>CM072816.1:89738560-90061477 GCA_036937905.1 Salvia rosmarinus | reverse complement strand
GCACGGAAAAAGATGTGGCAGAAGGAAGTGAAGTCCGACACGGATATCGCGCTCTGCGTAGGTTACGCCGGTGCGATGCAAATCGTGTTACTCTGTGGTGGGTGCCGATGTCGAGGCACGAGAGACCGACCTTTTCGGGGATGTCGAGTGCGCCCGGGCCGCCGAATCCGGGCATGGTTAGCGGGTCCGTCGGGATGTAGGCTTTCCGTAAAAGTGACCCGTTGATAGAACGTCGAGGTCGATGTGGATCTCCTTGGTATTTGTGAGAAGGACGGTGCGACGAGGCGCCGCCATCCGGAGGCCTTGAGGTCCGTATGATGATTGCTAGGTCGGATGGCGGTCCATCTTATCTGGCGTCGTCATCGCGCGCGGTGGTAGTTGGGCACTCGAACCGGCGTGCTGCGTGTACCCACATCAATCACGTGTGGCGGCGTGTCGAATTTGAAAGCGGCAATTGCGGGCGCCCTAGTCTTATAAATAGGCGCAAAAGAAGCAACTGTTCACTTTCCTCTTGACGCTTAAAATTACGAGAGAGAAAAATTTAGAAATTCTCAGGTTGATCGATCTTATTTGAAGGAGCCGTATACTCGCCTAAAAAGTAAGTATGTTTTCTTCATCTTCTTCTCGCTCTGAAAGTTCCTTTCCTTTCGGGTTACGGCCGTGAGTTCCCGACGTAAGAGATTATATGTGCTACAATGGTTTGGGTAGGTCCATAGAAATTTGAGCTCTAGGGTTCCTTGGTATCCTCGGTATGGGATGGGTTGAGGTGGGCGTGGCGGGTGGGTTTGACCTTGGAGGAACTTTTGAAGTTGTGAGGGAATCTGGGATCCGGAGGAGGCGTGGTGGTGTCTGCGCATCGGATGATAGGGCGATAGCCCTCAGGAGGGTTTATTCTGATTTATGTAGATAGTTTGAGGCGGTCTTAGGTACCCTCTGTCCCCGTTTATCTTAGCCTTGAGTATTTCGGATCCTATTTGCCAATTGACCTCGAATTCCATTAGGTGGTTGGTGGGGTGGGGCTCTCTTGTTATGGCATTCCGAGAGTTGTCCTTGAGGTCTTGATCGCTTTTAGCGTGAAGACCATAGGAGGGTGTCTATTTGTCACCCGGCTGAAATTAAGGTAGCCGTCCCTCAAGGTGTCCCGTTGGCGAGAATAGGTATTTCTTCTCTGCGGTGAGGCGACCGAGGTATGAGTGGGGTATCGGCGCGATGGCGGACCAATCAAGCCCTTGGGCCGTATGGAGGGTCTTTGTGCAGTTGGTGAGATCTTATCCATAAGTTACACGGGGCGACTGAAGGCCGGGTGAGTGTTTCTGGTCGAGCGTCGGGACCGAGTGCAGACGGGGTGAGGGCATCCCGTCTTCTTAGTCCTTACTCGTTCGATTTCTTTGTGCTAATGTGTCTTTCTTGTGTGCAGATGAAGTTGAGGAAGGCGGGCTCATGATCGCCGGCGGGAGGCCGGCGAAAAAAGCGGCAATTTGGACCTACTAGGGGCCGAAGAAGGTCGATAGCATGGGCGGTGATGAGTGGGCCTCGAGCGGGGTCCACCCGGCATCGGAGTCTCGGCCTCGGGGGCCGAGTCTGGTGCAGCCCCAAGTTTGGCTTGCATCCTCCCACAGGGTACATAGGTTCCTTCATATTTAGATTTGTTTGCTTAGCGATCTGTTATTGACTTGTGCTTCTCTTTTTCGGGGTGGGAGCTCGGTGATTGGGGCCTACTTGTAGCCTTCTTGGGGGCTAGTCGCCGTCAGACTTGTTGAGGCTCGGCCAGTGGAGGCTGGAGCAGGAGCTTGCATTGCTTGCGGAGCCGAGACCGCCATGTCATTGCTGAGTGCGAGGCCGAGGCCTTGGGCCACGGGCGGGAGGGCTCTGCTTGAGCATACGAAGAAGAGGCCTTGGAGGGAGGCCGCAGGGAGGTCGAAGAGCTTAAGGAGGGCTGGCCGGGCGAAGAAGGACCTCGCGGACGAGAGGAGTGCAAGGGTGGCGACCGGGACCCACTGTTGAGGGCCTTTGCCGGCGAGCTCATCAGTCGGAGAGCTTCTCGGCTTTTATTGCCGATCTCGCCCGTCTTTGGCGAAGGTGGTGTCGAGATCACACAGGGAAGCTGGCGGTCGCCATGCTGACTTTGATAAGGTCAAGCATGGGTGGACCGAGTCGACCTAAGAGGTGGACAAAGCTACGCCAGGGTGATCTCAGTGACTCGCTTCCAGTCTTGGAGGCTCGGCATCCACTCTACCCTCTGACTAGCTGAGGTCGTCGCCCGGTCTGAGGAGGCGAGATCATGACCAGGGCTCGCTGGCAGTGCGGGCCGGGCGGGAGGAGGAGGCGGAGGCGGGAGCTCCCGGTGGAGGTGGCCAGCCAGCGGGAGCATCGAGAGTCGTCGAAACCGGCCATAGGCACGAGGTCGATGGACTGATGTAATAACAGCTATAGAATTCGATGGGACCACAGGTCGCTATAATAATTTCCTCTTTTTGAGTAATAAGCCTTAACATTTTTAAAATTTGTGTTGTCTTGTTTATTCTGATACTCCACTTTGAATGGCTCGGACTTGATCATGTTGTTGACCAAGTTAAAGGGTCAGGCGCCTTGGTGAGAAGGACGAAGAGGTGCTTTACGGAGGCAGTGTCTGCGGTGACCCAGTTTTAGCCACTATGGAAGTCATCTCGGCCCGTCTGCGACTGAAGAGGAAGTTGGGCCGAGGCTGATCGGGAAGTGGCCGCCTCTGGTGAGCGAGGCCTGAAGTTGAGGTCACGGGGGCCGAGTCAGGCGGACTTATCTGTCGGGCTATCGAGGCGTTTGATGTAGTGTGAGGCGGACTTGGCGGCTGCGGAGGCTAGCTCGGTGTCGGAGGCATCTGAGTCTGAGAGGCGATCCGCCCGGCTGGTGGGACTACCATATCCGGCGGCGGATAGAGTTCGAGCTTCTGGCGGAGGTATGGTCTTGAGGGATGAGGAGGGGCCCGATAGCGAAGTTCAAAGCTTTGGGTCGACTCCGTCGTGAAGTATATGGAGATGTATGATATCGTCATAAGCGGCGCATGCCCGGCCGGCGGCGAGGCCGCATGACTCGTGACCCGATCATAAAGAACCCGAGAGGAGGCGGCTACTCGATCATGCAAAGTGCTCGGTTGATGGGTCCGGTGGGGGCGGATCATTGAGGCGATCCTCGGGGGCGGACGGCGACCGAGGACCTGGTCGGCGGGGAAGAGCGACGGGTAGGGGCGGTCGTACTCCGGCCCGGTGTCGGTCGGGGGGTCGGGTGTGACCTCGGGTGCATCCCCTCCCGGAATGCCCGTCTTGGCGCTGCGCCAGCCGAAGTGTCGAGGCGGGTGAAGGTGACCACAGGTCGCTGCTACGGTCGGGCTACCTCAGGAGCCAGCCCGGCGCATCTTCGAGCAGGCCGTGGTGATTCGGCCTTATCGGTGGGTTGAAGGCACGAGTTCGTTCGAGCATACACCGTCGGCTGGAGATTTTGTAGAAAATTGGTGCGACTTGGCGAGGTCTGGCGGGCCGGAAGCCGAATGAGGCTATGTATAGTGTAGAACTTTGTATGTAGATATAAATGTATTTAGACTAGTTTGATGTATATTTCCCCTTGAGAGGTATAAACATAGCTTAGGACTTCGTTTTGGTGGTAAATGCATTTACTGTGTCTGATGTGTATTTTCCCAAATAAAGGGGTATAAACGAGCTCGGAAGCCGGTTGATTTGTATATGGCTTGGTACTTGGTTTATAGTCGTTAATGCATTTAGACTTTGTCGGTGCATATCTTCCCAAATAAAGGGGTATGAGATGGCGAGATCGGTGCGGATGTCGGCGTGCGTGTGAGCGTCCAACAATGGTGTCTGTATGCTTAGCATGTGGGCGTCCAACAATGGGTGTCTGTATGCTTTGCGTGTGAGCGTCCAGCAATAATGGGTGTCATGCGCTTTGCATGTAGGCGTCCAACAATGGGTAATCTGTGTCGTACCCTACTTGGTGGGATTTTCATCTTAAGTAGGCGTCCTTGTGAAGGTTTAAATGTGGTGTATCAAGCGGATGTTCACATATGTATGAGGCAGTGAAATATTCATTAGAAAAGCAGGTGTTTTATTGAACATGTAATCAACATCGTACTTTGGCAAAACAATTAAGGAACTAACATGATGCCGACCTTAAATCGAAGCTATGTAAAATACCTCCTTAAATGCGTAATGTGCGAGTTAGGGGATAAGTGCCAGAGACGGTGAGCGACTTGTAAGCCCGCTGCGGGGTCCTCGTGAATGCGGTATGGGCCTTCCCGTGTTGGATCCGACTTGTTAAGGCATTTCGACTCTCTTGGCTTCATTATTTAAATGAGGGCGAGTCGCCCACTTGGTAGCGGAGGCTTTGACCCTTTGTTGTGGTGCCGTGCGACTGGGCCTTGTACTTGGCCGTTTATGAAAGCGAGCTCATGCTTCTCCTCGAGGGTGTCGAGGTTGGCCTGAGGTCTTCCTCGTTCGGCTTTGGTCGAGGCGAAAGTGCAGCGGGCTTGGCGCGCCGATCTCGGCCGGTATGGCGGCCTCGGTACCGTGAACCCGGCTAAAGGGGTCTCCGTGCGCCGTCCGGGGTGTGGTCTGTAGGACCCGGAGGACTTGAGGAGATTTTCAGCCCGGTCTCCTTTAGCTCGGTCCGGCCTCTTCTTCCAATCCTTATGCGATCGTGCGGTTCGTCACCTCGGTGCGACCATTAAACTTGCGGTGTGCGACCAAGGTAAGCGTTGATCGATCGAAGCTCTTCGCACCACTCCTTGAAGTTTTGTCGATGAATTGGGTGCCGTTGTCAGAGACCGGGATGTGCGGTATGCGGCGGCGAGACTATATTTTTCACACGAAGTGCAGAATCATACGCTCGTGAGGCTCGAAAGTGGCGGCGACCCGTTTGTGAAGTAGTCTATGGCTACGACTAAGTATCGGCGACACGGTGCTCGGTCGAAGCGGACCAGCGATGTCGATCCCCCTGCATGAAGGCCGTGGACTCTGCGGTTGCTCAAATCGATCAGGCGACTTTTGACCGTGGAGTGAATCGGCACTGGGCACTTCTTGTGACTCGGCGAATCTTGCGGTGGGCGATATCCGACCTCGGCGTCTTCTTTGAGAGAGCTCGCGACCGATGTGGCTTCCACAAGACCCCGGTGAATTCGTTGAGCACGTGGTAAACCTTACGGCAGAGGCGCCTCGGGGAGGGTTGAAGGTAAGACTTCGGTGAAGGCGCCCTCGTGCATGAGATATACGGGATTCGCCATCATCTTTTGGCTTCGAGCGGTCTTGAGTAGTCGCGCCGTGTTCGGGTAGGCCTTGGGGAGACATCGATTCGGCTCTATCTCGGTGATGATGCCGGCGTGGGACTCATGATGTACGGAATGAACCTCACTCTTTGGTGGACTTGTTGACGCAACTAACTGCGGGGATGTCATTCGGTGTTTTCCTCGGGATTCGGTGGATCTTGAAGTACTGAGCAGTCGGCATCTCCTTTGCCTTCTCGGTATTGTTTCGTTCGGTCCTCTTGGCCTCGTGCTTGCCTAACACTGGTTCACCACGACACAGGAATCGCGAAGATTTGGATCTTGTCCACCCTCATTTCAGGTGGCGGTAGTCAGGAGATTAGGGCCTCGTACTCCACCTCGTTGTTGGTGGTCGGGAAGGTAAGCCGGGCGTGGGTGACTTCTACGCTTGTCACGGGCCGAGGAGGATGCCCGTTGTTGCCGTTTGCAGAGGCTCAGTCACGTACATCTACCGACAACCATCGGTGGTGCTAGGGCAGCTTCCTCCGCCCGTGGGGGCGGGAGGCTGGAGTTACCTCATTGGCGAGCCTACCTCGGTGGTGGCCTCAACCGGGAAGTCGGAGAGCTTGCCCTTTATGGCGACTGGGTGAGTCACGAGATGTCGTGCTCGTCGAGCTCGAGTGCCCGCCAGCTATCGTCCAGGATGACTCGGGTTTTAACAAGACTTGTCTCAAGTGTAAGTCAGTTAGCACACAGACGGAGTGAGCTTGGAAGTAGGGTCGGAGGCGTCGCTTGGCGTTCGCGGGGCAGTCTTCTTTTCGAGGCGGTGTACCTTGTCTCCGGTCCTTTGAGACTCGGTGATAAAATAGATGGGAGTTGTCGTCCCGCTCATCTCGTACCCGCCTGGCGATGGCCTCGTCCGGCGGCGGATATAGAGAAGGATTCGCGCTTGCTTGGGCGGACGGGGTTGGCGGTCGGCAAGTCTCCCCGTTGTCTGACGGCTGGTGTTCTTCTGCCGAGCGAGTCGGAGCTCCTCGGGATCTTGAAGAATGGGGCTGCTTCTCGGCTCGAGGCAATCTGCTTGAGGCGGTAGGCACCAGTGAGTTTGTGGATCTCACGGATGGTCCTTGGCACTGCATGTCGAAACCTTGCCGCCTTGGTGGGATTGGCCTTGAGCCCTCACGAAAACCAGCATCCAGAACTTGCGGTCTTCACCATAAATGTACATTTACGGGGTTGAGTTTGAGTTGGCCGACTGAGGAGTTGGAGGATGGTGCGGGGTCATCGGCGCGGCTCTCCGTTTCGACTTTTGACTACGATGTCGTCGGCGTGAACCTCGACGATCTCCCGATGTGGTCTTTGAATGTTGCATCCACCATCCTCGGTAAGTAGCCCGGCGTTCTTGAGGCGAAGGCATCTTCGATGCGCAAAGGCGAAGTCGATGATGAATGCGGTCTTGGTCGTCCTCCCGGGCTCGTCGGATTTGGTGGTACCACTGTATAGATCCGGGAAGTTGAACATCTCGTGGCCCCCAATGCCTCCGCATTCTTGTCGATATCGGGGAGGGTAGCAATCTTTAGGCGGTGCTTGTTGAGTCGGTATAATCGGCGCATCATCGCGCCCTCCTCACAGCTTTCGGACCACGTTGGATTAGCCATCCGGTCGGGTATTTGACCTCGAACAAGATCTTGGCCTTGAAGTTGAGTCACCTCGTCCCTTTATGACTGGGCTGCGCTCACGCCCATGAATATCATTTTTCTTACGCGGATGGCTAGGTGGCGGGTCGATGTTGAGCGGTGAGTTATAAGCTCGGCGACACTCGGTCATATCGGCGGGGACCGAGCAAACACGTCCTATATTCTCTCGAAGTTGTATGACATGCCGCGGATGTCGGTGGGCCACAGGTGCCGACACGGATGACCCTCGGGGATTGTCGTCGTATAGTTGGAGGCCTCGATCGAGGTCATCCGGGGTGTCGGTCTCAGGGCTCGGTAATTGCTATGCACAGGCGAGGCCGCGTCTTGGGTTGAGAGTCGTAGGCATTCTTTTTTGCCGTTTGGTCCCCACGGATGCTAAGCACTCCAGGGGTGGGAATCTTAATGGTGAGGTGGTAGGCCGAAAAAGCGGCCTTGGTGGCGTCAGACCAATCTCCCCAGGATGATGTTGTGCGGAAGGGGCTCGGACCGGGAAGAATCGGATGGCCTTGGTGGCCGACACGGAGCTCGTCCTACAGTGGCCGGAAGGGTAATGACCCCCAAAATTTGGGTGCCTCTTGAGTGAAGCTCAAATGGCGGGAGGCGCGGGAGTACTGAATACCTCAGACCTCAAGCTTATCGAGACAGCTCACGGAAGATGATCTTGTGGAGGCTCGATGTCGATATAGACCGGTGGGCGTTTTTGTTGCCACCACGGCTGTATGGTGATGGCGTCACAGTGCGGCATGATCTTGGGCACGGGGTCCTCCTTGGAGAGCGTTATGTTCTCACCATCCGAGTCGCTTGTTCTTGACTCTTGAGGGGCGGCCTCCGGGCATCGTTCTTGAGGGCGACCTCGTCGTCGAGGGCGATCGGTAACAACATAGACATGCTCCATAGCGTTGGGACCTTTGTCCTCGTCGTCTTGGGTTGGGTCGTCTTGGGGTCGACCCGCGATTGTTGCCGCCTCCATTCATACTGCGCTTCTTTCTCGGCCCGGCTCGGCGAGGTATTTCTTGAGGGCTCGGCTTTAAAGAGCTCGTCGATCTGCGAGCCCAGTTTACGCAATCCTCGTTATCATGACCATGCCCTTGGTGATAGTCCTGATACTAAAATGTGGACCTCTTCTTGGATCCTCCTTTCATAGAGGCGGGCTTTGGGAAGAGCTCGTGGAGCTCGAATATTTTAGCCCTTGATTTGAGCAAGGGAGGCTGCCCTTGAGGTTGGGCCGAGTCGAGCACTGAACTCGATGGCCCTCTTTTGATTATGTCGAAGGCGGCGATCGGCGCCTCGACTTGATCATCCGACTTTTCTCTCGGACTTACACTCGTCCCAGTTTCCCTTCTTCGATCCGACTCGTCTCCCTTGTGAAGTTGTCCACCAGGTTCAAAGCTTACTCGTCGTCTTTGGTTTCTCCACAGTGATTTCTTTGTTCGTAGCCGGGTCGGATCCGTTTTTGAGCAGCGTTGATGATGTAGAGTCGTTCTTGTCGTCGATTTTGGCGACTCTTTGATGAACCTCGGGGCAGTTTGACATCGTCTCGTCCGCCCTGGCGGATTGTGGCGGTCGGAGGAAGGCTGGTGGGCGGCGTCTTTTGATAAGCGCCATTTAGGCTGATCCATGAGGTCACAGGCGATGTATCTTTGATACAGCGGAGGCGAGGTGAACAGGCGTCGTGCGTTGGAGATCGGCACCTCGGGAAGATTTTGCACATGTGAAAATCTTCCATTCCTTGATTCGCCATGTTGGTAGTGTGGCGAAAAGGAAGTGGAGGGTCTCAGGCCATCGTAGCCCGCTATATTGGGTGCCGGTACCCGGGCGGCGGGCGTGTCTAGAATCTCCACGGAGAAAGGGAGATGATTCTCCCGTGCAGTCGAACCCGGGAGATCGTTGCCATCTCTTACGGAGGGTGGGGATCGATAGCGGCGCTTCTCGTCCCTCAGGAGTTCAACTCCGCCTTTCTTCCTCATGTTTGCTCGGCTCTGCAGTCGGCATGGCGAGGTGGAAGCGGCTCACGCGAATGGAGAGGCGGCGGTGGTGGCGGCTCGCCCGGTGGCCAGCTCCGCGAATGAGGCGGCGGCTCGACCGCGGTGGCGACTCAGCGCGTCGGGCGTGATCGCGTTCTCGGCTATCACGCGGGTGGCCCATTTCGGATGGGGAGGCGGCCTCGGCGGCCGTGGTGTTGATCAAGGGGCCTCGAGGGACCCGCTCGCTGGTCCTCTGGTTGAGAAGCTTTGGAATTGGCGAGATTGGCGTGGAGGAACTCGATCACAGCTCGGCGAGGACCTCATGGGACGAATGAACATTTGCTCGTCCTCGTTGAGGTCGACATCTTCCCCTACGTTGGGGAGGCGGTCTGACGGTGTATGGAGACATTTCCATGTTGCCCTCGAGTGTGGCCTTCGTGGCGTCTGCGATCTCCTTCCTTGACGGTGACCACACAGTGGAGTCCTCGGCCAGTTGTTGCCCGTGGGCGGCGGTTGTGCGTGTTCTTGTCATTTAGTTGTAGAGGAAAGCGAAGCTTTCTTGTTGAATGTTCCCACAGGGCGGCAATGATGAATCTAGTTAAGTGAGTGTCGAGATTTATGAAAAGCAATAAAGAACACCAAGGCTTTTCGTGGTTCGATCGTTAATGAGATCTCGTCACGGAGGAGTGTTCCTCAATACTTTCACTATAATGCGGTGTGGTTACAAGCTCTTAGTATTGATAAGTTGTCAACCCTTCTAATGTCGAGTTTTCCTTCTATTTATACAATTCAGTGCACTGAAGTAGCGCCCAACCTCTCCATTGGTGGTGACGTGACTCTTCCTCAGCATGCCTCCATTGGCGGGCGGGGACCTTCGCCTTATATGCGCCCGTGGGGGTGGCGCTGACCTTGGTTAAGGCGTCTTACTCCATTGGCCGAGGATGGCGCCTCACTTTGCTCGGGGCCTGTCTTCCATGGCCGGGTGGCGGTTCGGGGGCTAGGGTTTTGCGATTAGGGCTCGCCTTGGGCTCAACCGCGTGGGCCGCTTCCAGCGTTAGGCCCGGCTTCGTTTGGGCTGTTAGTGGGCCTAGTCGGTTGGGCCATATCCCATCAAATATATTTGTTTGTTTGTTTGCCTAAGTAGTTAATCCCATGTTGTATTACTAATCAAATTTAATGAAGCTTCTAATCCATGGCGATGACAGTGAGCTATTGGCAGGGCGACTCAATCTGTTCTTTTTCTTTTTTTGTTACTTCAAATTAGCTTTTTTTTTTCTCCGTTTGATCTAGTTGGATAATATTTATCGAGTGATATATCATGTTTATATGCAAAGCGATTCTTAGTTTCTTAGACATCCTTGATCCTGATGCTAACCACCCAGCTTTCTAGTGTTGTTTGATGACTTCAAATCTTTGAAGAAACCAAACCATTTTCATACTGTATTGGTTATGTCCCCAAAGTTAATATGGACGGTTCCTCAGATTTTTTAGCATGTCATACATCCTGGGTATCATTGATGTGTCATTGAGTTTACACTTTACAGTTTCATAATTTATAGTTTCACAGTATAAAAGTATAATCATAGGCATTCCTTTTGAACATTCTATTGAAACTTTGGACGAAAAGAAAAGAATGGATAAATGCATGAGTGCAAAATTATAGCCCTTCACATCTCTATTTCTTCACATGTATTAAAATTTTAGTTTGTTGTGTTTGCTTAAATGATAGAAACTTAGTAAAATCAGTAGAACCATCTTCAAAAGTTGCTCTTAAATATAATAAGGTTAATAGATTTCATTATTGCTCTTGAGCTACTCATGGCACTAGTTGGGAAGAATTAGAGGCGTTTTCTTAGATCACTGGACAATTATAATTCTCTGGTATTATCATAAATTATATTTTTCCATTTAATTTACTTACTATATGTGTAAATATATTTATTTTGCTTAAATTATGCAGGAACAAGGAAGAACTATAAGAACACGATGAAGGCAAAATGACGTACAATATGGCATTGTCACTTATAGAAAGGTCATATTAATGTCACTTATAGATTTTGCATTCTTGACTAGCAAGATGAATTTAGAGATTCACAGTTTGGATTTGTATCTTTGAATGTTATGGATTAAGTTATAATATTTTTTGTATTGACATTTTGGATTTTCTTTTATATATTTTGAATGGTTATCTCATTCTATTTAAACATATTGTGGATTTATTCTGGATTTCTTAGCATAATATTATATCATATTTGTTAATTCGTTTTCAAATACATTAATTGGGAATATACATTAATAGCAGAAAATTAAGAAATTAATGTTTAATGTGAAAAAGTGTCATAAAAAATGCTACATAAGATTAATTATATTTGTCGCAAATTGGGATGCGACATTACAACTATGGTGTGTAATGTGACGTAAACTAACAGGCGCCACTATGACTAATGACGTGTAATGTGTTGCGAATTTTATACGATAATTAATTTAGTGATGCACAAAGTATCGTAGATGTTGTGACAATAATTGAAAAAGTGTCGTAAAAAATATACATCACATTGACTGTAATGTGGTAAGCTAGTGTCGCAAATTAGAATACGTCATTTCAGCTAATGTTGTGTAATCTGATGCAATCTAACATACGCCACTATGACTAATGCCACGTAATATGTCGTGGATTTTATACGACTATTAATTTAATGATGTGTGAAGTGTCATATATGTTGCGACACATATGAAAAAAAAGTGTAAGTAAAAATGCTACACGACCTTTTGCTACACAATCTAAAGTGACGCAAAAAATGTCACAAGTTAGCTTTTGTGACATTAAAATAAACGTTAGCGACACATTTTTCATGTCGCAAAAAGTCAACTTTCTTGTAGTGTACGCGAACATAATACCTTTAACTATGTTGCATCTACATCAAACCTTAAGAGAAAGTTTTCTTAGAAGATGACACCACATTCTCTGGCATCTTAGATTAGGTCACATCAATCTAAATAGGATCCAAAGGCGGCTAAGAATGGGCGTTGGGTGATCTCACAATTACTCCATTCCCGATGCGTGAATCATGTATAGAAGAAAAGATGTCGACCGGACCCTTCAAAGCGAAGGGTTATAGAGCCAAAGAAGTGTTGGAGCTAGTCCATTCGACCTTTGTGGACCTATGTCCACACAAGATCATGGAGAATGCAGTATTTTATCACTTTCATTGTGATTACTCAAAGTGCGGATACATATACGCTTGCACCGCAAGTGCGAATGCTTTGAGAAATTTAAAGAATTTAAGGTGGAAGTGGAGGCGAAGCTTGGTAAAAGTATCAAGTCACTTCTACGGTCGATCGCGGTGGTGAATACCTCGATGTGAGTTTATGGACTATTTGGTGCGGTGTGGGATTACCTACCATTTCACTACAAGGCACACCACAGCAAAATGGTGTGTCGAGCGAAGAAATAAGACTCTTTTAGAAATGGTTAGATCGATGATGAGTTATGCAACATTGCTATTTCGTTACGGGGTATACCTTAGAAGCGGCGACATACTTGCTAAATCTAGTACCATCAAGTCGGTCGAAAAGACCCCTTCGAGTTGTGGTTTGGGGCGAAACTAGTTTAAACCACATAAAGATATGGGCGATCCGACACATGTCTTTGAACAAGAAGGCGACAAGTTGGAGGCTAGATCCGGCGCAAAGGCGTTTATTGGCTATCCTAGAGGACGGAAGGTGGTTTATTCTATAGTCTAAGGATCGGAAGGTCATTATTAGCACTAATGCCCGATTCTTAGAAGAGGATTATATGAAAAACCATAAATCCAAAGTTGAAATCATTCTTCAAGAATTAGAAGATGATCGTATTCCACCACAGATTAAGCCAAAGATACGAGATGTCGTGTCTAGTGGGAGGGATCGACACCAGATACTTCAAGAAATTGAAGTGGGTCAAGTTCCACTAGAGAAATCGGCCATACAAGTGGCTCCTATCCAGCAAGTTGTGCGAGATAGAGAACCACAAGTTACTGCACCCACCGTTGCCATTGTGCCAGTAGCACCTCGTCGTAGTGGGAGGGTTGTTCGTCAACCCGAGCGATTTATGTTAGTGGGTGAATCTTTGGATTTAGTCCGACAAGCGGCAACAATAATCGACCCATGGACATACGGTGAGGCGATACAAGACATTGATGCAAGATCATGGCACACCGCTATGGACTTAGAAATTGAGTCCATAATGACTATGGATGTATCTGAAAGACACCTCTACGGATGACAATGAAGCCATAGGTAGCAAGTGGGTATACAAGAGGAAGAGATTCGGATGGAGAGGTTTGGCTTTTAAAGCCGAGGCTTGTGGAAAAGGTACACTCAGTTGAGGGCATCGATTTCGATGAGACCTTTTCACTGTAGCAATGCTCAAGTCCATCGAATTCTTCTAGACATAGTGACCCACTTAAACCTTGAGGTTTGGCAAATGGATGTGAAAACCGCTTTTCTAAGCGGTTACCTTGAAGAAAGTAGAGACATCTATATCGTGAACCGAAGGTTATGTGGTGAAGGGTGAAGAGCATCTAGTTTGGAAGCTTAAGAAGTCCATTTATGGACTTAAGCAAGTTTCACGATCCTAGAACTTACGCTTTGACGAGGTGGTAAAGTCCTATGGATTTACCCAGTTGCCTAGCGAAAGTTGTGTGTATCGTTTAGATGTCAACGGTGATGTGGTATTTCTTGCACTTTACGTAGATGACATCCTTCTACTTGGCAACAATGTGAAGTTGTTATCAGACGTAAAGAGTTGGTTATCCGATCAGTTTCAAATGAAAGACTTGGGAGATGCAGCGTACATTCTTGGGATCAAGGTTTACCGAGATAGCAAGAGGAAAATGTTGAGCTTATCTCAGGCGTCTTACATTGATACTGTGATTACTCGTTTTAGTATGCGCACCGCCAAGAAAGGATTGCTACCTTTCGACATGGCGTTCCTTTATCTAAGGAAGCGATCACCTATGTTACGCAAAGGAGATAGAGAAATGAGACAAGTTCCTCGCTTCCGTCGTAGGAAGTCTCATGTACGCAATCTATGTACGAGACCCGATATACGCTATGCGGTAGGCATAGTAGCTAGATATCGATCTAACCTGGACAAGCTCATTGGACTGCGATAAAGCATATACTCAAGTACACGAAAAGGACTCGAGATTATAGGCTGGTTTACCATGCGAGATAGTCTAATGCCTTTGGCTTATTCGGACTCGATTTCCAAGTGGCCGTGATGAGAAGAAGTCACCTCGGGCTATGTGTTTACCTTGGGAGGATGAGCCGTATCCTGGCGGAGTGCAAAGAAGCGATGCATTGCGGACTCCACCATGGAAGCCGAATATGTAGCCGCTTCGGAGGCTGCTAAAGAGGCTGTATGGTTCAAGAACTACCTCATGGATCTAGATGTGGTACTGGTTTTCCCAAGAGTATCATAGTTTCTTGTGATAACTCGGTGCGATGTGCAAACTCGAATAAACCACGGACCCACAAGGCAACGAAACACATAGAGAGAAAGTACCATGTCATACGAGAAATCGTTAGATGAGGGGATATGCTGATTGAGAAGATTGGTACTGTGGATAACCTAGCTAATCCATTCACGAAGAGCTGCTGCACAAAAGTCTACGAAGAGCATATTCGAGGACTTGGATTGCAAGAAGATGGCACCCACTTAGAAAGGAAACTTTTGTATAAGTGGGAGAAGCAAAGTGATGGTGTTGTTTGTAATAACTAGTAGAGACACATTGTATACTAAAAGTTTTGCTTTAGTATAAGTGGGAGATTGTTGGATTTGTATACTGAAAGCAGTTTGGTTGAGCTTGTATACAATGTTTTCTATTACCACTTTTACAATCTCCTATCTGAATTGTTTACTTGATTGCATATGTATGTCCCTTTATCTCATATATAGTTAGATCATACGATTGTGTTGTAGATCACGAAGTTTGTATGATTGGTCGAGTTTAATGAGATATAAAAAGTATCACGGTGAGACAACTTGAGGACGAGTTGTCGGTATGAAGCTGCGTGTGTAGATAAAGTGACTTGACTTGGTTGCTTGTTTATCTTTGATGCGTCTCGACGTATTGATGGACCACGATGAGATGAGTTCTTCTATCGACCGTCGTGAAGAACCTAGATCTCGAAGACTTATGTTGATCTAAATCTCGATAAGGTATTAGGTGAGTATGAGTTCTTGACCATCACTTTGACTTGCTATGGGTGAGGTTACATGAGATAACCAAGATTCTCTGCATCTTGGGTGGTGGCGGTCTTGTATGTCATGCTAGTTACGTGTCGAGTCATCGTATCCGTTTAGGATGATGGCGTCCCTTAAGAAGCTCAAAGGTTTATTGTACTAAACCCGCAAGTTGAGTTATCTCAAGTACAATAATAAGGTTGAGTGGTACTATTTAAGGAATTAAAGATATTAATTATTTTAAGCGATCGAGCAGTAAATAATTAATGGACGTCGATATCTTAAATACGAGGATTAAGTAAAGTCTAAGTGCAAGCTCGACTCAACTTCGGTAATAAAGGGCTAAGTCAGCATTTATTCTCTAGTGGCATGAATGAATGTTTATAAATTAATTTATGTTCTGGGCTGAACATAAGATAATTAATTTATTTGAGGCCCATCTTTATTCCTTGCATTTGATCTCTGGGCTAGCCCATCCAGGCCTGTAGCTAAGGTGATTTTCGCCCACCTCTCTCTCAGTACTACTGGGACTCTGATTTGATCCTCTCTATCCTAAAGGATATTATTATATTTATTAGATATGCATAGATCCTGTCTAGATAGGATTTGAGAGTGCATTATAAATATAAGGTGAGAGAGAAAATCAAGGCTAATCCTCATTCCATTATTTTCTAGAATTACCATATACTTGTGGTGAGAATTTTCGAAAATTTGAGAGAAAAGAAAGAGGGTGATTTTCTATAGCATTCTCCATAGACTGTCCTCACTCGACATCGGAGATTAGGCAACCGTGATACAGTCCAGAAGATCAAAGCACGAGTCTTGATCCGTTCATCCCCGACAGATTCGTAGGTAAACACGAGAATACTCCTACGTGTTGCAATTAATTATATAGGTGCACGCTAGGCATATAATCAATGTATGGTTAATTAAACATCCAAGATAGATCCTCGGGAGATGGTTAAAATTAGATTTCTCGACAATCAACACGAAGAAATAGTATAGCAGATTCTGGAAGCTCGTGTTATGCCAGTAAAGAGAGAAGTGGAGGAAAAGGAGGAAGCGGGAAAGAATGATGGTGGTAGCGAAAACGAGGGTGGAAGAAAACAGAGATGAGAGTGAATGGCAAGAAGGAGGGGCTAGGCTGATCTGAGAGGGACGAGCAGAATGAGGGGACACAAAAGATGATCCTTGAAAGTGAAGAGAAGAAGTCTAGGGAAGGTGAGATAAGGAAACGACGGGGAGAGCAGAAAGTGGACTCACAGGATGATAAATTGAATAAGATGAAGATGATAGATGCGAATATGGGAGCATGTACCAAGGTTTAAGGGTCTCCGGTTAAGTCCAAAAGAAAAGGGGTGCATGAGGGGTAGAAGAGACGGGCGAGGTCGACAAGATGGGGGAGGACAAAAGTATGGGAAGTGTGAGAGAAGAGGAGATGATAGAGCGAATCAAAAAGAGACCTGATAGCGGCGAGAGAGGCCCCCAATCCTAAGCATCCACGATTGATAGACAGTGAGAACGACAACATTAGTATAACGAGCATTATGAGTTGCTTGATATGGAATGCACGTGGTTTGGGAAGTACACGTGCATTCCACGAACTTCGGCAATTACTTGCTGGAATTTTCCATGCCTTGTATTCATTAGCGAAACAAAGCTTGTTGCAGACAGATGCCAACGATGGAGAGCGGCACTTGGGTACAAATGGATGTTTTTTATGGATGCGATTGGACACAAATGAGGTCTTGCTATTATGTGGGATGAAAAGATAGATGTGAGAATAAACTCGTACTCACTGGGTCACATTGACTGTGAAGTTGAAGGTGAGAAAAGTACTTGCCATTGTACAGGTTTTTATGGGAATCCGGCCACTGACTTGAGAAAATTATCATGGGATGATTTCAACGAAATTGTTGTGGATGATGAGAAGAAAAGAGGGAGATTGCGACGACTTTTACTGATGGAGCTTTTCAAATAAGCCCTTCTATATTGTAGAATACATGAGGTGGCGTGGTCGTGGTAAAGGTGGTAAGTATTTGTGAAGGGGTTATCGTGTCCCCAGGGATTATGTGTGGTGAAAAATAATAAATAATCTCATGTAAAATGTTTTCATTGTTTAGGCAAAACATAGCATAAACGAGGGTGGTATGAGCAGGGTTGATTTTTCAGTCAACGGAAAATAAAATAAAATAAAATAAAATAAAATAAGCAAGTAAAACAAGAACAAATAAACAAGTATGGAAAAATAGAATAAAAGACACTGATCCTAGAGAAGTATGTATGCTCGGCTTCAGATTATGTGAACATCGTGTTGATACATTTACCAATTTTAATCCAAGATCATTCATGTGCTTGCAACCTCTTTCTCGATAAGTCCTATAAGCGTAGATTAGCACGACTCTGTTACCCTTAGGCTTCAAGAAATCGTACTAACTCCCAAAAGTCCACAAGATTATGCTTCCTACAAAAGTTACTAAACTTTCTCGGTCATCTAGTACTCTTTATATCATGAACTCTTATTTTTCATTATTCCCTCAAATCCTTTCGGTCATCTAAAGAAACAACTGCATAGACTTCGAAGGTTATGAATAATCTAGCATGATAAAAGCACAAAGAGTCATAAATATGCAATGGAAGGCAACATGACATCAAGCACAATATCACATAGTCATCAACCAACTAACATACAACCCTAGAATCAGTTAGAGATCTAGCTACCATACTGAAAATAAATGACATGTAAAATGTAAATGAAAGATTAAATATCAAGGAAAGTAAATGTGCGAAGAATGTACAGGCTGAACTTAAAATAGAACTAGATTTGAGTATAAAGTAAAAGAACAACAATTGTAGATGGAAGCAAAAAAAAAAGCTGAAATTAAATATATGCTAACTACTAAGGCTAACACATTTATCCGAACTGACTAACTAAAAATAAAAATGAAAAATAACCAACCGAACCTGAACTAACTAACGCTAATTGGCTCACCTCTCTTACAAGGGAACATCTTCATTTTTTATTGAAGGTAGCATGACATCAAATACAATATCACATAGTCATCAACAAACTAAGTAACATACAACCTTAGAATCAGATAGAGATCTAGCTAACTCTTAGAGGACCCAACACGTATTATTAATTTGGCAATCAACACTTTATTACTTTTACTTTTTTGTTCCCCAACGGTGAGGTTTTAAGACAAACCTTTAAGTAAAAGGAGGTGATTAGACATCAACGGCGAAAAAAAGAAGAACCTTAAGTATGAAGAGACGCACTTTGAAGGAGGTGATTAGAAATCAACGGCGAAAATAAGCAGCAGCTAAATAGATATGATCAATTAATTAGCATTCTGTCAAACACATCAAATAATTGCTAGCTCCTCCCCACTTTAGAGATTGAATGATATAATTGTGCAATCAAAATTGGAATGGTAAGGAGGCGGAATTCAACACGTGCATATCTCCACTTCTAAAATAATTGAACTCTACCAATATATATTCTCAACTCACACTCACTTAGGGCTGGAGATTTGGCATTGGTTATTTGTATAATCGAACCAAACCAATGGATATCGGTTAATCGAATAACCGATTCAATTGGATTTGGTTTGGTATTATGTACGGTGTTTTCAAAAAAAACGGTTATCGGTATATACCCGATAACCAAATGGGTATACCCGATAATCGAAAATAATTATATATTTGTTTATTTATTTATTTCATTTTATAATTAATATTTAAAAAAATCATATTGAAATTTGAAGTTAAGCTCTTGCCATATGGAGCCCTAGTTTTAGAAATTAGAATTTCTATTGCTGCAGCGCTGCCATTCAATGTCTTGCACCTCTGTGCTCCCTCCCACCCAACTCTGATTCTAGCCACCATCCACTCCACCGTCAGCGCTCCGCTCACCTTCCATCGGCCAGCAACAGCTAGTCCAATTTGAGATCCAGTCTGCATTGTGCCCCCTCCCACCTAACTCTGCATCGTGCCTCCTCTCAACCGTCGTTGCTCCTGCTCTCGCTCACCGACGGCCGCCAGCTCGTCTCCAAACTCCAGACCGACGCGCGCCGCCCTTGCTGCACACCCACATCACCACGCACTTGCACACCCACATCGCCGCACGCCACAATTTGAGAATGAGATAGTAGACATAGGTGTAAGTTTAGTAGTTTATGTAACCGAGATAAATTTGTCAATTTGAGGCTTAGAGCTATTATTTGTGTACTATATGTAATCTCTGCTTCAGTGCTTCTGTTGTCTTCAATTTAAATAGTTGTTGCAGTGGCTGCCATATTTTCAAGTGACAAATAGCTATAATCTCTGCTTCAGTGCGCTTCTGTTGTCATTGCATAGATGTTTATGTTTGTAAATTTGTTGAGTTTGAGATTGTTTTATAATCTGGAACAGGTTTTAGTTGTGGAAAATCAATTTTGTGTTAAAAAAAACGGTTATTCGGTTAATCGAATAACCAATTGGTTATACCAAATAACCGACCGGTTCGGTTATCGATGAGTATTCAGAGTGTAAATTCAATTTCAGTTAACCGAACCGAATACTCACCCCTACACTCACCCACGGCAGATACTCTCGATTAAATTTGAGGCGCATCCACAATATATATATATATATATATATATATGGGATGGATCACGTGAGAATACAAATATTGGTGAGAAATGAGAATGCAGCATTTAACGTATAAAGTTGTTGCACTAAATGTATAAATTTTTTACATCAAATTTAACATATAAAGTGTAGCACTTAATATAAAGTTGTTGCATAGAATTTGGTGTAACAAATTTATACATTTAGTGCAACAACTTTTATCGTTAAATGTTGATTCTCATTTCTTACTAATATTTGCATTCTCACGTGAACCATCCCCTAAATATATATATATATATATATATATATATATATATATATATATATATATATATATATGAGGATTAACGTGAGAACTATATTTATCGTAAGAATGTGAGAATTAAAAAATAATGAATTTGGTGTGGAAGTTGGTAGATTCGCTGGAAAAGTTATTGAATTTAAAAAATATATAATTTTTACCCCTCATGGGATTCGAACCCTGAATGAAAATTCTAAATTTTTAGATTCAGTAACTTTCGTAGTAGATTCATTAACTTTCATAACGAATTCATTTTGTTCAAAATGAATTTCTATAGTTCTTAGTTCTCACGTTAAAAATAGTTCTTATTTGAACTTCACCCTCTATATATATGGGATAGTTAACCTAAAACCATTTTATAG
This sequence comes from Salvia rosmarinus, assembly GCA_036937905.1. Taxonomy (NCBI): domain Eukaryota; kingdom Viridiplantae; phylum Streptophyta; class Magnoliopsida; order Lamiales; family Lamiaceae; genus Salvia; species Salvia rosmarinus. Next base: position 90,041,068 of record CM072816.1, on the reverse strand, counting down.
TGAGAACGTGAGAACCAAAAAATGATGAATTCGCTTAGAAAGTTGATGAATTCGTCGGAAAAATTATTGAATCGAAAAGAAATAAAATTTTCGCCCCTCAAGGGATTAGATACAGGGTGAAAAATTCTAAATGTTCTGATTCAGTAACTTTCCCAACAAATTCATCAACTTTCATAGCAAATTATTTGATTCTTAGTTTTTAGTATAAAAATAGCTCTCGTTTGAACCCAATTATCTCTCTCTCTCTCTCTCTCTCTCTATATATATATATATATATATAGTGAATTTCGAATAAAAATAATTTTTAACGTGAGAACTAAGAACCACGTAAATTCACTATGAACAAAATGAATTCGCTATGAAAGTTAATGCATCCGTTGAGAAAATTTAGAATTTTCCATCCAGATTCGAATCTCATAATTAAGGTACGAAAATTCTCTTTTTTTGGATTCAATAATTTTCCCAACGAATTCATCAACTTTCACAACGAATTTATTATTTTTTTATTCTTACGTTCTCATGATAAAAATAATTCTCACGTTAACCATTCCATATATATACCACAAATTACTTAAACTCCTTTGCTCGTCATTAATTTCATCATCTATCCATGTTTGTCTTTGTTGTCAACATTCATATATATCATGTTAAAGTTTCTATATTAAATTATTATTGCAGTTTAGACGGGAAAATGGCTTTGCTATAATTATGTTTTGGGTAGTGCTAAACGTACATAATATGTACGTACATAATACCCTTCAAATTTTTTTAACTCAATTCGTTATTTATGGTAATAAGATCATTACTAAATTACCCCTAATCTATTTCGGAATGTTTTGAATCTCATTTAGTTTCTAAAATTTTACCTTCATGGTTGAATTTCTAAAACTTTACACTTATTATCTGAAAATAAAATAGAATTATTTTTAAATTATGCTTATAAATGATACGAAATGATACTCATACTTTAATGATGATATATTTAAAATAGTCTTATAAATTAAGCTTATAAATTTAAAGTATAGAGAAAAGAGAAATGATACGATATTGCGATGTCTACTATTTTTTTTAATGATGATATATTTAAAATATTGTTATTTTATTATAAATATTAATTTTATTTTTAAATTTACACACACACATACACATATATACTACCTTTGTCCTTATTTTGGCGGAACTCATGCACAAGCACAAGCACAAGCACATACCGTACAAGAATGCATTGGAGGTGGAACTCTGTACTGTATTCTCCAAAATGAGAGATTTGAAAATCATTTCCTTAATTATCATTATGGATAATTAAGTAAATTATAAATTCAATTAAAATATAATTAATCTCATAATTCTTGAAAATGTGTAAAATGACAAAAATGTTTAATTATGTACGTACATATTATGTACGATTAGCATTTTCGTTATGCTTTTACATAGATGATGATATAGATATAAATATAGATATGTCAATTGTCATCATCCTTACATCCACTTGTGCAGTTAATGATTATTAGAGGGGACTTAATACCTTAATTAAGGATTAATTAATGATTGCAATTAGTTACCTTGGTCCAGTATGTATTAATTGCAACCTCCATCATCCGAGTCATGATACATTTCTGTAAGTGATAGACTTGACATTTTTGCGCTCATGTGCATCGATAAATGATTACCTAATTGACTTTATCTCGTTAGATAATATGAGACTCTATCGTTTTTCCATATTTATTTATATCCAATGCTTTATTTATATCTAATTAAAAATTTATATTTGACATTTTTGTACTTAATAGTACTCAAGATTAAATCATATAGCTGTGTTGGGAAAATTTTGAAACTGTTGGGAATAATTCTATTTTAATTGTACATGTATTTTGATTAGATCCAAAAACTTCTAATGATTGTCTTGTTGTTGTAACTAATGGTGTTCACTTGTCGATAAAAGTTAGAAGTTCGTTAGCTAAACAAACCAAGCTTGAGCATGATAGTATTCGCTCGTTAGCTCGTGAACAAGTTTTTGATTTACTTTGAAAATATAAAATTATTAACTAGATATAATTATTTTCTTTCTATAATTAGTAATTATTATGTTAAATCTCAACTATTTTATTTGTTCTAAGAAATCAATAAATATATTGTGTTATTATGGATAATTTATTTTAAAATAAAATAATCAATATTCTAAGCTAAATTTAGAAAGCTTGTTTGGGTTCGATTAAAGCTCGAATAAGCTCGTTAGCTCGAAATATTCGATAAATAAAATCGGCTCGATACTAAACAAACCAAGCTTGAGCACGATGGTATTCGGAAGCTCGGTTCGATGGATCCCTACTTGTTGATGTAACTAATGGTGTTCACTTGTTCTAGAATTAGACGTTTTTTGTTACAGGTTTTAACAGAAGAACTAACAACTTATCCAGTTTGGATAGGCCCAAGACTAAAAAAATTCAAGCAGATTGAAAAGTATAATGATGATGATCAACGATAGAAGCTCTGATGGATAATAAAGTCAAGACTGAAAGATCAAGTATAATGATGATGATCAACATAGCCGAGACTAAAGTCGAAGGAAGTCGAAAACCGAGACTAAAGATTGGGGATCAAGCCTCGGAGCGAGAAAAGTCGTGGTGATCGTCCATACAGGGAAGTCAAAGCTGACCAAAGTGAAAGCTGGCAACTGAAAGCCAAAGATGTTGATCAATAGTCAAAGTTGATGACAAGTAATCAAAGCTGACGATATCAAGTCAAAGCTGACTAATGAAAAGTCAAAGCTGACTATTTCTATGTTAAGCTGAAAGCATCAAACTGACTCAGATTCTCAAACAGATAAAAGATGAGAGTCCAGCCTACTGATAAAAGATGGAGCAGTCTCGACTGGCGTAACATGAAGTCAACGTATTGGTAAAACACGGAGTCAACTCAATTGAAAAAACACGAATATATTTGAGCCTTAAGTGTTTGATTTACCACGTGTCTTAGCATATCTGCAGAAGATCCTAATATGCTTGAAGACTTTTTCAGTGTTACAGAGCTACAATATACGATGATGCAAACCCTGATAGAGACGTACGAGGATTCAAATGGAAATAATTCAAATGACAAATAGAAGAATGTGATTGGTGCTCCCTCCAATGGCACTATTCATCGTCCCTTCTATAAATACATGTAGAATCGAGGTGGCGAAATGCTATAAATTCTCATTGTCAAAAGTATTCAAAGCTCAAAGCTCAAGAACTATCACACAGTGATTTCGAAGAAGGAAGTCTACAGTACTATCAGCAAACCTTAAGAGCTCAAATATATTTATCAACTCAAGGTTTCTGTATACATTTCTTAAGTCTATGATACTACTCTTTGTATATCTTAAGCCTAGACATACTGAATTTGTCGTCTGTGACAGATCAGATTTGAAAAACTCCTCTATAAAAACTCCACAGTTTGAGTAGAAGTCTGGGCAAGTAGGCAACGAAGTGTTAGTTGCTGAAAGCTTAGTTATCTTGTTCCTGTAAACAAAAAGGTTTAGGTTGAATGCACATGTAAGCAGTTAGAGGTTTCCTAGCACCTGCAAGCATAAAAAGAACACCAAGTTTGAAGGGTTACAGTAAGGTTAACTCTGTATCTATATTTATATCTTGTACCGTAAACAAGGCCAAAAATCACAAGTTAGTGGATTGACTGAGAAATCAGTATGTGGACATAGGAGCTGATCTCTCCGAATCATGTAAAACTCAAAGTGTTATTTACTTTCAATTCTTTACATTCATTATTGCTTTTACATTGTATATTATTGAACTGTCATTATCAACATACAACAGGACAATATCGTTTTAAAATACTCTATCAGTATCTGTTTGATACTAGTGAGATAAACTGAAAACCAACTAAGTCATATTTAACTAAGTGTCTTTAAGCCAATTCAAGTTCTCAATAAGACAAATACAGTAACCAGTGACGGAGCTACATTGGGGTGGGGGCCCATGGGCTCCCCAACTTTTTTCAATATTACTACTATATATCCATACAATGTTAAACAAATCATAGTAGTGCAGTTGGTTGAGTCTTTGGTTCTCATTCTGGTGCCCGGGTTCGAGTCTTGCTTAGTGCATCTTCTCTTTGTTTTTCGTTTTTTTCTCTGTGTGTGCTTTGTTTTCTTTTTTCTTTTTCCTCCACTTTGTTTACTTTCTTTCCTTTTTTTTTCTATAATTTGTTTTACGTTGATAAAATAAAATATATATGTAAATAATAAAGTTATATATATAAATTAATAAAATCAATTCAATTTATAAAAATATTATGATGAATTTATTATAATAGTTATAGGTAATATTTATTTAAATTTATTTTAATAAGCTTTATATGTGAGTTAATTCTATATTTCATTGTATATTTGTAATAGGTACAAGAAAATCAAGATTTGAGTTTTGTAAGATAATAACATTTACAATATTAATATTATAATTTTCTTATTATTTTAATTTTTGTAGCTTATTTTGTAAGATATTATTAATTGGTTGTTTAGTTATTTATAAGTTAATCGTATTATTTTATTTTTGCAAGATATTAGAACATAATGAAAAAGACATTTAATATCAAATAATATTGTGCTATTATTTAAATTATTATTATTTTTTAATTATTTTTAAAATAATATTTTATTATATTTAAAATTATAAATAATTGTGCTCCCCAGAAAAAAATTTCTGGCTCCGTCACTGACAGTAACCACCACATTCCACACGCACATCAGTTATCAGTCCAACTGACTAGCTACCTCAACAGTCAATAGGTTTCTAACCAATATCACTCAGTATAAGACTTTTCTTATCTGAATTGACCAGCATGATAGCCAGTCAATCTTGTGGAAAAAAAGTTTTAAATTTACTCAATTGGTATATTCTCTCATCCTCATATGTTAATATGCACCCAATGAAACCTATCAAACTGCTAGCTGAAATCAATTATAAAAAATGTATACGAGTAAATCTTTGAGTAAAAAGATTACTCTCAACAAGTTCCTTCTCTAATAGTTATATGTGAATTATATATAATATTGAGTTCCCACAAACACATCAAAATCAGTTGTTCGAGAGCCACGCCAAACAACTATAAAGAGGTGGTTGCTTTAGAGATTTGTGTTAATATTGATGGCCTACCAACTTCTTCGAAATTAAGAACCGACTAAATACACCAAAACACATGTAGCACCAAATAAGAAATATAATATACTAGCCTTTCGATTTTCAAATAATTAAAAGAATTCCTATGGCCCATGTCACGTGGCCAAACAATATTTCTGGCAACTGGCAATTAACAAAATCCACATATGAAAAACGTTTGTCCTCTATTAATCATGATATAAATTAAGTTGTGATTCCCAATCCCAAACGTACATTTCTTCGCAATCATTAATTCATAATGCTACAAATAGTTGGTTGTTCTACTCATGCACTTTCAAATTGAGGTCATAATCTTGATGTCAGTTTGAAATATTAGATTTTATGCTGTCTTCACGAATTAGGATACTCCCTACGCTTCTTTAAGTGACTCCTGTTGTTAATTTGCACAGATCAGTGACGTATGTAAATTATGAAAGAATGTCAGTCTTATTTTCAATTTTGAGACAGAGACAACTTATTGAGGAACAAGAAAAATATCGGAGGGGTTACTAAGGGGGTGTTTGGCTGTTTTATTTTAGAGTTTATATGCTCCAAGAAACATAAGATGTTTCAAGAATTATAAGATGTAATGTTTCAAGTGTTTATAAATTGTTAAAGTGTTTGGATAATTGATCTTATAATTTGAGAACTAATCGTGAGTTGAGAGAGAAAATCATAGTTAGAGATAAAATTGACGAGATGTGAAATTGATAATGTATGTGTAGGAAATAACAATTATAATAAAATTATTTTGGTAAATTCATGATTGCTTATAAGTTTATAAAAAATAAGTTAGGGTTGACCAACTTATTTGTAGGAGAGCTTATAATTTGTTGGTTTATTTGCACGACTTATAAGGTTTGTTAAGGGTTTTATTTTGCCAAATATTTTGCAACAAATTATAAAATTTATTTTAAGGAGCTTATAAGCTCAGCCAAACACCCTCTAACTATTAAAAGAAGCTGCACACTCCTGTTTAATTAGGTCAACTACATTCACTCTAATTAAATCTTAATTATGATTCATAAATTTTAATTGAAAATTAATTAAAAATTAAAAAAATTTAATTAAATTCCTAATTAGATATTAGTAATTAATCTTAATTAAAAATTAATACACTCTAAGTAAAACCCCAAGATAACTAATAACTAATAATTAGTTGACCCTCTCAATATCTATGGGACCTACATGTGAAGTTTAATGACCAAGGCATAAACATTTCACTGTTGAAATATATAATAAAGCAGGCAAAAAAAACAATAAATTAATATATCACGTTATTCTAAACTGCCGTTCGAAGAAACAGTAAATTACAGATAAATTATTGTTGGCAGCTCTGATGTAGCAACTTTTTTACGAGATACAAATTATATATAGCCATTGATAAATCTTGATTTCGTCAGGTAATAAATGCAGTAAAAAACATGAGGAAGTAACGTGGTTCGATCTATTGAAATAGATCTACGTCCACGGAGCAAGAGAGTATATGTGTATTGAGAGTGTAAGAAGCGGTTACAAAGAGTGTAGATGATCAAGTGATCGATCTAAGTATCGATCTCGTCCTCTTTCTCTCACCTAATCTAGCCTCTATTTATAAGCCATCAAGTTGAGTTCGACTCTGATTCAAATTGAGTTTGACTCTAATACAAATAGAGTTTGACTCTAATACAAAGTCTTCTCTCATAAGGATTCTTTTAGATATGCATCCGAATCTTCTACGTCTCCAATTGCGATTAGAGTTGTAGTTGGTTGAGGAGTCTTCTTGGGCCGAACTCACGTAGGCCAAGCTTAATGTCGGGGCCCATTTATATGAGCATGATGCTTGGGCCTAGTAGTTGGGCCGTATCCTATCATATCCCCCCAAAAAGACGTAGAAGTGAGGTCGTTTTGGATTGGTGAGAGTGATTCGACATCGCCCATTTGAAATCCGTAGTCTGGCGGTTGAATGTCGCTTGGTTTCGCCCCGCCGAGGCGTTCGCAAGTCGTATGTCGCTTGGCCGCCCCGTTGAGGCGTTCGCCAAGTCGTATGTCGCTCGGCCGCCCCTATTGAGGTGTTTCGCGAAGTCGATGTCGCTGCTTCGCCCGCCGAGGTCGAGGCCGAGGCGGCGAGGGCAGGTCGAGGCGACGGCCGGAGGTGGCGGGTGGCCGAGGTTAAGGCGGGCGAGGCGGCGAGGCCGAGGCGGCGAGGCCGAGTGTCGACCGAGGCCGAGGAGGCCGGGTGGCGGCGAGGCGGAGGCGGCGCCGAGGTGTCGACCTGCGGAAGGCCGAGGTGGGCGGCGAAGGTCGAGGTCGCCCTGCGGAGGCCGAGGCGGGGGCGGAGGCCGAGGTGTCGACTGCGGAAGGTCGAGGGGAGGCGGCGGCCGAGGTCGGCTGCGGAGGCGAGGCAGGTCGAGGGAGGCGAGGCCGAGGTGGCGAGGCGAGGCGCGGCGGCGAAGGCCGAGTGTCGTCTGGTGTAGCTTTAGCGAGTCTTGGCGGTCTGCTCGAAACCCATATAACTTGGTTTTAGTCATAAATGTATTTAGGCGTGTAGTCGTAAATGTATTTAGGCGTGTCAAGTGTATATCTTTTGTATATAACTTGGTTTTAGTCGTAAATGTATTTAGGCGTGTAAAGTGTATATCTTACAGTATATAACTTGGTATTTAGTCGTAAATGTATTTAGGTGTGTAGTCGTAAATGTATTTAGGCGTAGTCGTAAATTTATTTAAGCGTGTGCGAAGTGTATATCTTACGTATATAACTTGGTTTTAGTCGTAAATGTATTTAGACCGTAGTCGTAAATGTATTTAGGCGTGTAATCAAGTGTATATCTTTTGTATATAACTTGATTTTAGTAGTAAATGTATTTAGGCGTGTAGTCGTAAATGTATTTAGGCGTGTATCAAGTGTATATCTTCCCAATGAAGAGGTATAAATTGTACGAGATCCGATTTGGACGTCGTTTGCATGTAGATGTTCAAATTAATGAGTAATTTGTATGCCTTTCACGTAGATGTTCAAATTAATGAGTAATCTGTGTGCTTGCCTTGTTTGTCAAGAAATATCGAGAGGGGATCGACTCCGTCTTTCCTCGCTTCGGTCTCGTTCAGGCACGCGGACGTGTCTAGGTGAACGACTTCGGCAATTGTGTCGAGGTGACCGACTTCGCGGGTGATGCCGAGGTGAATAGTTATGGGCGCTTGCGAGGTGATCGACTTCGGACATCATGCCGGTGATCGTTCTCGGCATCTCGCCGAGGTCTTTCGCCGAGGTGAGCGTCTTTGGCTATTTCGCCGAGGTGAGCGTCTTTGGCTATTTCGCCGAGGTGAAACGTCCTCGGCTATTGCGGAGAGGTGGCGACGGACGTTCTATTATTGGTTCTTGAGGTTCCCGCCCATTCGTCCTTGGCTCGAAAGGTTTGAAATTGGCCCGTATGGGCATTGAGGAAATCGATCACGGCTCTGCCAAGACCTCGTGAGATTGATGGGTCGCTTGTTCACGGCGTTGAGGTCGGCTTCTTCCTCTTCGGTTGGGCGGCGGTCACGAGGGTGTATAGGTAGGTTCTCTATGTAACCTCGGCGTCGTGTTGTTATCGACAACAGCGATTTCTTTTCCCGGTCTTTGTCTGTGACACGGTTGGGGTCCTCATCCGTCTGTTGCTCGCACCACCGCGGCGCTAGGATTTGCACGAGTCCTTGCCATTGATTTTGCGTAGAAAACGAAGCTTTTTTTCAATTTCCCACAGACGACGCCAATGATCGATCTTAATTTTGTTAGGGAATTAAATACGCGAAGAGCACAAGGAATTTACGTGGTTCGATCTGTTAAAAAGATCTACGCCCACGGGCGAGAGAGAGTATATGTGTATTGAGAGTATGAGAAGCGATTACAAAGAGTGTAGATGATCAAGTGATCGATCTGAGTGTCGATGATCAAGTGATCGATCTGAGTGTAGATCCACTATTCCCTCTAATCTAGCCTCTATTTATATACCATCAAGTTGAGTTCGACTCTGATTCAAATTGAGTTTGACTCTAATACAAATAGAGTTTGACTCTACTACAAAGTCTTCTCTCATAAGGATTCTTTTAGATATGCATCTGAATCTTCTACGACTCCAATTGCGATTAGAGTTGTAGTTGGCTGAGGAGTCTTCTTGGACCGAACTCACATAGGCCGAGCTTAATGTCGGGGCCCATTTATATTGGGCCTGATGCTTGGGTCTAGTAGTTGTGCCGTATCCTATCAGCCATCAAATCAATAATTAACCATACCTCACATTAAATTAAGATCCTTTTTTTGGTATATTAATCAATTTTGGATGATCATGAATGTGCCCACCGATACTGATGTCACCCGATTTTCCACGCACTAGTTGGTGCAATACAAAGAATATAACACGTTTCTATTTATATTTATTGTATAACACTTCCAATATTTTGGTTAAGCTGTATTCCATTAATATATGTTACGGTATCATTAATATATTCTAGAGGTGTACGGGTACCAATAGAAGGCAATACACGATGGCGATGCATAGTAAATATTCTGAATGAATATATAATATATTAATACATAAACGCATGGTCTTTTTGGGTTGTAGTACTCATGCTAAATCAACTACGAATATATACAAGTCTTGTAGAGTTTATTTAATGAGTCACATACCCACGCATCATCTATCTCAATGAAATCTAACTCTAAATAGAAATTAATGAATTCTAGTTAGAAATTTATTTATAAATCCTAGTTGAATTAATAAACTCTAAATAATTAATAATTAATAATTAATAATTATTTAATAGTCCTAATTGTGATTACCAGTAAACTAATTAAGGTGTTGGACGTCCTTAATAGAGTTTTAGTGTTATTTAATATGCATTATTTTTACATAGGTGTAATAGCTCGTAAATTATCGAACTTAGGCCAAATTTTGGTATTGTACACCACAAAAAGGTTTTGCATGCTTAACTGATTCTGATTTTGTGAAAGAGGTCGGCTTACAACTAAATTATAATAGAATTGTCACTAACGTGGCGTAATCATGTGTACGTGTTAAATCCGACAAAAGATTTTCACACTAGAAAACTTTGAAATTATGAATCCTAAAACCCTAATTTGGAGGTAAATCCGTTGCAAAATTAGGATCAATTAAAAGTATTGATCCTAATTAATACATTTTGTGGTTTGCAACACTAGAATTTGACAAAAAGTCAGTAATTTAAATTATATCATTCCATACATATAACTAGGACATGCTAACTAAATGTGATGGATGTCGGGGTTCAAGGTAGGTGATAAAATATTTTTCCTCCAACCAGTAGGTCAGAATTTATTTTGAATCGTTTAGCCGGGTTAGAGTAGGTGTGTAATTTCAAAAAAGAAAAACATGGGCAAAAGTCTCCAAATCGAATTCAATTTGTTTTGCAATAAATCCTATTGTGAATTCAATTTAAATATAGCATTTGCCCATCTATTCACCCTCATCCATGAAGACTTGATTCAATTATTAGTAAGTGGACCTTACTAAAGAGATCACATAATTACATATATATTTCCACATATAGTATTGATATTTTACACATCTATTCACCCTCATCCATGACGAATTGATTCAATTATTAGTAAGTGGACCTTACTAAAGAGATCACATAAGTACATATATATTTCCACATATTGTATTGATATTGTGAATATGGGCTCATTTCAATCAAATGAAAAACCACACAATATAAAAAAGAAAGAAACACACGCATCCACTCACTTCTTCTTACATCCATCAATTCCTCGTTTTTCCTTCTTCCTATTCCAACCTTTATTACATAAAACTTCCATATCATGGATTCCTTATTCATATTCTGTTTAGCAGCCGTAATTATCCTAACCATCTCCTTAATCACCCAACTGATCACGAGATTAAGAGTTTGGTGCAGCTGTGAAATCTGCCAAATCTACGTCGAATCGCGGTGGACCGCCCGGTTCACGAACCTCTGCGACTGGCACACGCACCTCCTCAAAAACTCCCCGACGCGAACCGTCCACATCCACGTCATCAACAACATTATCACCGCAAATCCGGACAACGTCGAATACATGCTCAAAACGAGGTTCGATAACTTCCCCAAAGGGAAACCCTTCTCGGCGATCTTGGGGGATTTTTTAGGCCGAGGAATATTCAACGTCGACGGCGACTCGTGGCGGTTCCAGCGCAAGATGGCCAGCCTCGAGCTCGTCCACGTCTCGCTGCGCGATTACGCGCTCGAGGTCGTCAATCACGAGATCGACAGCCGCCTGCTGCCGCTTATGAAATCCATTGCTAGAGAGAGAGAGGTTGTGGATTTGCAGGATGTTTTCCGGCGGTTTTCCTTCGATTGCATCTGCAGATTTTCCTTCGGATTGGACCCTAGGTGTTTGGAGCTCTCGCTGCCTTTGCCGGAGTTCGCAGTGGCGTTTGAACTCGCCTCACGGTTGTCGGCGGAGCGGGCCATGGCGGCGTCGCCGCTGGTTTGGAAGGTGAAGAGGTGGTTGAATATTGGGAGTGAGAGAAAATTGCGGCGGGCGGTCGGGGTCGTCAACGTGCTGGCCCACGAGGTGATTCGGCAGCGGCGGAGTGTCGGATTCCACGACCAGAAGGATCTTTTGTCGAGATTCATGGTTAGTGTTAGCGACGAGACCTATTTGAGGGATATAATAGTCAATTTCCTTCTGGCAGGGCGGGACACTGTGGGTTCCGCCCTCACCAGCTTCTTCTGGCTGGTGGCTCGCCATCCTGAGGTGGGTGCTGCTATCCTGAAGGAGGCGGATAGGGTGATGGGACACGAGAAGAAGATCACAAGCTACGAGGAAATAAGAGAGCTTCACTATTTGCACGCGGCAGTCCATGAGAGCATGAGAATGTATCCACCTGTGCAATTGGATTCGAAATTTTGTCTGGAAAACGACGTCTTGCCCGATGGGAGGTTCGTGAAGAAGGGGACTAGGGTTACGTACCACCCTTATGCGATGGGAAGGATTGAGGATATTTGGGGGGCGGATTGCTTGGAATTCAAGCCGGAGAGATGGCTAAGAGATGGGATTTTTTGCCCAGAAAACCAATATAAGTATCCGGTGTTTCAAGGTGGAGTTAGGGTATGTCTAGGAAAAGAAATGGCGTTACTCGAGCTGGAAAGTGTTGCAATCTCGCTGCTACGAGAATATAGCGTTGAGCTACTTCACTATGGCCCTGTTCCCGTGTTTTCGCCTGGGCTCACCGCCACGTATCGTGATGGCTTACGAGTTTTGCTACATCACCGATGAAATTATCGATGTCTATGTATATATACATCACCTATTGGATTTCAATTAATTAATTGTGTTATAGTTAATTTCATTTGTTTCCGATTGATATTTTCTATGGTTTAATTTGGACACGTACATATAACCATATGGAAATTGGTAGGGCTCGCCTAGTGATATAATTATGAATGGGCATGAACAATTATACGATGATTAATTAATTATTTCGTATAACAAGTAATTTCAAGCATATACCTATTATTTTCTTAATTTGCTTAATCTTATGTATCGTTGATATAGATGAAGTGCTACGAGAATCGTGCAATATAAATATGATGGCTAAAGAAATAATCTTGCTTCTACTTAATTAATCGAACTACATCAGCCTAAACGTAATTATTTTTCTTTCTATAGCTGAACAAAATACTGACTCACAAATCATATTCGAGCATCCACAACTGACCCAAAAGAGAAGTTTTCATAGAAAGTGTGTGAGTGAGGACAACATACACTGAAAAGACTCATGTTGGTATGTAGGGTCAACCGTCAATCCGAAAGTCGGGTCATTATAGATGGTATCAAGTCGAACCCCCAGCACAGTGCGGTTTGGGGACGAACCAAGCGACAGCTGGTGGACATGTGATGCTCGGGGAAAACGTACGGAGTGATCGTCGGTGTACAGAAGCATGGACAAAGAGCGGCTCTAATTAAGGCTTCAAAGCAGAAGGGTACATGAATGAACTAAAACATACCAAAATGAGAGAGATTATGAGAATATGCAGGTATAGGATTGCATATTCGAGTAGAGAGAGTTTAAAAGATTTGATATATGCTACTCATACTAACAATATGCATCTTCTTCTCGGTAGCCCATCTCATAAAATTTTTAAATTTAAGTGTGCTTAGCTTGGAGAAATAGTGGAATGGATGACCTCTTGAGAAGTTTTCTCAAGGAGTTTGTAAGTGAGAATGGAGCAATACTAAGATGGGTGGCCTCTTGAAAAGTTTTTCCAATGAGTGTGAGAGTGAGGACAACGCACATTAAAATGACTCGTGTTGGTCTATGGGGTTAGCCGTCAATCCAAAAGTTAGTTCGTTACAGATCTACATGGAAAACTCTTAATAAATATGTCACATGTCAACCTTCGAAAACTCGTTGTTATCTTTCTGTAATAACCCGACTTTCATATTGACAACTGGTCTTCCATAGAACAATGTGAATCTTTTCGGTGTGCTTTATCCTCAACGGAATGACGGTTAACCCCACAGGCCAATACGAGTCTTTTTAGTGTGTTTTTTCCTCACTCACATACTTCTTGGGAAAACTTCCTAGGAGGTCGCCCATCTCACTATTACTCCAAGTCAAGCAACGTTTAATTTTAGATTTTTAATAAGATAGACTTCCGAAAAGAAGAAGCATCTTGTTAGTATGAGTAGCACATATCAAATTCTTTAAGCTCTACTCGGATATGTAGTCTCATACCTGCATATTCTCAGAATATCTCTCATTCTGGTGAGTTTCAATTCATTCATGTACCCATCCGCATTGAAGCCTTAATTGGAGTAGATCCTATACATGCTTCTACGCACCGACAATCACTCCATACTTATTTCCCTACGTCACATGCTCGCTAGCTTCCGCTGGTTTGTCCCCAAACCACACCGTACTGGGAGAGGTTCGACTCTGATACCATCAGTAAAGATCCGACTTTCGGATCAACGGTTGATCCCATAGACCAACACGTGCCTTTTCAGTGTGCTTTATCCGCACTCACACACTTTTTGAAAAAACTTTCCAAGGGTCACCAATCTCACAATCGCTCCAAACCAAGCACGCTTAACTTTAGAGTTTTTATGAGATGGACTCCTGAAAATAAGATGCATCTTGTTGGTATGAGTAGCATATATCAAATCCTTTAAGCTCTATCCTCGAATATGCAGTTTGCCTATACTTGCATATTTTCAAATCATTCTCATTCTGGCGTATCTCAATTCATTCATATACTCTCTTCTCCCACCACTTCCTCCATCTGTTATGTTCGTGAATATTGTAGAAGGAAAGGGAAAGAGGCAGAAGAAGTTAGGAAGAAAATATAATATTCATTCACTGCGTTTTGCGATACAACAACTAGGTTAAATAATCCTAGTTGGGACCACAACACAACAACCACATATTTAACAGCCAATAACACGACTACAACTATCCCCAAAAGTGGGATTCTAAAAAACACGTTAATGCAACACGCTAGAGTCTAAATTTATTAACAAAGAGTTATTGTTGTTCCTCGCCTCTTCTTAGGCTATCTGCGTTTTCCATAGCTTCTCACCGAGCCCTAGCTCCATCTTCACTTACTGCGCCTGTCAATACCATGACAATACCTCCCTGAATTGAAGATCCTTGACCGCAAGGATCAATCTTGCCGAACTTCCGGTTCATAAATTTCTCATCCTCCCAACTCTTCGACCCCAAATCCGATTCGGACTAAAGGACCAAAATTTGGGTAAGCGGTCGCCTTTTCTTTGAATGACGCGATCCAGTAGCCGTTGGTTTCACAAAAAGTTGTCATCTTGATTCAAAGGAGGTGAGTGGAGCCCTTGCTTGTCTTCTTTGGTGATAACCTCTTCAACGATGAAGCGTGGAAAATCGGTGTATCTGAGCTCCCTCGAGTAAGTCTAATTTGTAGGCTACCTTTCCAATTCGTTCGATTATGGTATATGGGCGTAATAGCGTGGTGACAATTTGAAATTTTTCGCGAGCCCCTTTGTGGTTTGTTGTAGGGTTGAAGTTTAAGGTAGACTCGATCACCTACCTCAAACTCTCTTTCGATCGCGCCTGTCGGCGTAAAACTTCATCACGGTCTTGAGCATCCTGTAGGTTCAACCTTAGTTGTTGTGTGAGTTGTGCCCTGTCGGTGACCATTTCTTTAACTCGGATGTAGATCCGTGTAGGTAGGCTTGGATGTTGCACCGGGAGGTGGGAAACCGTAGAGGGCTTGGAAAGGTGTAGTCTTGAGGCTGGTGTGAAAATTGGTATTATACCAAAATTCTGCTAGTGTAAGCCATTTCAGCCATTGCTTAGGGTGCTGATGGGTCATGCACCTCAAGTAGTTTTCGAGGCATTGATTCAGCCTCTCGGTTTGCCCGTCGGATTGGGGGTGGTAGGCCGACGACATGTTTAGTGTGGTACCCATGAGTTTGAAAAACTCCTTCCAAAAGGAACTAGTAAAGACTGTATCCCTGTCGGACACAATGCTAAGAGGCTGGCCATGGAGTTTATAGACATTGTCCAGGAAGAGTTTTGCCACTGTTTGAGCAGTATAGGGGTGGGCAAGGGCTATGAAATGTCCATACTTCGTAAACCTGTCGACCACCACCAAAATCACATTTTTCCCAAGGATTTGGGTATTCCCTCTATGAAATCCATAGATACATGTGTCCAAGCCTGCTCTGGAATAGGCAGTGGCTGTAGTAAACCCGGATATTTTTCTTTAGTAGTCTTGTTCATGTCGCATACGGGACATGCTGCTACCCATCTCGTAACGTCTTGCTTGAGATAGGGCCAGTAGAACACCCTCTTTACTCTCATGTATGTGCCCAAAACACCCGAGTGGCCACCATAGGCTGCATCATGCATCTCCTTGAGTATTAGTTGCCTTAGTGTCGTTTCCGTACCAATAGCCACTCTGCCTTTGTACCTGATGATGTCTCCCTGTAATTCAAACTTCGGGTAAGAGGATTTGTCAATAGTTTTAGCCTCTAGTATTTCAGGAAAATACTTGTCACCCATATAGCTATCGTGATTTGTTTCACCCACCGAGGAACATTTGTAGATGTAGCGACCTTTGCACCTCGCATCGTGTTTCTGGACAAGGCATCACTACCTTGTTCTCCACTCCTTCTTGTACTGAGATCTCGTAGTCAAGTCCCAGCAGTTTAGTGATCCATTTTTGCCGCAAAGGGTTGATGATCCTCGACTCGATGAAGTATCGAGGGCCTGTTGGTCGGTTTTATTATGAACTTATGGCCTGTAAGTAGTACTTCCACCTATGTCTTGCCATTAGAATGGCGAAATTCCCTCGTTACAGATAATCCTTGATTCCGTGGGCATAAGGTCTTACTCATGTATGCAAGTGGTCGTCCCTCTTGCATAAGAACAGCCCCTATTCCTTTCCCACTAGCATCAGTTTCTAGCACAAATGGCTTGGTAAAATCAGGTAATGCTAGCACTGGGGTGGTAGCCATCGCTTTGCTTCAAAGCCGGGAATGCTTGTTCTGCATCCTCGCCCACTTGAAAGCCCCTTTTTGAATGTCATTGAGAGTGCGCCAAGACGCCATACCCTTTAACAAATTTCTGTAGTGCAGGTAAGACCCAAGAATCCCCTAAGTTGCTTGATATTTGTTGGTGAAGGCCAACTGATCATGCTGCTGATCTTTTCTGGATCAGTAGAAACTCCCCGATGTGATATGATATGACCCAAATACTCTATATTCTGCTGTCCAAAATCACATTTACTCTTCTTAGCATATAGTTGTTGAGTGCGTAATACACCCAACACCTCTACGACATGTTGTAAATGTTCATCGTGTACTGTATACTAGGATATCATCGAAGAAAACCAGGCGATTTCCTAAGGAATTTCTGAACACACGATTCATAAGAGACGAAATGTGGTGGGGCATTACATAAGCCAAAAGGCATAACTAGAAATTCGTAGTGCCCTTGATGGGTCTTGAAAGCGATCATATATCGTGTTCGGTTTAACGAATTTGGAAATAGCGGATCGAGATCGATTTTGGAAAAGTATTGGGATCCATATAGTTCGTCAATAGCTCATCAATGATAGGAATAGGATACTAGGTGCTTTACCGTTAGGCTATTCAAGTACCTATAGTCTACACACATCCTCCGGTCGCGTCCTTCTTTTCACTAGGAGCACGGGGTGAGAAAGGGCTTTCTTGTTTTGTATCATGCGAGTGTAAGAGATCTCAGACGATTTTCTCAATCTCTCCTTCCGATTGTGGGACACTCTGTATGGGTCTGCGATGCTTAGCCACACTTTGCTGGTTTAAGCGGAATCGGTGCTCTACCTCCTTGGTGGTGGCGGACCGGTGGTTCCTTAAAAACCTCCTCAAACTCTGATAATAGGTCATCCATTTGATGATTTGCCACTGCCCTCAAATTCTGGATCTTCACCCAGTAAACTTCCTCAATAACATCTGCCTCCTGATGCAACATTTGGTATAATGTTGGGCCGGAAATAAGGTTACAGCTAGCCTTAGTGATAGCTTGAATTTTCACCCTCTTGCCTGCTAAAGTGACTGTAAAAGTCATCATATCATAATCCAATTCCACAGGAGTGCAAGATTTAAGCCAATCACCTCCTAGGATAAGATCACAACCTTCGGTAGCTAGCAGCCTCGGTGAGTATGTGAAGACATGCTCCTGCATCCTCCACTGTAATCCTTTTACCCTTGTGGAGCTAACCATCCTTTGTCCGTTAGCAACCTTGACCAACAACGGCTTTGCCATTTCTATCTTACACCCTAGGGCTTTAGCTGTAGATTCCTTAATGAAGCTAAGGGTGCTCCCTGTATCAATCAAGATATCCAGTTTTTTATCATCCAAATGCCCTATGAGCCTCATAGTGGTTAACCCATCTTCTCGGGAAATGACATTGAGTGTCATTTGGGCCTCTTCAAGCGGTTTGGTAAGCCGACTCTTCCTCTTGTACCTCGCTAACAAATTGTGACATGTCGACTCTTCTTCTTGATCATGATCATATATGCTATCCTCTCTTTACATCTATGTCCGTGTACAAACAACTCATCACAGTTATAGCATAACCCTTCTCCTCCTTCTTTGTCATCTCATTGCGGTCGGGAGCTTAAATTTCTTGTTACTTGGGGACGGTGTTGTTTCTTGCTATTGGTGTGGGAATCGCCTCTCTGTAGTGTCTTGGTGGCCATTTGGTTTAATATTGGGTTTGAGCTTCTTAGTGATTGCCTCCAAGGTTAGAATCTGCTTTTTCCCAAGTCATAGTGCGAGATAATGTGATTGGTTCAAACATGAGAATAAAAGCTTGCAATTCCTCACTAAGACCATGATGAAACTTGCGATATAATATTCTTCGAATAACCTCCTCCGTTCAACATTGTCATGCGGGTTCAAGCTCCTCAAATTTGTCGACATATTGAGTAAGTTCACATCTGTTTCAATTTGTTAAATTCGTAAACGATTTTCCTTCTTTCAATTCCTCAAATCTGGTGACACAACTTGGTGAATTGTTCCCTTGAATTTCGGTTTGATAATGGATATATTTTGAAACCATTGAAAGCTTTTCCTCAAAATGCATGGAAGCTAAAATAACCTTTTGATCATCGGCACATTTGGTATAAGCTTAAAATACCCATGGCATTTAAGCATCAAGATCAGGGGTTTGTACCATCAAATCGTGGAAAATCGATTTTAGGTAGAGGTGTGATTATACGATCCTTCCAATTGATTCTTCGCTTTTGATGTAGGTTCGATCTCTCTCCGAGAACCATCCTCGAGGTCGATGCCCAAGATAGATCCCCGCCGGATGCCGAGCAGTGCGATCGAATTTTGTAGGCTGCGGTGGGCGAAGCAGAGTGGTGGCTATGTTATCAAATTTGCCGACAAAATTTCCCAAGCTGTTGTTTTACTTCCAATGAAACAGTGAGATATTTGTTCTTGTAATTTTTCTTGGATGCCTCCTTTTCATTGCCTCGGTTGTAATATTTGATCCGAGCGTTTTGTGCCTCTTGTATATCCTTGAATCGAGTGCCGTCGCCATTTTCCGGGATCGATTGCTCACGAGATACCAATTGTTATGTTCGTGAATATTGTAGAAGGAAAGGGAAAGAGGCAGAAGAAGTTAGGAAGAAAATATAATATTCATTGACTGCGTTTTGCCATACAACAACTAGGTTAAATAATCCTAGTTGGGACCACAACACAACAACCACATATTTAACAGCCAATAACACGACTACAACTATCCCCAAAAGTGGGATTCTAAAAAACACGTTAATGCAACACGCTAGAGTCTAAATTTATTAACAAAGAGTTATTGTTGTTCCTCGCCTCTTCTTAGGCTATCTGCGTTTTCCATAGCTTCTCACCGAGCCCCTCCGTCTTCACTTCTCGCTGTCATCTTTGACACCATCTTAACCATAACCGCCTTAACCATACTCCTTATTCGCGCACCGTCGATCACTCTATACTTCTACCTCAGATGTCACATTAGAAGTCCTGATATTTAAAACATAAGGTGAATAAGTCACTTGGTCTTGAAGAATCCATTAGTATTGGTCCGATGAATATGTACAATTACTATGCTTTTTAGTTAGTGTGTGGTTTCATGAAACCAATGATGCCAGTCTTAATTCTCCCCAAATTGAATATGGTGTGACAAATCGAAATTGATTTGACAATCAAAACGATATAGTTTTGATTGCATAAACGTTGAAAAAAAAGTAACATCAGATTCAACGCATATGCTGACAGATTCAAACTAGTCACATTTCAGTAAAAACTTCGTGACCAAATCGAAGTGGGCGAACAATTGGGTGATGACATCAGCGAGCTCTACATGCGCATTGAGTGAGAGGCATTGAATTTAATAATTAAAAATATTCAGTTATATGTTTATAAAAAAAGATAAACCAAAAAAATAAGTAAAGAACAAATGAATATTTTCCTTCACACGATGTCACATTGTTACAGATAAGGCTAAATAGGGATGTAAACGAATCGAATCAAATCGAATATTACGTAAATGAATCGTATTTGAAAAATCACCAGCATAATTGAATTGGTGTCCAAATCTATTTCGAATATTATCGGAAAATTCTCTTTTAACTTAGTGTTTGATTAGATTCCAAAAATTTCTGATGATCGCCATGGTGATGTAACATAATGTTGCTCACTTGTTAGGGAGCTAATTTTTATGTCTACAGGTTTCAACAGAAGAACTACCAGTTTGGACATGCCCAATACTGAAGGAGTTCAAGAGCAATACTGAAGCCAGTCGTGCTGATAGAAGCATCAGTACCATGCGCTACTGAAGTTAGAAGACTGAAAACTGAAGTCTGTAGACTAAAGACTAAACACTGCTGAAGACAAAAAGTCAAGAAAATTATTAAATGTTATACCAGGAGCAAAAAAGTTCAAGCTGCTGATAACTACGTCTGTCAAGTGTCCATCAAGATTTGAGTCCAAACCGGTGGAAAAGCGAGTCCATCGCTAATAAAATACGGAGTTGACCCCACTAGTGGACCCCAAGTCAACATACCGAAGAAGCATGGAGTCAACTCATCTGAAAAGTACATAAATATTTAAACCTTGAGTGTTTGACTTTCATAGCATCAAAGTGAATTTACAGAGAATCCCGACAAGTCAGAGCTACTTTTCAAAGTTGTAGAGCTCAGATATATGGTGTTGCAGATACGAAAAGTAGCGTATGAGGATTTAAACGGATATATTTTCAAACGACAAATGAAATGGATGTGATTGGTGTTCCCTTCAATGGCACTATTCATCTTCCACTCTATAAATACCAACAGAATCCAACATTTGAAAATACCCAAAACTTTGCACATTCAATTATACAAAAGCACCCAGAGCTCATATCTCAAGAACATTCATCCAACGATTTCAAAAAAGAGAGTTTCAAAATCATCAATAAATACTCAGAGCTACATATATTTATCAGCTCAGGATTTCAACATACACTCTCTTATTTTCTAGGTTACATTCTTGTAATATCATATGCCTAGAATTCTTGAGTTGTTGACTTGTGAAAACTCAAATTTTAGTTGGAAAAAACCCCCTACCTAAAACTCACAAAAAGTTTAAGTGGAAGTTGGAAAAGTAAGAAACGAAGTATTAGTTGTTGAAAACTTAGTTATCTTGTATATGTAAGCAAGAGGTTAGATCGATTGCACCTGTAACAAGTTAGAGGTCTCGAGCACCAGCAAGCGTAGGAAGAAAGACAAGATAGTCACGTAATTGATAAGGTGAACTTCAGCACTTAGGTTTTCTCTTGTACCCGTAAACAAGACTTAATCTCTGGTAGTGGATTGATTATGTTTTCAGTCCGTAGATGTAGGAGCTGATATTTCTGAACCACGTTAAAAACTAAGTGTGTTATTTACTTTGAGTTCATTACCCTCAGTATTACTTTAAATTGCATATTATTGAATTGAACATCATCAGCACGCGCAGCACATCATACTATTTTAAAACCCTCTATACTGACAAGAAAACTAAAACTGACTAATCAATATTTGACTAAGTGTTTTACACAAGCATCAATTTTCAGTTAGGCAAAACATAACCTCCACATTCCATAAGCACATTAGTTATCAATCCAACTGACCAGTTGTCTCATCAGTCTGATACCTCAGTACAAGACTCCCCAAAATTGAAATGATCAACAGTACTGATAATAGTATTTAACTGATTTCAATTAACCAACAACTACTAACCAATAGACTATCTTGTTAAAATAAAAAGTTAGTTTGGCTTAAGTGATGTATCCCCATACCCCCTCCCTCCTCCATATACCAGTCCACCCCCAAAGGACCATCAAATATTATATTCGATTCATTTTAGTATTCGCGGATATTCATTTTAATAGTAGTAGCTAATATTTATAATATCGTAAAAATATATAGTAGTTCTATTTTTTTTTCTTTTTTTATTCTAATATTAGGTATACTTGAGGTTATATATTCGCTTGTTCTACATTAATATTTAAATATTTGTGGAAATATACAATAATAAAAATGACATAATGTATATAAATAATAGGTGATTATCTAAAACTTATATATATATATATATATATATAATATAATGATATATTAATATAAATGACATTGTCAATGCATTTTATAGTATATTAAATATAAATTATAACACATATGTTGTATATATAATAATATAATATATAATGACATAATATACTAAAATATGGATTGTAACACATACATAGTCAATTCTTCATAGTCAAGCCTCGAATAGCTTGTGAGTAGCTACATTAGATTCGCCCTAACCGTAGCAATAGCTGTATGTGAAAAAATATTTATTTATTTTTTATTTTACATTATAATCGTTTTTTCTCAATCTTTTAATAAATATATAACTAAATATTTATGATTATTAAATTTACTAATATATATATATATATATATATATATATAGGAGGGATCAAATAATACCCGAGCTCGATGTAGTATGTAGTACTCAATTCATCCACTCATCTCATTGATCTTATGGTTGAGATTTTTTTCGGATTTTTTAAGCTCATTTTAGCTTATTTCGCTACAATAAGGGTATATTAGTAATTTCGCTACAATATTAATGGACGTGCGATATCTTAAATACGGGGATTCGTGAAGTCTAAGTGCAAGCCTGACTCAACTTCGGAAATAAAGGGGTAAGTCAGCATTTATTCTCTAGTGTCATGAATAAATATTTATGAATTAATTTATGTTCTAGGCTGAACATAAGATAATTAATTTATTTGAGGCCCATCTTTATTCCTTGCATTTGATCCGTGGGCTGACCCATCCAGACCTGGAGCTTAGTGAAAATCGTCACCCTCCTTATAGAGTCTCACTGGGACTCTGTTTTGATCCTCTCTATCTTAAGTGATATTATTATATTTATTGGATATGCAGAAATTCTATCTGGATAGGATTTTGGGTTACATTATAAATATAAGGTGAGAGAAAATCAAACCCTAATCCAAGAGAAGAATTTTCGAAAATTACTATTCCAAATAGAGAGATTTTCGAAAACATCAAAGGGAGGAAGAATGCGAATTTCTATAGCACTCTCCATAGATTGTCCTCACTCGGCATTGAAGTTTAGGCAATGGGATACGATCGTAAGATCAGAGCACGAGTCTTGATCCAATCCTTGCCTGGCAAATTAGCAGGTAAACACGAGAAAACACCAACGTGTTGCAATTAATTATATAGGTGCATGCTAGGTATATAATCAATGTATGGTGAATTAAACATCCAAGATAGATCCTCGGGAGAGGGTTACAATCATATTTCCCTACAATTGGTATCAGAGCCTGGGATCAGTATCTTGGCTCTGTTGGATAAATTCACGTTTGATTATTACGTGCGCAATTAATTAATTGTGGATTTGTCGTTCATCGTGGCTCGTTTTATTTTTTGTCGGATTTTGTTTTTCACCACGAGAAAATCCGTGGTTAGATTAGAATTTTTTCTTGTAATTCTAATCTATAAAAGAAAAACGAAGACGAAAAGCACGAAGAACAAGACGACGGAAGTCACGCCGGAAACCACCACACGACACGAGGGCGTGCAGGAGACGGCACGCTGACCGTGCTCGGTGCTCGCGGCACGTCTCTCTGCAGGAGCATGCGGTTCTCGGTGAAACAGGGCGGGATGCATCTGTAGATGGCGCGCGAGTCTCGGCGATGTCAAGTGAGTCGGTGCACGCGTCTCGTGAGTCGGGCATGCGGGGTGTGATCGCTATAATTTCCTACCAAATAAATGATAGTAAAACAGCAAGTATATATATATATCGTATCCACAGGGACTGCGACTCGAGAACACAGCAAGTAATTAACACAGAACCTTTATTATTATCCAAGCAACACAAATCAAGAGAGAGATTATAAATCTAGACTTGCAAATAAAGATAGGAATAAAACTCAGATATAAAAGACTGATCCTAGGGATGTACTTAACCTAACCAGATTCACACAATTAACCTATTAATCTGTTTACCAATTTAATCCACATTCAGATGAAGGATCACAAATGTAACTATAGTTTCCGTCGGGACAACCTATAGTAGTGGGTTAGCCTAAACTCTATCTCCGTCGGGTCTCAAGAGAAGTAAGCTAATTACCAAAAGCACGCAAAGATATAACCTCCCTGCTCACCTATCTCCGTCGGGTCTCAAGGCAAAAACTGTATTATAAATTCCCGATATCGATTATGCAATTAATTCCGCAGAGACATTAATCACATAACTAGCATGCATAGATATTGATCAGATACCAACACATGAGAATTAAAGCCAAGATTTATAAATCGAAGGACGGCAAAACAAGATCAACAGATAAATTATACGAATCTAGTCGACATACAAACCCCGTGATCAATACGAATTTAGCTACGCATAATTAAATTACTAAAGCAATAAATAATTAAATAAAGCATAAACCTAATTAGATAGATAAAACCGTAGGAATCCACGAAGAACAATTGTAGCGACTTGATCCGTAAATAAAATTGAACTCTAAAATAAACTAAGCTAGGAAAACGGAATAGAACTTGCAAAAGAAAATAAAAAGACTTTGTGTTACGCTATGGAATGGTGTAGAAAACAACCGTCCTCTCCCTTTTATAATGAATTACGAGCTCTCATTTCTCCTTAAATATCTCGTTCCTCTTGAATCGGACTCGACATGACATCTACACGGACTATAAGTCTCGCCTCGAGACGCACTCTCTCTTCCTCGCGAGCATTGGTCGCGATAGCTAGCGCGATGTGCCTTCGCCGAGACTTCGCGATCTTCCATCGCGATAGCGAGTTGCGATAGCGTGTCGCGAGCTCTCCCTTTGCGCACGATAATCACTTCCCAACGTCCATCGCGAGTGTTGGTAGCGATGCCGGTCGCGAGTCATCCATTTTGCGCACATTCAACATTGCCTCGCGAGTCTTCATCGCGGTAATTAATCGCGATAAGCGTGTCGCGAGGAAAGATTTCGCATTCTCGCCGTATCAGTCGCGAGATTCCTTGCGAACTCAAATCCTTTATGACGCGTGTGTGTGTCTTCCATTTCGATAAAACCTATGCTAAAACAACACAAACTACACACGCATCATATCTTTCAAAACATTCGAAATATAACATAAATGCATTTCAACCAATCAATTATCACTTAGAAATAGGACAAATATAACCCAATAAAACATGTAAAACGAGGCTTATCAGGTGCACGGTTTTAAGTGGATGCCTCAAGACGCCCGACGGCGAGCGGCGCGCCGACGGGCTCGGCGAGATGTCGGCGAACGCATGCGAAAAGGCCCCAGGCGGCATCGGGCGACGCGGCTCGCACACCTCGCCGGGTCGTGCTCGGCAGCCTTCGGCGACCTCGGCGGGTCGCGACGGCAGCCTCGGTAGGCGCGCGTGCAGGCGCCCCTCAAAGACGTAGGATCCTTAGCAGGGATCGCGGTGGCGCAGGCCCATCGGCCAGCCGCGGCGTCGCCCGGTGGCTCGGCGGCCAAAGGCAAGCAGCGCTGCAGTGCACTCAGCGGCGCTGGACGGTCTCTGTGAGATCGCCCCCGGCGGCGTTTGGGCGGCTTTGGTAGGCTCGCTCGGTAGCCCGGCGAAGACGACGCTGGTCGGGCGATGTCGGGCGACTCATCCGCGAGTTTTCTCGGGCAGGATGGCGACGTAAGGTCAGGTCGGCGGACCGCTGGTGGGTGCCCTCAGCATGCGTGCCCGGCCCATTTGGGCCGACCCGGCCCGATTCCCAACCCGGATTTTCGCCCGCACCGAATTTTGACCCGATTCCAGTTTTTGACCGACCCGCCCGATCCAATCGTTTGCCCGTTTTGATTTTTCGCCCAAACCATTTTGACGACCGTCCGCGCCGCGCACGCGAGGCCTGCTTTCGAGATTTTATGAAGATTTTACTTTGCAAATTTATGTAATAAATTAGGCAAGGAATCTGAGTGATCCACGAGTGGGCGCGATGAACGATTTTATTTTATGCTTTTTATCGTTCAAAGCATGTCGTGGATGTTTAAATTATGCAGAAGCATGCTATGTATGTTTAATTACGTAAATAAACATATTATATGTTTTCATGATTGGATGCGCATAGTAAGCATGCTAGGTTTATAGTGTTTTTCAAGCATATTTTAGAATTATGCGAGCATGTTTTACATGTTGAGTTCTATGAAAAACATGCTAGGATTACGTGATCTGCATAGACAAACCTTTTGAAACAAAAGACTAAGCAAGTAACCCGACATATTAATTTCTAAAATTAAAATGTCAAGACCTCCACTTTTTAATCTCTAAACAAAGTGATACGCATTGTGAGTAAACGTCCACACGCGTGGCTTGCTTGCACTGTTTTTCATAAGTTTGTTAGATGAGATTTCTAAATAAAACATTTTAATCTATTGAGAAGTGGGAGTTTCATGTCTAAACGTCCACACGCGTGGTTTGCATATGTGATTTTCATAAGTTCTCTAGAGATAGATTTAAAATGAGAAGACAAAAGAATTTGGATTGGAAGCGGTATGGTCCTAGTGAGTATGCCAAATCTAAGAATTCATTTCTATTTGTTAAAATTGTGGTCATTGCTTAGACATCACCTCAAGTACAACTTCCATGAAGTCCCTTCTTGTGATAGTGATGTGGTCTAGTAAGGTCCAATCATTAATTTCATTTGTCATAAGGATAAGTTGACATGGATTGAAATTAAACGACTAAAAGGTATATTGTAGTCTGGTCGAGGGGTTCATGTGTAAACGTCCACACGCGTGGCTTGCATGTGGAATTCCTTGGGCGATTGGAGGTTTCAATTAATATTATTTTATCAAAAGGTTAAAATATTATTGTTACGAATTATGTGCGATCGTATGCTTATGTGTTTACATTACTTTTCAGATATGTCTCTTACACCGATTATCAATATGCTCGCACAAAATCCTCTATCCGATCCAAATTTTATCGAATGGAAACGAAACATGGAATATGTTCTTATCGCTAAAAAACATATGTTTGTTCTCACTACTCCCAAACCTGATGCCCTTACTGACGCAGCGACTAATGAGCAGCGAGAGTCAAGCAGACTTTGACATAAGTCAAACAATATGGTCAAATGCTATATGATGACTACTATGTTCAAAGGCTTGCAGCTGTAGCATTAGTCGATGGTAGACGCGACTGAAATATGGTCAAGTCTCGAGAGTATGTTTGGGCAGTCCGATCGGACAGTCCGCTTCCACACAATGAGAGAAATCTTGGCGTGTAGGATGGAAGAAGGAAGTTCGATCTATGAACATGTCTCCCACATGACTCATCTCATGGATAGTCTTGATCAGTTGGGAGGAGGTATTGACGGCGAAGCCAAGGTCGATATCATCCTCAACATACTGCCCAAGTCTTTTGAGAATTTTTGCGTAAACGCAATCATGAGCAAGACCAAGTATACACTTAGTCAGTTGCTTAATGATCTCGTGGCCGCGGAAGGAGTCATGGGTAAAGGAGCACATGCCCTTGCTAGCACATCTAAGGGCCCAAATTTTCTGTTGAAAAATGGAAGAAGAAAAAAGGGAACCAAAGGTGGTAGAGGCAAAAGAACCAGTGGGAGCAGGAACATGGTCGCCAGGAGGCTGAAAAGTCAAAGGAGAGGGGCAAGTGCTTCAAGTGCGGCAAGGCGGGCATTGAAGGCCAAGTGCCCTATGCTCAAGGCTCAAGGTATGTCATTTGCTTTAGTAACGGAAACATGTTTAGCGACTTGTTCTACTCATTCATGGGTAGTAGATACGGGTGCGACTGATCATGTTTGTTACACC
Source organism: Salvia rosmarinus (assembly GCA_036937905.1). Lineage (NCBI taxonomy): Eukaryota > Viridiplantae > Streptophyta > Magnoliopsida > Lamiales > Lamiaceae > Salvia > Salvia rosmarinus. Next base: position 90,013,048 of record CM072816.1, on the reverse strand, counting down.
TTGTAGGGGTTCCTGCGGACAAGGGAGCTGCATGATGGCGAGATAACGATCTCCATGGGTAACGCGGTGAAAGTCGAGGCCGTTGCAGTCGGAGATGTTTCTTTATGTTTTGATAGAACAGTTTTAGTATTAAAAGACGTTTTATATGTGCCGGAGTTTCGGCGGAACCTTATTTCCGTTTCCAAACTATTTATTCATGTATATTCAGTTATTTTTTATAGTGGTGTTTCTATCATAAGAAATAACGAAGTTATCTGTGGTGGCACTTTATATAATTCTCTTTATACTATTTCTGTCAAACATAATACCTTTAATTATGTTGCATCTACTTCAAACCTTAAGAAGATAAAGTTTTCTTCGCAAGATGACACCACATTTCTCTGGCATCTTTGATTAGGTCACATCTATCTAAATAGGATCCAAAGACTGGCTAAGAATGGAGCATTGGGTGATCTCACAATTACTCCATTCCCAGTCTGCGAATCTTGTATAGAAGGAAAGATGTCGACCAGACCCTTCAAAGCGAAGGGTTATAGAGCCAAAGAAGTGTTGGAGCTAGTCCATTCGACTGTGTGGACCTATGTCACACAAGCTTGTGGAGGTACAGTATTTTATCACTTTCATCGACGATTACTCAAGGTGCGGATACATATACCGCTTCACCGCAAGTCTCGAATGCTTTGAGAAATTCAAAGAATTTAAGGCAGAAGTGGAGACGAAGCTTGGTAAAAGTATCAAGTCACTACGGTCTGATCGCGGTGGCGAATACCTAAGTAACGAGTTTATGGACTATTTGGTGCAGTGTGGGATTACCTCCCAGCTCACTACACCGGGCACACCACAGAAAAATGGTGTGTCAGAGTGAAGAAATAAGACTCTCTTAGAAATGGTTAGATCAATTATGAGTTATGCAACATTGCTTATTTCGTTCTGGGGGTATGCCTTAGAAACAGCGCCATACTTGCTCAATCTAGTACCATCCAAGTCAGTCGAAAACACCCCTTTTGAATTGTGGTTTGGGCGCAAGCATAGTTTAAACCACATAAGGATATGGGGCAGTCCAGCACATATGCTGAACAAGAAAGCTGACAAGTTGGAGGCTAGATCTGAATCAAGGCTGTTTATTGGCTATCCTAGAGGAACGAATGGTGGTCATTTCTATAGTCCTAAGGATCAGAAGGTCATTATTATCACTAATGCCCGATTCTTAGAAGAGGATTATATGAAAAACCATAAATCCAAAGTTGAAATCATTCTTCAAGAATTAGAAGAAGATCAAGATGTCGTGTCTAGTGGGAGGGATCGACACCAGATACTTCAAGAAATTGAAGTGGGTCAAGTTCCACTAGAGATACCGACCGTACAAGTGGCACCTATCCAAAGAAGTTGTGCAAGATAGAGAACCACAAGTTATCGCACCCACCGTTGCCATTGTGCCATGGCGCCTCGTCGTAGTGGGAGGTTTTCGTCAACCCGAGTGATTTATGTTCGTGGGTGAATCTTGATTTAGTCCGTGAAACGAACAGCAATAATCGACTCATGGACATACGGTGAGGCAATACAAGACAACGATGCAAGATCATGGCACACCGCTATGGACTTAGAAATTGAGTCCATAATGACTATGGATGTATGAAAAACACCTCTACCGGATGGCAAAGAAACCATAGGTAGTAAGTGGGTATACAAGAGGAAGAGAGATTCGATGGAGAGGTTTCGCTTTTAAAGTCGGGCTTGTGGCGAAAGGGTACACTCATTGAGGGCATCGATTTCGATGAGACCTTTTCAGCAGTAGCAATGCTCGAGTCCATCGAATTCTTTCGCCATAGTGACCCACTTAAACCTTGAGGTTTGGCAAATAGATGTGAAACCGCCTTTCTAAGCGGTTACCTTGAAGAAGGTAGAGACATCTATATGCAGAACTCGAAGGTTATGTGGTGAAGGTGAAGAGCATCTAGTATGGAAGCTTAAGTCCATTTATGGACTTAAGCAAGCTTCCCGATCATGGAACTTACGCTTTGACGAGATGGTAAAGTCCTATGGATTTACCTAGTTGGCTAGCGAAAGTTGTGTGTATCGTTTGGATATCAACGGTGACGTGGTATTTCTTGCACTTTACGTAGATGACATCCTTCTACTTGGCAACAATGTGAAGTTGTTATCAGACGTAAAGAGTTGGTTATCCGATCAGTTTCAAATGAAAGACTTAGGAGATGCAGCGACATTCTTTGGATCAAGGTTTAACGAGATCGCAAGAGAAAAATGTTGAGCTTATCTCAGGCGTCTTACATTGATACTGTGATTACTCGTTTTAGTATGCCGACCGCCAAGAAATGATTGCTACCTTCGTGCATGGTGTTCCTTTATCTAAGGAGCGATCACCATGACCGCAAAGAGATAGAGAAATGAGACAAGTTCCTACGCCCGTCGTAGGAAGTCTCATGTATGCAATGTTATGTACGAGACCCGATATACGCTGTGCGGTAGGCATAGTAGCAAGATATCGATCTAATCTGGACAAGCTCATTGGACTACGGTAAAGCATATCTTGAAGTACCGAAAAGGACTCGAGATTATAAAGCTAGTTTACCATGCGAGATAGTCTAATGCATTTGGGTTATTCGACTGATTTCCAAGTCGACCGTGATGAGAAAAAGTCTACCTCGGCTATGTGTTTACCTTGGGAGGAGGAGCCGATATCTGGTGAGTGCAAAGCGGCGATGCATTGCGGACTCTACCATGGAAGCCGAATATGTAGCCGCGGAGGTTGCTAAAGAGGCTGTATGGTTCAAGAACTACCTCATGGATCTAGATGTGGTACTGGTTTGCCCTAGAGTATCATAGTTTCTTCGTGATAACTCGGTGCGATGGCAAACTCGAAGGAACCACGGACCCACAAGGCAACCAAACACATAGAGAGAAAGTACCGTGTCATACGAGAAATTTTTAGACGATGAGACGTGCTGATTGAAAAGATTGGTACTGCGGATAACCTAGCTGACCCATTCACGAAGAAAAGTCTACGAAGAGCCTATTCGAGGACTTGGATTGCGCAAGATGGCACCCACTTAGAAAGGAAACTTTTGTATAAGTGGGAGAAGCAAAGTGATGGTGTTGTTTGTAATAACTAGTAGAGAGACACATTGTATACTAAAAGTTTTGCTTTAGTATAAGTGAGAGATTGTTGGATTTGTATACTGGAAGCAGTTTTGGTGGAGCTTGTATACAATGTTTCCTGTTACCGCTATTACAATCTCCTATCTGAATTGTTTACTTGATTGGATATGTATGTCCCCTTATCTCATATATAAGTTAGATCATACAGTGTGTTATAGATCACAGAAGTCTGTATGATTGGTCAAGCTTAATGAGATATAAAAAGAATCACAGCTGAGACAACTTGAGGACGAGTTATCGGTATAGGTTGCGGTATAGATAAGAAGTGACTTGACATGGTTGCTTGTCTATGCTGGTACGTCTCTGACGTATTGATGGATCACGATGAGATGACTTCTTCTATCTCGACCGTCGTGAAGAACCTAGATCTCGGTGACTTTACGTTGATCTAAACCTCGATAAGGTATTAGGTGAGTATGAGTTCTTGACCATCACTTTGACTTGTTATGGGTGAGGTTACATGAGATAACCAGATTCTCCGCATCTTGGGTGGTGGCGATCTTGTATGTCATGCTAGTTACCGTGTCAGTCACCGTATCCGTTTAGGATGATGGCGCCCCTTAAGGAGCTCAAAAGGTTTATTGTACTAAACCCCGCAGTGAGTTATCTCAAGTACAATAATAAGGTTGAGTGGTACTACTTAAGGAATTAAAGATATTAATTATTTTAAGCGATCGAGCAGCTGTAAATAATTAATGGATGTGCGATATCTTAAATACGGGATTCGTGAAGTCTAAGTGCAAGTGACTCAACTTGGAAATAAAGGGTAAGTCGGCATTTATTCTTTAGTGGCATGAATAAATGTTTATGAATTAATTTATGTTCTGGGCTGAACATAAGATAATTAATTTATTTGAGGCCCATCTTTATTCCTTGCATTTGATCCCTGGGCTGGCCCATCCAGGCCTGGAGCTTAGTGAAAATCGTCACCCTCCTTATAGAGTCCCACTGGGACTCTGTTTTGATCCTCTCTATCTTAAGTGATATTATTATATTTATTGGATATGTAGAAATTCTATCTGGATAGGATTTAGGGTTGTATTATAAATATAAGGTGAGAGAAAATCAAACCCTAATCCAAGAGAAGAATTTTCAAAAATTACTATTCCAAATTGAGAGATTTTCGTAAACTTCAAAGGGAGGAAGAAGGCGAATTTCTATAGCACTCTTCATAGATTGTCCTCACTCGGCATTGGAGTTTAGGCAATCGGGATACTGTCCAGAAGATCAGAGCACGAGTCTTGATTTAATCCTTGCTTGGCGAATTCGCAGGTAAACACGAGAAAACACCAACGTGTTGCAATTAATTATATAGGTGCATGCTAGGTATATAATCAATGTATGGTGAATTAAACATCCAAGATAGATCCTCGGGAGAGGGTTAAAATCAGATTTCCCTACAGTTATGCATAAAACTGCATGCGGATGAATACAAAGTTGCATAATTTTTTTTTGTTATGTGATATAGAAAAACAAATCATGCATGTTTTAAAACCAAAAACTGCATAAGTATGAACGTAAAACTGCATTATGTTAAACACAAAAATACTTATTAGATTAGATTGATTAATTCTAGCTTTATAATTCGAAAAAAACAAAACAAATTATCAACAAGAAAAATGTTTATGCATATTGGAGAAGAGAGATATCGAGAATGAAAAACCTATGAGTTTCTGTTTTAAAGCATGCATGCTTGTGTTTCGTAGTATTGCATGTTATTGTTTAATAATATGCATGTTTCTGTTTTTTAATATGCATGTTTATGTGTATTGTTATGCAGGTTTATGTGCGTTAGTATACATATTCTTTGCTGGATCTTCATCTCGCCGTCTCCTTCTACGATTTATCTCACTCTCCGATTTCCAGCGAACTCCACCATAAAACACAGCCTCCTTCTTCGGTTTTTTACGAACTTCGTCTTAAACACCACCATAGTCATCCTCCCACTCGATCATTTAACCTTCTCTCAAAATCCTCTTGTTTTTTTTTTAAATTTCAGGCAGCTACAACCACTGCCCAACCATTACCGTCATGAACGCCACAGCCGCGACCATCTCCACCGCGTCATTGTTGCCACCTCAACCGCCTCCACCATGTCATCGTGGCCATCTACTTCTCTTTATTCTCCGTCGAACAAAAATAATTTGCAGCAAAGAAGAAGAAGAAGAAAAAAAAAATTTACTATCTTGCCCTTAAACGAAAATTAAATAAAAAAATAAAAAAACATCATGTCACGTGTCGCTTATCTAGGTTGTCCACGTGAACACATTGTGTAGTCTAGATTGGGTTCTACGTACTACCTGAGGACTGGGTACTACGGGAACCCAACCATATATATATATATATATATATATATATATACTATTTACAAATCCCGAATCGAATACCATGATTTTGAATTTGTATTCGATAACTAATCAAATCAAAAAGTATATTGTATTTATGTTCGAATCATAAAATTTCAAATTCAAATGTTGAAAATTCGAATCGAATACTAAATTGAACTAAAATTATTTGATCCGTAGTGCTGAATGAACAGAGCTACTCGCAAACTATTTGAGGCTTGACTATGATGCATTGGCAATGTATGTGTTACAATCTATATTATAATATAATAGATCATTATTTATATTATTATTATTATTAACATTATACATACAATATATGTGATACAATCTATTTAATATATTATAATGCATTGACAATAAATTTTTACTAATATAAAAATATTATATATATATATATATATAGGTTTTAGACAATCACCTATTATATATTATGTCATTTTTATTACTTTATATTTTCACAAATATCGTAGTTGTTACCAAGTGAATAATCTCAAATATACTTAAAATTAGAATAAAAAGAAAAATTAATACAAAATATAAGTACTATATATTTTTACGATATTATAAATATTAGATACTAATATTGAAACAAATATCCCTGAATAGTAATATGAATCAAATGTCAATAGAGAAAAATATTTAAAAGAGATTCGAGCACCGACTCGATTGTGCAGCTATTTTTTTGAATTCAATTCGTGTAGAGTAATATTCGATTTGATTCAATTCGTTTACAGTCCTACTCGTCAGGGAGGCTCAAATAGAGAGAAGGGATGGTGATGCGGTAGAGAGAAGGGTGATGAGGAATTTTATTTTATATTTTTTAATTTTCAATTTTTATATAATAAAAGAAGTCTTTTTGATTGTCACATAAATTTCAATTTCACCTCATCAGATTCAAGTTAATTTTGTAGGAAATTCCAAACAAATCAAAAGTACGTGTATTTACATGCCGAAAAAATAGATTGTGTACTATTTCAAAAAATGCCTAAAGTTCTGTATTTAGAGGCTAATATCCTAATTAAATATATCTCGCATGCACATGCAAAGGAGGACATAGAAAATAATCTGAGAAAGTGTTCGATTTTCTTTATTAATAACAAAGAATGCTAAAAAGAAAAATCGATAAAATATTGAATATAAAGCTAAAAATAAAAAATTTAATGGGGGTGCTGATGCTCCTATATATAGTATACCAACCTTATTCTGCCCCTACACACACACTATGTATATTGTATGAAGTAATATAAGTGTTTTGGTAAGGTTACATCTCAAAAAGTCCTAAATGTTGATAAAAACATGTAGATTTAATAGTCGTGGCACGTGCTTTGAGTTTGAGCACTGTGAGTTGTGAGGTATAGATCCTGGGAAGTTTTTCTACATTAAAAATTCATAGTATGCTTTTAGCTAGACATAATAAACAAAAAGATATAGCAGTTTATTTTCTTCCCCAATCAGTGGGAAATCAGTACAACTATATATTTTAGATAAATCGATCAAAAAACTTATTGAAAAGAACCAACTCCCTAGCTACACCTAGGATATGATACTAGACTCGAAACTCGATATTTTTCGTAGAATAATACAATATGCGTAAGAAACCAAATTATTCTTGTTTATTCAGGTTTGGCCACAATAAAGTTTTTATATCAATTAGTCGAATAAACTTGAAGAGAGTATATTCACTTGACTCCATACATATGTTTATGTTAAAGTGTAATTTGTAAAGACATGAGTGTCTCTTAGAGTTCTTCAAGAGTTTCAATGTATTTACTCTCTAGATGTATTCATTCAACTATGAATACCATGGTATGTACGTAGATGGATCAATAAATAAAAAAAATATCAACACAATAAGAAGCAAGAGCAGTAGCTTTGCATCTACCTTGTCATATTATATTCTCCAACAAATTTGGTATCAGAGCTAGGGTTGATGAAATATTTTCTTGGAATTCAAGTAAAACAAAAGAAATGGGAGATTTTTATCTCTCAAGCAAAATATATTTCAGATTTGTTGAAGAAGTTTTGCATGGAGGATTGCAAGTCACTGGACACCGCCCCTATTGCTTTGAATGAGAAGTTGAAGCAAGAAGATGGAGCAGAGAAATCAGATCCTAGTCTTTATAGAAGTCTCGTTGGTTCCTTGATTTATGTAACCAACACAAGGCCTAACGTTTTTATACTCTATAAGTCTACTTTCTAGATTTATGAGTAATCCAAGTAAGATCCATTTTGCTGCTGTGAAAAGAGTTCTTCTTTATCTTCAAGGAACAAAGAATTTTGGAATCAAATATGAGAAAGAAAAAAGCAACAAGTTGATTGGCTACTGATTGGGCTTGAAGTCAAGACGATAGGAAAAAGCACGTCAGCAGTTTAGTGGAGTTTAAAAAAGCAAAGTTCAGTCGCATTATCATCCGTCGAAGCTGAGTATATCTCTGCAAATGAAGCTGCACGAGAAGCGATTTGGTTGAGGAGAATTCTGAAAATCCTACAACAAGATATCCGAACCAACTCCAATTTTCTGTGACAATCAGTGTGCAATTTCGATGACCAAGAACCCAGTTTTTCATGCAAGATCGAAACACATCGAGTTGTGGCATCATTATATTCGTGACATTATTCATAAGGGGAAGGTTTTATTGGAATACATCAAGACTACGGAACAACCCACTGATATTCTTACCAAAGCCGTGGATATCGAGAAGCTTCATCACTTCAAGGATGCTATGAAGGTTACAAATTAAGAGGGGGTGTTAAAGTGTAATTTGTATAGACATGCGTGTCTCTTAGAATTCTTCAAGAGTCTCAATGTATTTATTCTCATTTACTATCTAGATGTATCCATTCAACTATAAATACCATGGTGTGTAGATGGATCAATATATAAAAAAAATATCAATACAATAAGAAGCAAGAGCCGTAGCTTTACATTCTATCTCCTAACTATCTACCTTATCATATTATATTCTCCAACAGTTTAAACCTTTATAACAAATAATGTATTCAGAAACACCTGATATTATCAGAAACATCAGTCGTTGATGGTGCTGTTTTACAAAAAAAATAAAAATAAAGTAGTACGTATTATCTGGTAAACCCTAATAAAAGTATACATCACAATTCAACACATACACACTTGAAAAATGAAACTGATGCAAAGATAGGGCTCGACTTTAATCTATGGCATATCGTAAAATTATTATTCGTCAACTGGAGATCAACATATGCTTATACGTACATGCGCATACATATTCTCGAGTGATGCTATTCGACCATAATATGACCAACCATAATCAGCTTTATTGAATGAAAAAACCGTTTATTTAATATTTTATCTATTGAAAATATTAGTTTTACATTAAAACCATCTTGTGGAATTACAATTTTGCCCCTATCAAATGAAAATTTTTAAATTTAAATTTTAAATTAATAAATTTAATACTTATCAAAATATGTGAGAAAATAGTATTTATGTAAAAATGATTAACATATTAATTTAATATTATTATTTTGTTAATTAATTACATTGGTAATTACTAAAATATCCTATGTGGCCTACCATAATGTGACCGTATAACTTTATTGTTCTCTATGTATCTCATATTCCATTTTACAGTTTCTACATCTTGTCACAATGAGAGGAATAACAGCTATTTATCTAGGCTAGATTTTGGGGTATTAGCATCTGTGAAAGGATAAAATGTTCCTTCCCCACGTAGTTTTAATTCGAAGATTTGTAGTATACATTAAATTCAATCAATATATTCATCTTGTTTCAAAAGGGAAAGCTTCCCTGGGAGACCTCACATCTCAACTCAATGAGAATACGAAGAGGTAAATCGTGATGATTCAATGACTAAAAAACCAGTAAGACTTTACCTAGTGCTCATAAGGAGTCATTCTAAAGAGAGTGAAACTCTACACTACGACTGCTAAGAATCGATCTTTGATCCTTGTTCCAAATCTACTAGTTTTTAACTAAATAAGCTAAACCCTTAGGAACCCATTTACTCATCTATATGACCAAGTGAGCGTTAATCAATTATTATTGTACATAGGCGATATACACCATTTGTAATACTTCATCAAGTATTATACCTATAAAAAATCCTTCCAAAAACATTCATTGAACATGGCCGCAAATTTACGTACTATTTATTAAGCTTGTTAATTAGGATTAATATCTCGTTTATTTGATGCTCTTCCACTCATGGAATTAAGAGTTAATATACCTTCCATCTAAATCGATACACCTCCATTAATCTTAATTTTCGTTTCTTGAAATTTTAATTGTAACTGATTTAGTAAAATGAATACTTGCAGGATATAATGCGTCAGGTGTTACATAACGGCAATTAGGATTACTTGTGGAGAATAAGTAAACACCAATCAGGATTTCTTGTGGTGAATATCTTTCTTCCCAAATCAAGAACGATCCATATTTCATGGCCATCAACAGTAATCTGCATATTCGTAGCTGACCACCAAATAAATATACTTCACCACTCCACTACTACTTCACTACCAGCAGCTTAATCACACACACAATACACACTATTCAACCATGAAGACGTTAAATAAGCTACTAATTTTTGTATTCTGCATTATGCTTTGCCTTGATCGAATTACCAGCTTCAACAAGGCTTATGACGACCACGAGAGACAGGTATAGTATGTGTTCGTGCACGTTCATTTTCTAAAGTGAAATACGAGATGTAATACATTATGAAAAATATGATGACAACTAAGAATTTGTGGTTTGTGATGGTAATGAAACAGACGTACATTGTTTACATGGGAGAATTGCCGGAAGATAGGAAGTCCATAATGAATGCACACCACAACATTCTTTCTGAAGCAATTGGAGAGTAATATTTAATTACATTTACACTTATCTTTTATATTACTCCTAAATTCTTGAACCAAATATTGTACATACCTAATTTGATGATGCAATTTTCAGTGAAATAGTAGCTAGAAAATCAAGGATATACAGCTACAAGAGAAGCTTCAATGGTTTTGCAGCACGGTTGATGCCACACGAGGCTAAGTTGCTATCAGGTACGTGGTTTATAGACATCACTTGTTCTACTTTCTCATACCGACGTTGTCAAACTTATATGCTGTTTTTGTTGTTGTCAGAGAGAGAAGGTGTCATTTCGGTGTTCCCTAACAAAGAGCAGAAACTGATGACAACAAGATCATGGGATTTTATAGGAATGTCTAAGAAAGTGAAGAGAAATGCTCGGCTCGAAACAAATATGATAGTAGCTGTTCTTGATACAGGTCAGAGAAACTTACCTTATACATGACGATCACCTACTCTTGAAATCATCCTTATTTGCTTATCTTGATTCTGCAGGAATATGGCCAGAATCACCCAGTTTCAACGACACGGGAATTGGACCCCCACCGCGTAAGTGGAAGGGCACATGTGCCACGGGAGGAAACTTCACCGGCTGCAACAAGTAAGTTTAGAATTGTAGAAGGCCAAAACTTGTGTGCATCCAGTCCTGATGTACAGTGTATACCCGCAATTAGGGTTCACCAATCCCCAATTAGAGTTTACAATACTCTGTTGGAATTTATTAATCTTTAATCAGGGTTTATTAATCACAATTAGGATTTAATTAAAGTAGATACACCTTACACCTTACACCGGAGTGTGCCTCATTTCAAAATGAGGCAACTATAACTAGAAGGAGCTGTATTCAAAACTGATCTTGCCTTACCCCTTCACAGCAAGGTGATTGGTGCACAGTACTTTGATCTCGGCCACAGCATGACCGAGGCTACTCCAGTGGATATTGAAGGGCACGGGACTCACACGGCCTCAACAGCGGGCGGTGTGGCTGTGGGAGGCACAAGTTTGTATGGGATTGCAAAGGGCACAGCAAGAGGTGCCGTGCCATCAGCCCGAATAGCGAGCTACAAAGTTTGCTGGGGGAATGGCTGCCAAGACATGGATCTCCTGGCGGCGTTCGATGCAGCAATTGCTGATGGGGTGGATGTGATATCAGTATCCATAGGTGGGGCTGGGCGCAGCTTCAGCGAAGATCCTATAGCCATCGGGGCATTCCACGGGTTGAAGAAGGGAGTCTTGACGGTGTGTGCAGCGGGGAATGAAGGACCTTATCCGGGGACGGTCCAGAATGTTGCGCCGTGGATCATGACTGTGGCTGCAACCACCATAGACAGGAAGCTTGTGACAAGTGTGAAACTGGGCAATGGAGAAAACATTACTGTCTGTCTCTCTCTCTGCCCTCATAAAATTATGTACTTTACATGATGTAATCAATGTGATTACTATCTCTATATTCATTGCAGGGAATTGCAATCAATACATATGCGCCTAAGAAAAGCTTCTACCCTCTAACAAGCGGAGCTCAAGCAAAAAATTCGAGTTTTCCATATGGAGATGCCAGGTACCTTAACACAGCTGATTTTCTACCAGAATAACCGTGCCTCCACTGTGTTAGCTTCTCTCCCGCCCGGCAACAAAGTTGATAATATCACGTTTTATTGACAGTGAATGTGAACATGGAACTCTGGACCAGACGAAGGTAAAAGGGAAGATCGTATACTGCCTGCGATCAGGCGGTGATTTTGTCGTCCCACAACTAGGCGCAGCAGGCATCATCATGTCGGATGGAGAGTTTGATGACACCGCGTTTACTGTAATCGGACCAGGAACTTATGTCAGTGTTGAAGATGGTACAAGGATCAATAACTACATAAATTCCACAAGGTAACCGAGATTTTGATCCACATACATAGTATGATATGTCTCAATTCTTAATCTTATACCACATTTTCCTTTTTGTAGATCAGCTCAAGCTGTGATATCGAAAACGAAATCCATCAAAATGGCTGCACCTGCCGTAGCTTCTTTTTCATCTAGAGGACCACAACAGCTGAGTGCTAATTTACTCAAGGTAAGATCATCTCCCGCTGCAAGATGCTGGTTCTCCTTGCTCTTTATTTGCTGACTCGAAGATTTCACAGCCCGACATTTCCGCACCCGGGGTTAACATATTGGCAGCCTACACGAAATTCACCACTGTTACCGGAGAAGAAGGTGATACACGAGTTGTGAAGTACAACATTCTGTCCGGAACTTCCATGGCTTGCCCTCATGTTTCAGGGGCTGCCGCCTATGTCAAATCTTTCCATCCGAATTGGTCACCTGCTGCTATCAAATCTGCTATAATGACCACTTGTAAGCTTCTCTGTCTTTTCATCAGTGCAATGCAACATGCCTAAATATGAAACCCTAAGTGATCCACACTGACACACTATGTGCAGCAAAAAGAATGAAGATCACACCAGTGGGAGCTGAATTTGCATCTGGTTCGGGACAACTCAACCCGAAAACAGCAATACATCCAGGGCTGATTTATGACATTGACCTAGTCTCCTACATAAGTTTTCTCTGCAAACAAGGCTACCAAGACAAAGACATAGCTCTACTCACAGGCAGCAGGAAATACAGTTGCTTCAGCGTCCCACAAGCAAAAGGAGCAGATGGCCTCAACTATCCTTCCATAAACCTGCAGGTCAGGAGAAACGAGTCGATCATCTCAGGAGTATTTTATCGGTCTGTGACAAACGTGGGCATCGGTAGCTCAACATACAAAGCAAAGGTTACCTCCCCGGAGGGTCTTTCTATCAAAGTCACCCCCAACGTAATGACATTTACTCGACCCAACCAAAAGAAGTCGTTTAAAGTGACAGTAGGAGGGAAGCCCCCCCGGGAGGGGGCATGGTACCTCTCCGGATCACTATTATGGAGTGACTCCAGGCATAATGTTAGAAGCCCAATTCTTGTATCCTCTGACACATTTTAGTACATTGTCAAACTCTGATTTGTGTGGAAATCGAAAATGGCACTTCTCACTTTGGTGTTGCAGATACTTCCTCCCTGAAACCTGATGCTTTAGGTCGATTTCCTGTGAGCAGAGCACAGAAAGAGTTTATTAGGACAGCTATAAATATAATGTGAAATTTGATAATGTTAAATAATTAAATAGAAGAAATTGAAGAAAAGATAATAAATAGAAGTCACAGAAAATAACATTGAGCAGAGCACAGAAAGAGTTTATTAGGACAGCTATAAATATAATGTAAAAATTTGATAATGTTAAATAATTAAATAGAAGAAATTGAAGAAAATATAATAAATAGAAGTCACAGAAAATAACATCAATCAGCACATTATATTTCTTAGGCTCTGCAGTACTATTCAGAAAACGATACAATAAATTACACAGACAGTTTCTCCACCAGACTTCTAAATAACATAAAGCGGGTAGTGTGTCATAAACCACACAGCTCCGGCAAGAACAAGATACTGCTCGACTTATATACAATGTGTGTTACAGATGTTGGCACTTCCATCTCAGAATTCGGACAAGGGAAGGCTTCAAAAAACATAGCAAAATTCAGTTAGTGTCTACACACACAGAACTTTCTCCCTCAGTTGATTCCGTTTCCAGCATTTACTACAACTAGCTTCAACTAATTACCAAGTACCACTTCCCTACGTTGCATAGACTCAAGTGTAGGCACTGTGAATACGAGCCTGATGGTACTTGACATTCCTTAGCATCATCAATTCCTTCCTTCTCCTCCGAGCCTTGATTGCTGATAACACATTTTCCGGTTTTTTGTGGTGATAGATAACTAGCTCTGTATTCTCCTTTGGTAAAGTTTCAAACACATTGTCCGTTGCAGTAGCAGCATAGGGATCGCTAGTCTCATATTGTGAGAAATTTCTGGTCTGCCTGATGCAGCTCAACTTCTCAGTCGTAAGGAGAGTTCTGGACTGAAGCCCATAACGGTCACCACTGTTCACAGGATAATTAAATCGAGTTCCAATAGCACTTCCAACAGGCGCACTGTCTGTGCAACTGGAAGCTTTCATCAGCATATTCAGCTTTGACAACAACTCATTGTTTTCAACCCCAAACAGATTGTCTGAAGACGAAGGCATAATGCAGTGATGAGTTGAAGGAGTTTCATTTGTTCTCTTCTCAGTATTGGAAGAGGAGTGAAGGGTCGGACCATAACTGGGGAATGGAAGTACCCAAGGTAGAGGAGATACAATTAAAGAATTTCCTTCTGGCCGTGGATGTGAAAGGAATATATCCCTATGTTGCAGGGAAGATTCTGTTAGACTGATGAGATTATAATGAAATGGATATTGATAGTGGATGGCATTTGGAGATGGAAGTGAAGACCAGAAGAATGGAATTAAAGAAGGCTGGTTATACAAAGAAAGTAGTGAGCTCGTAGTAGCAGCAGTAGGTTTCTCCGCCTGGAATGAGTTTGGTTCTTCTTTTATTTCTCTTGATTCAGCCTTCTTAGCATTAGCCACCTGGAAATCCAAAGCAATCAGTATCACAGACTAAGTTCCAAGGAAAAACTAGCCAACTGTCGGAAGTACTTCTTACTTGCAGTTTGAGAAATTTGTTTCGATTTTTCAAAGAATTATAAGCCTCAACTGCCAGCTCCTTTTCCTTCTCACCAAAATCCAACATATGTAAGTAAGAGTTACTTCAATGAGATATATTCTAAATATAAGAAATAGAAAAGGTATAGGAACCTATGTCCACTATTTCAACTACAATGCCAAAACAATGTCTGTGTTCAACAGAAGTAGGAAGGTAACCTTCTTCAAATTCTCATTTTCCTCCAACAGATCAACTGCTTTCCTCGTCAACTCCATGTGCATAGCCTAACAGGAAGAAGAAATGGAAAAGAATATTTAGCACTATTACCAAAGAGTATGGGGCGATAATCACATTTCAGAAGATAAGGAATTAATAACCATGATGTACTCAAAAAATAAATGCCCTTAAAGACCAAAAACTAATATGACGCTAAATAAATATGATAGGTGATGATATGATTTATGAGCTAAGAATAATAATAACAATAACAAAAAAATTATCCCTCAATTAAAAACAAACAACATTAACAAAATTCAGGAGTAGAGTGGCAAATCCAAGAAAGTCTGCCTTAGCTTTCTGGTTACTCTTCAAACAGTGCAGGGAAAACATAATTTGTGATTGAAACAGTATCAAATAAAATATTATATATAACAGGCTAGAAGAAGGGGAGGAAGGAAGAGCATGTAGTTGAACGAAAGATGCATACTTTTTACCAAATAATAGGTGTAATAACAGTGCCCAGTGATAAATCACCACAAGGATTAAAGGAAACAAAATGTGAATTCATCACCGAGAGCAGACAGGCAGAGGAAGCTACCTGTCTGCGGCGAACTGTCTGTCGGGCAGATTCTCTATTGGCTAATATTCGACGAAGCCTTCGTGCTTCCTTTTCAGACTGTTGCGCAGGAAACTAAGACCAAAAGGTTCCTAATCTGAAAATACAAAAAAAAAGGAAACAAAGTTTTACTATGTACCTCTGTCAAATTTCTCCACTGATTACTTTTACTGCGTAGTTTAGTGGGTGCATCTCTATCAGTCACACCAGAAATTAGAGCACTTGTAGCCATTGTATATTTGTTTTCATGAGAAGCAGCCGCTTCTTGATCCTGATATACACAAATACATTTTTCAAGCCCGACAAAGAATGTGGTGTAACCTGGAGACACATTGCACTCTGAACATTAATTCAAGATCAATTCAAAACAGTAGGCCTACAAGAAATTTGCTAGCAAATGATGTGTGGGCTGGACTGGATTTTCTGAAAACAACAAACATCATAGAGCAGTATACAGGTAATCAACATAACTAAAACGGGAAAAAAGCCATTAACATGGGGTATAATTACATCAAGGATGCCAAATAACACACATACCCAGCACATAGATCATCTGAATCACAAAGGACCATAAAGATGTTCAGCTTCAAGAACTCAGGACGTGTTGCAGCATCAACCTCTGCATATGTGCATATGTAATTAAAGATGTTGAGAACTAGAAAAGGAAAAATCATTCTACCATTTACTCATGACAATAACACAAAGTCGTTGAAGAGGCATAACCTCCTCTTCTACTAGGACAAGATAGACCGCATAAATCATGCCATCACAAGGCATCATCACCGAAAAAAACCATGACAAGCAAAAGAGACATTCCTCTGCAAAGATGATTCTCTTGCTTATTTTCTACCATTTTTTTATCTACTTTAACAAGGCCAACTATGAGTTCCTCGCTATCATCAAAATGCCTTTTTTGACAAAAATAAGGATATCAGTACCCTATCTTCTTTAGAGCTCGGTTCACGAATGATGAGCAATTGCCGAACCATCTACAATTTTCATTACGTCTTCTGAAAAGAATTATCTATATTACACTCATACAACAAAATATTTTCTTCTGTTCTTTCTTTTCCCCTTTCTTTGAACGCCAAAGCAAAATCATGTTAAATATAGAAAAAAACATCACAATCTTCTTCAATGTTGATTGCAGAAAATAACTAATGCTCGAAACTATTCCCTAAATTCAAGCAAGACGTCCAATAAGAACACAACAAAAAAAACACAAGCAGCGATTCCATACCGCCTCACATGTTCGAAAAAATCTGGATGAATATTTCTTTTCTTTTTTTTTAATTTCGTACGGATACAATCTGTTTGAAATTCCCGCACTCTTTCACTGACCACAAAGGCAGCACATTTCTTTTTCCTCCACAACCTAGAACACGTCAAAAGCCGTTAACAAACCTCAGACAATAGGAGCGTCGCTTCTTCAGAACAAGAAGCAGCGCCGCCGCCCGTGGCGGAGCAGCGAGCCAGCGCGGCCAGAGCCTCGGCGGCCTCGATCTCAAGCAGCATGGGATTATCTTTATCAGCGGCGCGGGTAAGCTCCATTTGTAGTCACCGAAATGAAGCAGTTAGAATCGGGGTTTAAACACAAAGGATTAAAAGCAGTGGGAGAAATGGAAACAAAACCTCTCGTCAGCTGCAAACCATGCGTCTGAATTGGACACGTGTCCCAGGTGAACAGTCACGTGAGGTGAGGGTCGCCCGCGCGTGCCGGGACGTGGGGAGGGTAGAGCAGGAGGAGGGCAGAGCAGGATGAGCCCTTTTTTAAATAATTATCTTCACTTTTTATCACTTTATTCACTTTATATCATTTCCTAAATTTGGAAGAATCTTGGGTGGGACGGAGGGAGTAATTTTTGGCACAAACTTTTAGGCTTAGTTTTATATGATTTCCTTGCAAGAATATGACTAGTTTTACTTTCGCTTCTCTATTTAGATAGTCTCTCTTTTCTACTTTTGTCATTTCAGCTTGCTTATTGATTTCTTTATTTTTATTCCCCTACTTTGAGATTCTCTATTTTCATAACTTTATTTCCTTTTCTAGGAGTTTGAAATTTAAAATTATGTATATTCGTCCATCAAAAGTTTATATTATATTTTATGATATGGATCTTAATAAATTATAATAAGTATAAAGTGAGTGGAAATAATAAACGAATATATTAATAGGGAGTGAAAATAAAAAGTTGGGTCATGTGTTTTTTTTTATAAATAAGTGATAGATTGAACGTAGTTAATATTTTCAAAAATAAAAAAATATAAGTTTTTATGGACGTCCCAGAAAGAAATTAAATGCAAGCTTTTGATGGACGGATAGAGTATATCTTATTGTGAAATCAACGAAAAGTTACTACAAGTTCAAAAGCTACTTTAGTCTTTTTACTACATACTAGGTTTACAATTTCCATGTTTAAGTTTTCTTTTTGTTTATGTCAATCTTCGTAACTTTTGATTTCTTTGACATGTGTTTTCTTGCTTTCAAATTGAAAATTGATGGAAAATTGTTAAATTATAGAAATTGAAATGACAAGATAGGAAAAGAAAAAAGAATGACAAAGTAAAATTGTTATAATTGGGATGGCGAGATGGGAACATACGAATTTTGCGAATAAATATTAGTTAAACCTCTCTCTCTAAGAATCTTCGTCCTACAATGTGTGAGCGGTGATCGAAAATTTTCTGTTATTTGTGAGGAAAGAAGCTTCCCTCAACCCTTATAAAGAGGTATAGTAGGGTACAAGCCTATAACTAGAGATCTTGGGGAGGATTAAAAATAGACTTTGAAATGGACTTTTAAGTATTTAGATTGAGCATGTACTTTCAAATGATTTTGAAAAAGACAGAAATTCGTGTGCACTCTCTCTTTTACTACGTGTGGGTCGGATCGGATCTGACCCGAATACTCAATCCATAATCTGTCAATAGATATAGTGACATTTATTTTGATTAAAAGTGATTTTTATGAACAAAAGTAGCAGTTCATTTTAATAAAAAAATGACAGTTGTTTTGACTAGAAAAATATATTTTAATAATAAAAGTGAATATTATTATGATTAGAAGTGACAGTACTTACAAATTGGTAGTTCTTATGAATAAAAATTTTAGATGTTTTTAAAAAATTAACAAATATTTTTACCAATATCTAATATAAAAGTGACATGTTATGAATAAAAATGACGGTTGTTATGAATAAAAATGACAATTCTCATTAAAAAAATGTGATAGTGGTTTTCTTTAGTATTTTTTAATATTTTATTAAAAACATAATTAAAGTAAAAATGATAATTATTCTAAATAAAGTTAATAGTACTTATTAATAAAAATGACAATATTTATGAATAAGTGTGGATGGGTTGAGTTATAATACAAACCCCCTTAAAATAAGAAATAAGAATTCATCTTGATCATCCATTTGTCATTAATCAGTCATTAATCAATGGTTAAAGATTAAGTTATCACATGCCCTATAATTAAGGGACGGTTATTTTCGTAATATTCTGTAATTATCATTATACCCTAATTTGATTTAATCACAACCACACATCTTCAAAAATCAATGGTTCAAATTTGTTCTCATTTCTTATTTTTGAATGTGTTTTATTTGAACTCAATATATATATATATATATATATATATATATATATATATATATATATATATATATATATATATATAAATTGAGCCCGTAATTTCATATGAGTTTGAAAATTGAAATTTTATCAGATCAGACATTGATTTGCTGAACTATTTTTAAACAACTTCATTATTTGGTTTAAATATATGTATGCATATTAAAATATAACATAACTGCTAACACAAACTAATAATATGGTATACAATAAAGTAAGCTTAAAAATAGGGTAAATATTATGTTATCAAAAATATCATGAACTATCAGTATTATATCAAACATGTCACATAACTTAATGCATCTATGTTATTTTTTAGTGAAATAGTGAAGATACCACGTAAATTCATGTGGTATCCAATGAGCCACGTCCAAATTCCGGGGATTGAAAAATTAATGTGAGACATTTTAGATACTATATTGATGTTAGTGTTGTAAATAAATATTTTTAATAGTTCGAAACATTTTGACAAAATTAGTATAATTTGAAGTTTAAAGTTATATTTACTCTAAAAAGTACATTCCTTTTAAATATATAATAATACTCTCTTCGTCCTTGAAAAATGTTCACTTAACTCTACTTAGGTCCGTTCACAAAAAATATTTACTTATTTTTTATATATATGTATCCTCTATAAATTATTTATAAAAAAAAATACTCATGTTTATATTTTTCATTTACATACTATATCTTATAATATGAATTCTCTTATCCATTTATTATATTTATTAAAATTTATACTGTTAAAATTAAATAACAAAATTCATGGATGAAGGAGGGAGTATAAAAAGTTCATATGTTGTTTGTGAATTGTAAACGCAGCCTAGACGCGGATAACCCGTGGATAGTGCCGGGCGTCGCCAGTAGCAACAATAAGCAATGTATTTAATTTTCCATTTTCATTTTTCGCATTTCTGTTTTCATGATCCAATCCAACCAGCACTGATAGGACCAATTATTGGACTTACCTCGTGATTGGTTGTTAAATCGGTCAGACTTGCAAAAAAAATAGTGTCTACAGAGTCAAAGGTTAAGTCGGAAATATTGAATACTGAAATTGTTAGTAAGTCGAATTAATTTAAGAGGTAGAATTAAAAATACACAAAACTCGTGTGAAATCTTTAGAAATGCCCAATCTTTATACAACTATGGAAAATTAGATAGATTCTCATACAATGGACAACAATACCCTTCAGTTCAATAATCTACTACTTTCTTTACTAAGATCATTCAAATACTCATTTAATGGAGAATTAAACATGCTTATCAATCAGGCTCAACATACTTCCATACACCAAATAAAAATTATCAATCGAGTTCTCGATTTTATACCTTTTTTACCACAGTGCTACCGGGACTCCTTCGGATCGCTGGATTTTTACGGACTTTTGAGCTCCTCCTGAGCTTCCACCAACCACGTTATCTCAACCGATGGACTTCTACCATCGAACCTCCTTCAGCAACACTCAGCACAACCCTCATCTATTTCTATTCGGGGCGTAGGTTACTTGGTTGATTTTCTTTGGAAGATAACTTGTAAATGATACTTGAAATTGTCGGGCAAAAGCCTTCAACTTTTTATTGAGGAATTAAAAATTCTTAATACATATGTATATCTCCTCTTGGGAGGAGACAAACTCTTTTAGCTACCTTTGGTAGCTTGTGCATTATGCAAATACACTCTTGAAAAAAAAAATAGAAAGGAAAAAAATTGAAGAACTAAAACTATTACACTATTACAAAAGGGATTATTATTCTCGGGTTTGAAGATGGATGCTCTCAAATGCAAGACTCTTGATGACTCTCGATGCTTTGAACTTCTTTCTTCTCTTTCTTATATAGAGGTCTGATGAACACTCGTTCTTATAGTTAGTTAAATACTCGATCTTTCGTTATCGAGCTAGTATTATGTATTTATTGTGGTCGGATCCTCGTGACTGACCAGTATTCGTCTATGATTTACCTTGGATAATTTTCGTTCAATTCGGTTCATTCTAGTAAGATCAGTCCTTTTTTTCTAATTTTTCCTCCCTAATCGTGGTTTTCCCGACTTGGCTATCCTTAGCAAAGTACGGTCGAGATATTTTTCGACAAGGGTTTCCTGCACTCTTTGCCTCCTTCTTCTGTCTCTCGTTCTGATTCTGGCTTGTTCTGTTGCATACTCTGCATCAGGTCCTTGGCCAGACTCATATTGACCTCTTGATCCCATAGGATCAACTCCTCGTATCCCTTGTGGTGGGATTGGTGGTTCATCTTTCGGGATATTCTGGTTTATTTTCAGATCCACCATATTGAGGTTAGCAAATGATTTTGCTAACTCTTGTAACTCGTTTAATCATACTCTCTCAAGATTATTCATTTTCTAGAGGGTTTGATTATTCTTTTAGTCCGAGCTTTATCCTCGACCATTCCAATGGATTTGAACTTGAGTTCACCCGGGGATTTCTTGACAAATCTCGGGTCAGCTTCTCGTTCAAGGTCGTCGATCTTCTTTGGATACTCCGCAATAGATTGAGAATTTCTTCTTGCTGCATGGATATCCTGCTTAACTCTTGTGGAACGTCATGTAGACAGTTGCCATAATATTGCACTGTCTTCTGGATCTCCCTTAATTCCGACGAATTCGATGATATTTCTTTGTAACTAGGAGCGGATGTTGCTCCTTTGTTTCTGATTTCCATCAACCGTGTGGTGGGTGGGTACTCCTCTGGATAATTTTCAATGCCTCTTGGAGATGGGCGTTGATGAGTATTGTTTTCTCCGCTCTGCTCATATTTCTGTAAGGAATTCGGATTTCTTGTTCGATACTACCGTTTTGAACGGAGCGTTCAAAACTTGCTTCATGCCATATAAGCTTAGTGCTTAAACGGTCTCATTTTCTCTCCAATTTTTGGAGAAAAATCCTACATAGCATCTCGGACAAGCATCCGGATCACAATTTTCCTGGAGCCTCCTCCGTTAGGATAACATATTCTATATTAAATAATTCCTCAATAAAATCTAGGCTCTCATACCATTTTAGAAGAGTAGGATCGACAATCCAAATTTAATCAAAATCTTAGGATAATGTCCTTGTACGTGGCGTTGTTACACCTCCCAGACCTACTAACAAAATTAGCATTGGTATGAGGAAGGTTTCCAGCCGATATACAAAGTCTTACATCCATGAGAATTTAATTAACTTTGAGATAATAGTAAATAAAGAGTATAGAATTGAATTGTAATTTGTGCATTATGCCCTGAATCCTATCGATCGAATTCCATGATCGATTTCCCTCGAATTTTGACACGGTTTCCGATCGGATTCCACTTCTGGAATCCGGTCAATCAGATTCATGGTCTTTCAAAGCACAAATAAGGGTAATTGGGGGTAAATATACCATATTTTACATGTTTTTACAAAATTTGGGTAAATTCCTAGATGTCTTATGAAGTTTGTGTAGATCTAATTAAATTGTAAACAATAATGGAGTTAGAATTTAATTACTGCAACATTAAACTATCTTGCAAGTCTGGGATAGATATATGAAGTAATTTGAGATTCTCCTCTCAGATCAAATGGAACATGTTACATTAAGATACTCTATATTTCAGATATTAATATCAAAAAAAATTATGGAGTAAAATGAAAATACAATATCCTACATTAAGATATTCTTTATATTTCAAATATTAATATTAATATATGATTGTTTGTGTAAGTGGACAAAATGTTGAATTATATAACAATTAAAAATCTAAAATATGTACTTAGCTCCAAAATTGATTACCAAATACAATTGGAAAAAGACAACTATCGATAATCGACACAAGTTATTATCACGCGATAAACTGACCTTCTCTAATGGTAGCTTTTTCCCTTTTAAAAGTTGGAAGCCAATTTTTTTATTATTGTAGATGATGTAGCAAAAAGTTGACTTCCAACAAGTTAGATTTTTTTCTTTTTTGGATCCTAACAATTTCTTCTTTCTCTTTTACCTGTTTTCTTCTTCTTTTTTCATTTTGTTTTTTTTAGAATTAAAGATGATGAAGGAATCTTTTCTTCTACATAAAAATTGTAAAAAAATAGAATTCAAATTTAAATTCATTACATATTGTACAAATATTGCAAATAAAAATAAATGAATATAAATATATAGATATAGTTGTTTGTATATTATAGTAAAAAATGTATAAAAAATAGTTTTGTAGATATATGATTGGAGAAAAGTTGAAAAAAAGTTGATGGATTTTAAAAGCTGATCTAATGCTTATATGACAAGAGCGAAGTTGATTTTTTGTTTTCACTATGGGAGTATCCCTAGTCGCACATGTATGAAAGATTGATGGAACGTGGAAATGTACCAGAGAAGAGGATGCCCTTCACATCATCGTCAGAAGGGCAGGCGTTGCCTCCCAAACCAGATAGCAAATAGGCTGCTATTACCTTCATCTCTGCTGGAAAAGTCAAGATTCATCATTACGTTTACAAAAATGCGCAATAATCTAAAGATAACTTGCTAAGAGAGTTGGGGAAGGTACTATGTGGATCGGCGGCGATTGTTGAACGGAGACGCCGAGACGATTTGCGAGTTGTGATGAGTGCAGCACTGGTATGTCCATGGGCAGGCCGGGTAATTTTTCTAGGTTTACACAATGATAATTTCCTCCAATCCAATATAGTTTAACGAATTTTATTTTAGTCTATTTGGATAAAACTTTATTTTTGATTTGCTACATGTATTTAGAGAATTTAAATGAATTGATATATAACTAGTGTATAACATGTCAAAATTCGACGAAAAATCACTTTATATCGTAATTTATAATCATACTTGTTAATCACCAGAATCTGGTTGAACTTATAAATGTAATTTGTTATAATAATTCCATTTTGGTATGTCCACAAAAAATGTTCATTTTTCTTTTTTGAAAACATCAACTTCATATTTTTACCTTAACTTTATCCACTTATTTACAAAAAAACCACTCATGACCCATTTTTTCACACCCACTATCCATTAATATATTTATTTATTATCTCATGACGGCCCACCTTTTTACACTCACTTACTTTACACTCATTACAATTTATAAAAACTCGTGCCATCAAAATCAGGGAACGAATTTGGTGGATAGGGCGAGTATATTAATAATAAATTAGAATAAATAATAAAAAATTAAAAAGTTGGAGAAACTACATGTATAGAATTTATATATTCATACATGTCACAAACTCGATTTTAAAAAAGGGTTTTATTATTGATTCTCGTTTGAAACTTATGTAATAATACCAATTAATTATCTAAACCAATTTAAAATTTATAAAATATCTAAATAGGTAAATATAAGTTGTTTCAATAATTGGTTATTTATCTCAATAAAATTCGATCATGGAGTGTATATATTCATAATGCATAATATAAATACCAACTAATTACTCATTTTCATCTCAGACTCGTATAGTAACAAAACCTAAAATCCATTCAAAACCAAAATAAATAATGAATAAAATACTCGAATTCCACTAATTTTTATAAGACTTTACATATTCAAAACCTAAATCTATTTTTATATTTTGATTTTTATTTCCATAACAACGGAATATTTATAGTTTATTATAAGATTATAGATTTTCATACTTAATATGTATCGATTCTTGGTTTTGTTGACATATCACATTTATTTATATTTAAGACTACAAATTCATTTTTATCTTTTCATTTTTTTTATTTCCACTGCAATGGATTATTTTCTATTTTATTTCAAGATTGTATATTTTCTTAATAAATATGTATGAATTTATTTTAGATGAGCTAGCTAATGAAATCATGGCACTTTTACTGATCAATAATCCTGCTAATTATCTAAATCTATTTATAATATATCTAGATAGTTAAATATAAATTATTAAAATAATTGATTATCTATCTTAATAAAATATTAATAGTACAAAGTAACATTAATAATAAATAAATAAATAATACTTAAATCCCACATTAATATTTTATGAGATTTCATAATTTCAAAACCTAAATCCATTCAAAACCAAAATAAATAAAATACTTGAATCTCACACCTATTAATTCTTATAAGACTTCACATATTCAAAACCTAAATCTATTTCTATATTTTGGTTTTTAAGATTATAGTTTTTCTTAGTAAATATGTATCGATTCATATTTTTGTTGATATACCACATTTGATTATTATTTAAGACTACAAATTCATTTTTATCTTTTCATTTTTATTTCCATCCCAACGGATTACTTTCTATTTTATTTCAAGATTATAGATTTTCTTAGTAAATATGTATGAATTTATTTGGATGAGCTAGCTAATGAAATCGTGGTACTTTTACTAATATAATTACATTAGATTTATTTTCTTAAATTATGTGGAAAAGGGAAAGAAATACTATAATCTATTCTGATTATATCCATATCACAAGAAATGAATATATTCTGAATATTTTTTATAATGTATCAAAAATATTTATCTTATTAAATAGTGCAGTAAATAAATTGTTAATTTGGTCAAATTAAATTAAAAAACTATTTATTTGTTCAAATTAAATTAAATAAACTATTGGTGCGTAGTTTGAATGATATTAATATCAACCACTCCACCAGTTAAAAGTAAAAATTTGGTTGAGACTTAGAGAATAGAAATATCCTTTTATATAGGTTCACATTTGGCTATGTTTCATAAAAAATCAATGTGAGATTGTAGAGTGTGGAATCTTAGAGCAATTAGAAAGCATAAAATGAAGAATTTAGAAAATTAAGAATAAAAAATTATAGTAATTCTACATAGGATCGATGATGAATGTAATGCCCCCAATGTGTTTTGCTATATAGAATTAATAGATTTGATCAAATTAAATTAAATAGACTATTGTTTTTGTTGTAGTTTGAATGAATAAAATCAATCACTCCACCAATTAAAAGTAAAAATTTGGCTGAGACTCAGTGAATAAAAATATCATTTTATATAGGTTCTAATTTGGCTATATTTCATAAAAAAATCAATGGGGGATTGTAGAGCGTGGGATTGTAGAGTGATTAGAAGGCATAAAATGAAGAATTTAGAAAATTAAGAATACAAAATTATAGTAATTTCACATAGGATTGATGATGAATGTGGTGTCTCCAATATATTTTTCTATATAGAATTAACGAGTTGTCGGTATAGACTGCGGTGTAGATAAAAAGTAACTTGACTTGATTGCTTGTCTATGTTGATACTTCTTGACGTATTGATGGGTCATAGTGAGATGAGTTCTTCTATATGACCGTCGTGAAGAACCTAGATCTAGGTGACTTTACTTTGATCTAAACCTCGATAAGGTTTTAGGTGAGTATGAGTTACTGACCATCACTTTGACTTGTTATGGGTGAGGGTTGCATAAGATAATCCAAAATTCTCCGCATCTTGGGTGGTGGCAGTGCTTGTATGTCATGCTAGTTACATATATCAAGTCATTGTATCTGTTTAGGATGATGACGTCCCCTTAAGGAGCTCAAAATGTTTATTGTAGTAAACCATGCAAGTTGAGTCAACTCAAGTACAATAATAAGTTTGAGTGGTACTACTTAAGGAATTAAAGAGATTAATTATTTTAAGCAGTCAGAGTGCTATAAATAATGAATGGACATGCGATATCTTAATACGAGGATTCGTAAGTCTAAGTACAAGTCTGACTCAACTTTTGTAATAAATGGGTACGTCAACATTTATTCTCTAATGGAATGAATAAATATTTATGAATTAATTTATGTTTTGGGTTGAACATATGATAATTAATTCATTATAGACTCATCTATATTCCTTGTATTTGATCCCTAGGCTGGCCTATCAAGGCTTGGAGCTGCTAGAATTTCTTCCACCCTATATAGATTCTCATTGAGATTCTGTTATGATTTATGTATTATTTTAATACATTTCCTATATCTAGATAGATATTATCTGATATTATTATATATCAAGATATAGTTATTCTAGATAAGAATTATCTCCAGGGATTGGAGATAATAATTGTATTTATTAGATATGCATTATAAATACAAGGTAAGAGAAAATCATAACATCCTATTTCATACTGTGATTTTCAAAAATCACAAAGAAACAAATAGGAGACGAAATTTTACAGTATTCTCCATAGATTGCTCTCACTCAGTACTGGAGAATATGCATCCTAGAAACATTCTAGAAGATCAAAGTTGGAGTCTGCAATTGATCTATTGTCTCAGAAATTCGCAGGTAAATATGAGAAAACACATATGTGTTGCAATTATATATGAGCATGTTAGGAATATAATTAATGTATGGAGAATTAAACGTCCAAATAGATCTTCGGAGTATGAATAAGATTTCCCTACAAAACCTAGCTACTTGATGATAGTGAGGATGCTTCACTTTTAAAAATAATTGTCTTCAAGTAAAATAAATCAATTCATGCTCATACCTTATATATAATATGTCGAACTATTAAACTATTAAAACTGTCTTGCTTCAAGCATAATCACATTTCCTTTAAACTCATCTTAATTCATAATTAAAATTATATCTATTAAAATATTATTTCAAGAATAATATCATATGTTTTAGTGGTGAAAACATTCAAATATCCATATATATGCATGATTTAAAACACGACGTTAGCTCGCTTTTGGAATCATCAAAAACTTATGTGTCATTGTCAAAAACAGAAGCTAAATAGTTACATTAAAGTATACATTACATAAAATACACATACATGAATCATAATTTTTTTTAAAACACTTCACAGGAGTTCGAAAATTTACACATTAAGTATCCCCCACTATTATCTAATGCAATTTAAGTTGTAGATAAAGCACCAATTCGATTGCTAGAGGCCCAAAGCTATCTTTATTTTGTTTTTCCATGGGCTTAAATTTGTTTAGTTCAAGGGTTGTGCCCAAGCAATTCTCCATTCTTTACTTCATAGGTTGTGCCCAACCAATTGCTTCTAAATTGTAATCGATACTAATATGGAGTTGATATGATTATCTGGGGTAGAGTTAAATGACTGATTGATATCCTAATAATTATTAACTATAAAAAGAGATTAGAAGATAATTGAGGTATAAATAAAATGAAGAGTTAGAAAATTATGAATAAAAAAGCATGCAAATGTCATATAGGATGAGGATCAATATGATGTCTTTAATGTGTAATGGATTATAGAATCAATAGATATCGAATAATTAAATATATGTTGTTACGATAATTGATTATCATTGGGGCTAGGGTTCAACCACCTAGAGTTGTTGATCGCAATGGAGCAAGGTGATGGACCGAAATGATAGGCTAAAGTTTAACCACTTGAATTCATTTAAAATATATATACTCGTACCAGTTAAAATCCGATTAAAAAGTGATTTTACTACTCGTTTTCGTCAAACTCATAATTATCCAAATCCATTTAAATTTATAAATTACAATAATAGATATTAGGTATTGATGTAAATAATTTCTTATATTTTAACTCCAACATTTATTTCTAGAAATAAAAATATACAAAAATATGCAAAAATGAATGATTCTAATTATGGGTCGGAACTACTATTATAATCACCCACAAGATCTTAAATTTATTTAGAAAGCACAAATCATGGTAAACTTGTAATATCCCGTGTTTCTACAAATAAGTTTTAGAAGAATTCTTGAATTTAGAATTTAAGATGATTCGCACCCGATGAAAAAAAAATAGATTTTAATTCCAACAATGAATTTATGAAAGTTCTAAAGCAAAGTCGGATTTACAATGATCTATCTGCATATATATGACTATGAGGATTTATTTAAATTCGTTTAGAAATATAAGCTTGATTTATTTCTTTAGAAAATTTATCTTGCAATTCTAAAATGAGACTTTGTGATACATGGCTATAGTCATTTATATGAATGATTTTGCTTAATGGCCCTTTAACTGTAATTGAGTAATGGGCCGAAATTTTTGAGGTATAAGTCCAAACTTGTATATTTGTTTTGCAACCCAAATTGGTCAATTAATTGAAGCAAATTTTTATTGTGAGATATTTTGCTAATCAATTTTTCATTATTAACTTAATTAAAATTTAGGAAAACATGGATTTCCTTCTTCCACGTTGCCCCTACCCATCTATAAATCCATCAATTGGCTTCAAATTTTCTTGCACCACCACGTCTGAAAAATAGACGCCGTTCCTCTAAATCTCCATTTCTTTCTTCTACCAAATGTTACTACAGTAGGATTCCATCCATCTTACTAGCCTACAAATCTTTTTTTTTTCCAGACACAACCTCATCTCACACCTGCTTGCATAATACACATTGCCATAAGCTGCAGAACAAAAGCATCATTCCCAGTCGACATCCCCGATCGATATCACAGAACCAGTAAAACCAATAAACTCCAGGACAAATGATGGGTAAGAACTTAAGATATAACCCATGTGATTATTATTGTTTCCTTCCCTGCACAACAAATTGATAAACTGAAATTCATAATTATGCACAACAACATAAGAAGCTATCTGTTTTCCATTCACATCCTACGACAAATCATTCAAGCTCACTATGTAGAAACAAACACAATTCTCTCACGGATTAAAACAGAAACTTAGAATCAAAGGAAAATGAAGGATTACAACAACAACAACCATTAATACTAAGAAAATGAACATGATGAATATTTATACTATATATATATATATATATATATATATATATATATATATATATATATATATATTTGATACAAGTTTGCTTCTTGTGATGTTTTGCTGCCGCTGTGATGATTTGTGGGTTGCGGTAAATTGAGGTGGTGGTGAGCATCGATGCTGGGGGTAGGGCGGCAGTGCCGCTGCCGTGGCGGTGGTGGCTCGTGGCGGCCGTGTTGCCAAAAATAGGAGAAATATGAACGATGGGTAGAGCAAGATAAGGGGGAGAGTCAGGAGAGAGAGAGGGAGGGTCGGCGAAGGCGGCATAAGACAGGAAGGAGAGGGGTTCGACGACGTCGTGAAAACCGAGGGGGGTTCTTTTCGGGTCAATTTAAGATAGGAGAGTGACGGGTTTGAGTGAGAGGGGGGGTTGACGAGAGAGGAGATACGGGAAGGAGGTGGAGGCTGGCAGCGCGACGTCGTCGGATTCCGTCGACGGCGGCGGCGTGGAGAATGGAGGGGGGAGTTATGGGCTGTTCATTTTAGGAAGACAGAGAGAGAGTTAAGCGAGAAGACGGAGAGGGGTAGGCGAGGGTGACCGCCCGACGTAGTGGTCGCCGAACTCCGGCGTTAGGCGGCGACGATCGCGAGGAAGGAAGAAGGGGAGGAGGGCGGTTCTGGAAAGAAAGGGCGAAGAGAGAGAGAGAGAAAAATAAAAAAATTTGAGTGAAGGGTCTGGAGAAGGACCGAAGAAGAGAGAGAGAGAGAGTTTTGTTTTTTAGATTTTGTTATTTTTATTATTTTCCTAATTCCTTTATTGTTCTTCTTTTGGGCTTTTTATTTGGGCTTCATTTATTGAGCTAATCTTGATTAATTAAGCATTGGGTTTCGATTTTGTGCTGGATAAAAGATGGGTTTTTCTTCAAGTTTTTAATTAGAATCTTAATTCGAACCTTACTTTATGTTCTAATAAGATGAGTTTCTAATTTAATTGATTTATTTGAGCTTGAATCATATCATGTGATTTATTAGCATAATAAGTTAATTGTGCTAAGTAAATGTTTATAATTTATGGATTTATATCATGTTATAATGTGATTTATTATCTTAATAATTTAATTATGCAACTATATTTAAGAAAATTATTACGTGATTATTTGATTTATGCAGAGTACATAAGTGATTTTAGACTTGTTGGGTTTATTATTGCTCGATGTGTTAATTTTATGATTTACGGATAAGTATATATTAATTATTTATGTTGCTTGATTATAAGTTTATTCTGAAAATAGTTTATTTGAAATAAACTAAAATTGTAAATACTTTTGCAATAAAAGTAGTTTTGATAATTTGATTTTTCAAAATCAAATTAAGCTTTCAAAGTCAAAGTCGAGTAAGGGTATTGTTGGTGCCCTTAGCCGAGGAATTAAAATTCAAGATTTAAATTGAAATTCTTAAAACCTGGGTATAGCGAATCTAGTTAGGATCGTGATGACAACTATGATAGATGATAAGGTTGGTTTTTAGGACTATAATTTAAGTTGAGGACTTATCTTGTAGGCCCTACAGAAGAGGATATTTAGGATTCGACCAACCCTTTTCAGATTGCTTGGATTTTGCTACAAATAAAGGTGGGTTTTTATTTTCCAAAGTATGTTCTGAGTTATTGAACTCTAAATATTTTATGAAAAATGCAAATGAATATCCATGTTATAAATGTTTTAACTCTCTATTGTGTAAAGTGCTCCTGTTGTTTAACGATCGGATCTTGGCCAGCGTAGCGATTGGATCGCCCTGGTCAGGGTTAGTGTACACACAAGGGGGTATTGTGGGCTGCTCCCACTTATCTCAAACTGTCAGACTTGGGTTCCTCCTATTTCTGAAACATGCATGGTAGTGGATCTCTGTGGGCTGCTCACACATGTTCACATTGACAGGGGAAGCACCAATAGATGAGAGACTGAAAATGGATCCATAATCGTTTTACGTATGCATAGAATGCTTTTAAAATATTTCTATGTTATCTTGTTCAAAGCATGGATTATTCTTTAACAAATGATTTACGCAAATGTTTCAAATGGCTAAACCACGAGTATATTAGTACTCAGCCCTGCAATTGTTTTCAAAACCCTTTGCAGATTGAGTGGCTGGTGGAGACGTGCGAGGTTGAGGAAGGGTGGTTGATGTTTCTCCAAATAATATCTTGACTTACTTTCGCTGTCTTACCTTCACACGGTGAAGATTATCTTATGACGATATTAATATTCCTAAGCTGTTTAATCACGAATTCCTTTTGTCATCGCTTTTATAGCAATTGTTATTTACATATAATATATACTTAGTATGAAATATCATTTTGAGTCTCAGACCTTCGAACTTGATCCTGTCAGGGATATAATATAAATATTTTTCTGGTCATATTTGTTATGTACAATTATGACGTATCTTTTTGTCAAGAATGTGTTGCCCAACTCTAAGGGCATGTCATCCATTTATTAAAGAAAGGCTAATAGTAGCGTCACGTAGCCCATTTCTTTATCTCCTGGAAATTGGGGTGTGACAGAATGGTATCAGAGCAATA
This sequence comes from Salvia rosmarinus, assembly GCA_036937905.1. Taxonomy (NCBI): domain Eukaryota; kingdom Viridiplantae; phylum Streptophyta; class Magnoliopsida; order Lamiales; family Lamiaceae; genus Salvia; species Salvia rosmarinus. The sequence continues at coordinate 89,980,376 of CM072816.1, read as the reverse complement.
GTTCTTGGCTCTGAGACCGCAAGTTGATTGGTGTTAAGTCTAGACTAGTATCTCTAGACTTCTAAACTATTCAAGAACCCTCATTTCACGTCGCCGCCTCAATAAGGTATGTCAAAATGTTTTCAAATTGTTTACAAAAAGGTGTGGACAATATGAATATGTGATAGGTAATGTGATAGACATTGAACATGTATTGAAAATGAATATGCATGAGATTGAACATGTATTGAGATTGAACATGCACTGAGATTGAACATGTAATGGAAATGAACATGCATTGAGACTGAATATGTATTGAGATCGAACATGCATTGTGAATGAACATGTATTGAAAATGAATATGCATCGAGATTGAACATGTATTGAGATTGAACATGCACTGAGATTGAACATGTATTGGAAATGAACATGCATTGAGACTGAATATGTATTGAGATCGAACATGCATTGTGACTGAACATGTATTGAGACTGATTATATATTGAGACTGAACATTCACTGTGACCAGATCATGTATGGAGACGTCTGTACACCAAGATGGAACATGGATGTAGTCTTAATTTGTTTTGTGACTGAATATAAGCATGAATATTGAAATTGAAATATTTTGTCATGAGGGACCATGTGCCCTATGATTTGAAACGAGAAAACCCTTGCATAAATGCATGATTTATTATCAAGAGTTGTTTGCAAACTATTATGTGCAATTACATGCTCTGGTGGGTCTTGAACCTGCCATGATATAAAAGAGATTTGCTATAGCAAGACTAAACATAGATAGACTGAACATAGAAGGACAGAACACCGAATGATTGAACATAGAAAGACTGAACATAGAAAGACAGAATATAGCACAACTGAATATAGAGAGACAAAGTATAGAATTGTAGAACATAGAAAGACAAAACTTATAAGGATAGAAAAACGATAGACATAGCGCAGACTGCACGAAGGGTTCCAATACCTGCTACAGGTAACGATGATTAGGGCATGTAGCCGGAACTTGTACCAGTCACGAAAGAAATGTGGAAGGTCGCTAACACAATTTTGCCACAAGTCAACACAAAGGCTATACAAGAGAGAAAATCCTACTATATAGTATAGTTGGACAAATGAATAAATCCTAACAGTAAATTACTGTTGTATAATCTTGTTCTCTTTGTATAAAAACCCTGTTAATTTTGAAACTATATATACGTATGTAAAAAAAAATCTTCTTGAAAAGATATTATTCTGCTGAAAAATATGAAAGTCCTCTTTTGAGGCATGTGATATATATATAAGATTCATACCTTGATGTGTGTTTTCGTCTTTTACGCAACACACCTAGTTCTTATTGTTGATATATATATGACATCATCACGTCTACCCATCCAAAATATTACTACAGAATGGCTGGAGAAGGAGAAAGAGAACCTAACCAAGGTGAACCGGAACTACGAGTCGTACCAGGACGTATGACAGATGAAAGATTTCGCAAGCATAATCCACCTACCTTTGACGGCCTTGGTGATCCTCTAGATGCCGAGAGATGGGTGAGAGCTACTGAAAGGATACTTAACCATATTGGCTGTGATGACAAGGAAAAGCTCACATGTGCAATTTTCCAACTCGTTAATGAGGCTGATTTTTGGTGGGAATCAATGTAACGAACATTTTCCCCGAACAATGGGAGGCTTATACGTGGGATGACTTTAAAGAGAAGTTATATGAGAAATACATCCCAGGGTGCTATAAGAAAAAGAAGCAGGATGAGTTCTGGAATTTACGACAAGGAAATATGACGGTCACTGAGTACGACCAAATGTTTAATCAGCTTTCGCGATATGCTCTGCGTCTAGTCGATACGGACGAAATATGTGCAGACAAGTTTCGACAAGGCTTGCGTCTTGAGATAGCAGTCCCTCTAGCAAGTCAAGGAGCGTTGACGTACGCTCAATCTTTGAGCAGAGCTCTAAACATTGAGTCGATATTACCCAAAGCAAAGGTGAATGTGCCTACACCAGCACCATCCCAAAACCATGGAAAAATGAAACGTAAATGGGAAGATAGAAATGAAGGTAACCCAACAAAAAGAGAGCAACCATGGAGAAGAAACCAACAACAACAAGGACTGGTTGAAGAAAAGCCTCTATGTAGAACTTGTCAAAAGAATCACTTGGGTGAATGCAAGATAGGCTATAACGAGTGTTATAGATGTAAGCAACCTGGGCATTTTGCAAGAAACTGTCCGAAAAATGATGATAATAGAATTCCGCAACCACAGAATCTTGGCCCTCAAGGGAGGAATCGAGTACCATTTGGAAACCTGCGGCCAAACCAAAGACAGCCTCAACCGGCTAGGGCTTATGCTCTTAACCAACAACAGGGAGCTCAGGCATATGAAAACATAGAAGGTATGATCGTCTTAATATTGACGTACCTTTATACATTGTTGATTTAGGAGCTTGTTACTCTTTATATTTAAGTATGCATGTGAAATATAGCAGCGGACAACATAATAGAAATGTTAATTCTCTATAATGATTCTTAGAATCAAAAAAGCAAGCATGATGAGGTAGTCTTATGTCAAGACTTAGATTTCGAGTGAAGGTTCGACAATGAGATCAGAAAAGAACACGTAAATTCTTCTTGTTAAGGTTACATAAGATCACAACGAACGAAAAGAAAAATGCGAGAACTAGAAGTTAAGTTTCGTAGCAAATATATGAAATTTCGAGGACGAAATTTTTATAAGGAGGGAGGGATGTAATATCCCGTGTTTCTACAAATAAGTTTTAGAAGAATTCTTGAATTTAGAATTTAAGATGATTCGCACCCGATGAAAAAAAAAATAGATTTTAATTCCAACAATGAATTTATGAAAGTTCTAAAGCAAAGTCGGATTTACAATGATCTATCTGCATATATATGACTATGAGGATTTATTTAAATTCGTTTAGAAATATAAGCTTGATTTATTTCTCTAGAAAATTTATCTTGCAATTCTAAAATGAGACTTTGTGATACATGGCTATAGTCATTTATATGAATGATTTTGCATAATGGCCCTTTAACTGTAATTGAGTAATGGGCGAAATTTTTGAGGTATAAGTCCAAACTTGTATATTTGTTTTGCAACCCAAATTGGTCAATTAATTGAAGCAAATTTTTATTGTGAGATATTTTGCTAATCAATTTTTCATTATTAACTTAATTAAAATTTAGGAAAACATGGATTTCCTTCTTCCACGTCGCCCCTACCCATCTATAAATCCATCAATTGGCTTCCAATTTTCTTGCACCACCACGTCTGAAAAATAGACGTAGTTCCTCTAAATCTCCATTTCTTTCTTCTACCAATTGTTACTACAGTAGGATTCCATCCATCTTACTAGCCTACAAATCTTTTTTTTTCCAGACACAACCTCATCTCACACCTGCTTGCATAATACACATTGCCATAAGCTGCAGAACAAAAGCATCATTCCCATTCGACATCCCCAATCGATATCACAAAACCAGTAAAACCAATAAACTCCAGGACAAAGGATGGGTAAGAACTTAAGATATAACCCATGTGATTATTATTGTTTCCTTCCCTGCACAACAAATTGATAAACTGAAATTCATAATTATCCACAACAACATAAGAAGCTATCTGTTTTCCATTCACATCCTACGACAAATCATTCAAGCTCACTATGTAGAAACAAACACAATTCTCTCACGGATTAAAACAGAAACTTAGAATCAAAGGAAAATGAAGGATTACAGCAACTACAACCATTAATACTAAGAAAATGAAGATGATGAATATTTATACTTGTATATATATATATATATATATATATATATGATACACGTTTGCTTCTTGTGATGTTTTGTTGCCGCTGTGATGATTTGTGGGTTGCGGTAAATTGAGGTGGTGGTGAGCATCGATGCTGGGGGTAGGGCGGCAGTGCCGCTGCCGTGGCGGTGGTGGCTCGCGACGGCCGTGTTGCCGAAAATAGGAAAAATATGAGCGATGGGTAGAGCAAGATAAGGGGGAGGGTCAGGAGAGAGAGAGGGAGGGTCGGCGAAGGCGGCAGAAGACAGGAAGGAGAGGGGGTCGGCGGCGTCGTGAAAACCGAGGGGGGTTCTTTTCGGGTCAATTTAAGATAGGAGAGTGACGGGTTTGAGTGAGAGGGGTTGACGAGAGAGGAGATACGGGAAGGAGGTGGCGGCTGGCAGCGCGACGTCGTCGGATTCCGACGATGGCGGCGGCGTGGAGAATGGAGGGGGGATTTATGGGTTGTTCATTTTAGGAAGACAGAGAGAGAGTTAAGCGAGAAGACGGAGAGGGGTAGGCGAGGCTGACCGCCCGACGTAGTGGTCGCCGAACTCCGGCGTTAGGCGGCGGCGATCGCGAGGAAGGAAGAAGGGGAGGAGGGCGGTTCTGGAAAGAAAGGGCGAAGAGAGAGAGAGAGAAAAATAAAAAAATTTGAGTGAAGGGTCTGGAGAAGGACCGAAGAAGAGAGAGAGAGAGTTTTGTTTTTTAGATTTTGTTATTTTTATTATTTTCCTAATTCCTTTATTGTTCTTCTTTTGGGCTTTTTATTTGGGCTTCATTTATTGAGCTAATCTTGATTAATTAAGCATTGGGTTTCAATTTTGTGCTGGATAAAAGATGGGTTTTTCTTCAAGTTTTTAATTAGAATCTTAATTTGAGCCTTACTTTATGTTCTAATAAGATGAGTTTCTAATTTAAGTGATTTATTTGAGCTTGAATCATATCATGTGATTTATTAGCATAATAAGTTAATTGTGCTAAGTAAATGTTTATAATTTATGGATTTATATCATGTTATAATGTGATTTATTATCTTAATAATTTAATTATGCAACTATATTTAAGAAAATTATTACGTGATTATTTGATTTATGCAGAGTACATAAGTGATTTTAGACTTGTTGGGTTTATTATTGCTCGATGTGTTAATTTTTATGATTTACGGATAAGTATATATTAATTATTTATGTTGCTTGATTATAAGTTTATTCTGGAAATAGTTTATTTGAAATAAACTAAAATTGTAAATACTTTTGCAATAAAATTATTTTTGATAATTTTATTTTTCAAAATCAAATTAAGCTTTCAAAGTCAAAGTCGAGTAAGGGTATTGTTGGTGCCCTTAGCCGAGGAATTAAAATTCAAGATTTAAATTGAAATTCTTAAAACCCGTGTATAGCGAATCTAGTTAGGATCGTGATGACAACTATGATAGATGATAAGGTTGGTTTTTAGGACTATAATTTAAGTTGAGGACTTATCTTGTAGGCCCTACAAAGAGGATACTTAGGATTCGACCAACCCTTTTCAGATTGCTTGGATTTTGCTACAAATAAAGGTGGGTTTTTATTTTTCAAAGTATGTTCTGAGTTATTGAACTCTAAATGTTTTATGAAAAATGCTAATGAATATCCATATTATAAATGTTTTAACTCTCTATTGTGTAAAGTGCTCCTGTTGTTTAACGATCGGATCTTGGCCAGCGTAGCGATTGGATCGCCCTGGTCAGGGTTAGTGTACACACAAGGGGGTATTGTGGGCTGCTCCCACTTATCTCGCATCGCCGACTTTGGTTCCTCCTATTTCTGAAACTTGCATGGTAGTGGATCTCTGTGGGCTGCTCACACATGTTCACATTGACAGGGGAAGCACCAATAGATGAGAGACTGAAAATGGATCCATAACTGTTTTTACGTATGCATAGAATGCTTTTAAAATATTTCTATGTTATACTGTTCAAAGCATGGATTATTCTTTAAACAAATGATTTCTGCAAATGTTTTCAAATGGCTAAACCCGTTGAGTATATTAGTACTCAGCCCTGCAATTGTTTTCAAAACCCTTTGCAGATTGAGCGGCTGGTGGAGACGTGCGAGGCTGAGGAAGGGTGGTTGATGTTTCTCCAAATAATATCTTGACTTACTTTCGCTGTCTTACCTTTACACGGTGAAGATTATCTTATGACGATATTAATATTCCTAAGCTGTTTAATCACGAATTCCTTTTGTCATCGCTTTTATAGCAATTGTTACTTACATATAATATATACTTAGTATGAAATATCATTTTGAGTCTCAGACCTTCGAACTTGATCCTGTCAGGGAGATAATATAAATATTATTCTGGTCATATTTGTTATGTACAATTATGACGTATCTTTTTGTCAAGAATGTGTTGCCCAACTCTAAGGGCACGTCATCCATTTATTAAAGAAAGGCTAATAGTAGCGTCACGTAGCCCATTTCTTTATCTCCTGGAAATTGGGGTGTGACAAAACTTAATCAACTTTCCTTTTTTGTTTCCATATTTTATGTTTTTTAACAGCAGTCTTTTAATCAATATGTTTCCATAATTTTATTTTTTTTATATAAATGCAAATTGATTGATTATAATATATAAGGAAAACAATTATAATTCAAAATTGGATTATATAAACAATAGATTGCAAGGGAAATTCTGGAATTTAGAAAAATAATAATAACAAAACGTGGGATTGAGAATTGTTGTAAGCTATCTAATGCATATCGATATATATGATTATATAGATTTTACTAAAACTACATCTTTCAACTGACCAATGTTCATTCCATGATCAACTCATCTTACATTGACAAATGGTAGCAGAATAGAATTTTTTTTTATATATAGGGTGTTATTGGCTAATATTGAAGATAATTAATAATTAAAAGAATGAAAAATTATATCAAAAATTCATATTCTTCAATTCTCAATTAATAGAGCTCATTGTTGATATCATTTGAAACATAATCTGAGGTTCTTTCATTTCTCATATACTTTCTATCATTTGAAATCTTTTCTCACATAATTCTTGCATTTGGTAAATATAATAAAAAAATGATACATACTCACAATATACTGAATGCCTGTTGTAGTTATCAAATTCGACCTGACTCAACGCTTGTTGAAACTAAATAGTAGCTGAATTACATAATGATACACATGGATCATTAGCTAAATATATAAGTACAGATTAATTGCTAAATCATCAAACAAACAACTCCAACTAAATACATACCGAACCACTTGTTATGAAATCATCATTACGTATATAGCATATACTTTATTATATGAAGAAAAAGAAAAGTGCATGGGGTGATTGTAGCTGCTGCAACAGACATGAGATAGATGGGAGACATTATTAGGAAGTATAGTATAAGAAGCTTCTGTCTCCATCTACCACTACATATAATATAGTCCAGATCAATCTAATGGAACAAAGGCCATCATCAGTTGAATGCACAGATAGCCACCATTATATGAAGCATAAACTATGCTGAATATAACTTCAAATTTTACTCGCAAAGGTGAGACCCTCTGTGGCCAGCTTATCCAAGCTGTCTGCCGGAGGCTGGGCCTTGGCAACTTTGGCCATGGCCTTGTTCTCTTCAGGGCTACCGCTCTCCAAAAACGCTCCCACAACTTTCCCGTCTTTCACCCAGTATGATCCGAACTTGTGGCTGGAAGAAGTTGGGCTGCTGTCTCCGAACATCACGCTCTCACCAACATTGTCACCGTAGAACTGCCATGACAGGTCAAATGATCGAGAGTAGAAGAAAGGAAGGTAGTCGTACTCACTAATGGATTTCCCTTCTTCACTCGCGTATATTGCCTGGACCCAAATAGCAATAGCATAATGTCAAATGTTATTCACTCCATAGGATTAGGACTCCACAAGATATTTGATAACATCCTATACCTACCTTCACAGCCTGTTCAGCAGATTTGCGAGCATGATCTACATGTTCAACTCTTCTAATGTCACCATACATCTTCATGGGGAACGTGGCAACATCGCCCACGGCATATACATTGGGTACACTTGTTTTGAAGAAAGCATCGGTCTGCAAGAAAACAAGGCGTAGCAGTCATGAATATGATATACTTTCTGGGGCAAACTATCCTAAAAGTTGGTGCTTTGCTTAATTTTTCTTGAAACTTTCAGTATGAAGAATGTTAGTGATGAAAGTAGCAATAAGTAAATGATGTAAGTGTTTTGCACCTTGATGCCACCCTTTTCCTCTTCAACCTGGCCTTTAAATAATGCTGTAAGTGGTTTTGCACCCACACCAACAACTACAAGATCGGCTTCCAGCACTCTACCATCCTTAAGTTTTACACTTTTCACCTGAAATTCAGCAAAAAGGAAAAGTTCAGGTAAGCTATGTAGTTTTTCATTAAGTAACCAGGAGTTAAGTTTCTAAAGCTTCAAACCTCACCTCCCCATTCTCGTTGGTCTCAAATCCAACAACTAATGCGCCCTTGATGACATTTACTCCCTTGTTCGTGTAGTAACCTTCATAGAAGGCAGCTATCCCAGCAGTAAATAGTCTGGGCACTACGAATCAAGCATTTAAGCAGTGTTAATAGCTGCCCACAGTAATTAAGCGTCGGAGTTATTATCTACAGCACTTCATCTCATGTGTCATCACTTGGTCGCCTTACATCATAGTCATACATATGTTATTTAACAAATTTCTGGGAAAAAAACAAAAAAACTGTAGGGAATATAACTTACTGCACCAAGGTTCAGGGAAAACCATGCTGACATCAATATCATTGACTCTCAAAGCTGCACTTAACTCCAGACCAATGTATCCTCCACCAACAACCACAGCTTTACCATTCTTCTTTGCTTTGATTGCAGCCACAAGTTCATCAGCTTCATCAATTTCTCTTAAATAAAAGATGTTTTTAGCATCAGCTCCTGGTGTACCAAAGTCTGTCAATCGAAGAACCTGATGAAAGCAACACAGAAATGAAAAAACAACTGTCAGCATGGATACCAGATTAGAAAATGAAAATTATAATTCAAGAACGATACTTAACGGTAGAACCAGTAGCTATGATGAGTGTTTGGTACTTAAATGTTTCCCCAGCTGCACTGGTAAGGGTCTTTGAAGCAAGATCTGCTTTGACAATTTCTGTGCTAAGTATCAAAGATATCCCTGCAAATCATCATGACATGACAATGTAAGGAGAACTTTTATTGAGTCTCATACGAGATACTATGAATTAATCTGATTGATTGATGCATGCCCTCACCCAAAAGATTGCCAATAGTGAACTACATCTAGCAGATATATGATTAATAAGAAAAAAAAGTACCTTTCTCCATATACCACTCAGGGAGGAGCCTCTCTCCACCACTTCCAACACACACATGAAAACCTGGGAGTCTTGCAGTTCCTGGAGGAAATGAATAATTAAAAAATAAATAAATAATTCAGCGCACTGTGAGAATTAAAGTAATAAAGATTTTTCAGGACCAATGTCAAGATTATGTAACCATTTGGAATTCAATATAATTATTACAAACAAAAATATCAAAAATAACATTAAAAAAAAGTGCATTAACAAATGAATACAAGTAACTTCTCAAACATTACATGAGCAAAGAGTGCAAAATATTCTTCATTTAAGATAGCAAACACATGAAATTTCGTGGTAAGAACACAGACAGGATATGTTTGAAATGATTATCGATCAGGACTATAAAGGGGAATAAGTTTCAATTTATTTACATTGCATGTGTGTGCATTTGCAACTTGTGATAACAGATGTTCCATCCACCCTATAAATTTTCTAAATCAAGAAAGTGTCAATAATCTACCACACAAACAAGAATTGTTTTGCCAGAATATAGCAGCACCATGAAAAACTGAGTTAAACTACTTGCCTTCTGGAAATAGGTACGCCTTACTTAGTGCCGGACGTTCATAAGGAGCCACCTGAAACCATCATCAAAGAAGAATATTAATGTCAACATACAGAGACATATCCTTTCGGATGTGGGATAAGAATCTAATAATTTGAATAAAAAGACTTAGGAGGGACCAAGTGTAAAATAACAATAGGAAAGAAGTGCATTTCCAACATATAGCAGCAGATAGCAAACAAAAGAATTAACACAAACAAACTGGCATACATAGATGCCAGAATATATAGTATCTTTCAACATGCTACAGAGATTTACTAAATATTTAAATAGATAAATAGGATGTTCAGGATGGAGGAATCAAGTGGGACTTGGAAATAGAAGTCTCTCAATGAAGGAGGAGTTGACATCAACTAGATTTTTTTCCGTGGGGCAAAAAGTCTAGTAGCACAGCAGAGAGAGATAGAAAGGGCTTAATGCTCAAAACTTGCTGAAGAAACAAAAGAATTCTCAACAAATAGCTTTGAGTGCATACCGCCTCTTTGGAAATGAGAGCAACATCGCCAAGTTTTGCTCCATGCTTAGCGAACTCCCTAGCAGCGTATCCCTGAAATTAAAAAAACAGGTACAATTTAGTCACACTAATAAACTAATTCCAATTGATTCCAGATCAAATTAATTTCACGCCACATTGTATTGGTGTGGCAATACTTTACACATATCGCTCATTGTCAACTCATACGCATCCACCTCTTAATCCAATACACATAATCGCAACAAAAAACTGAAGATGAGCATTTCTGCCTGGGGGGAAATTCTCGCGGATATATAAAAGGTAAAACAATAATAAAACATATGGAAGAACGAAATGATAGTACTATCAAAAGCCAAAAATTCTGATGATTAGCTAAGCATTTCTTCATCTATTTTTTTCCCATTTATGGTCGTCAGCGAGATCAATCAATCATAAAACATGACAAAAAAAAAATCAACCATAATTATGCAAATTGTACCCAAAAAATGAAAAGATTGAGCTGAAAAAACAGCAAAATGAGTACTCACGGCAGCAACACCTCCACCAAGAATCACGTACTTGAATGACTTCTCCGCCATTTCACAGATCCGATTAACCACAAGAATTTTGAGATATTATTTCAGTTTGGGGTGTTTTTAGCAGAGAATTTTCGGGAAAGATGTGTAAATAAAGCAGGCGCAATGTCTAGATTGGTTGAGGATTGGATCTTTCTTGAGAAGGCGGATGGCTTATATACACGTGGCACGGTATCTGCCGTTTAATCTGCTGACTGTGCAATCGCCACGACTGCAGATTTAATGGAGATAAAAGATATCATCATTTTGTAGACGGCATGTTGTCATTTGTGCACATTTCCTAATTGATAAGCTTAATTAATTGAGTTTATCTTATCGATCGAGAACGTCAAAACTTTGGAAACATTTCAGGATTAAAAACTAATTACTAACTTTTCAAAAAGAAAAACTAATTAATAGCTAGGGTTTGTTCATTGTTCTAGTAAATAGGCAGATAACTCCAAATGGATTTTGAGTATTGCATTTCATTTTCATCTAGCTGGATTTTTATTTTTTTTTGGGATCAATTTTTAGTGTATGACGAGTTCAGATTTACAGAAACATTGATGGAATTTAAATCCGAGATATTTTTTACTTCAAAAACCATCTCCACCAATATATCACACTCAATATAACTTTTATATTAAAATTTTACTTAAATAAATGTCAGTTATCTTTTTAAAGATTGGCAAACTAATAAGTGTATGCATAGCAGCTAGAACTATTAAAAGAAAAAAGTTATGATTATTTTCTTGGTCATTGTCCCTTCATTAACCCCTTTTTGTTGAACCAACTAGTGCTTAGTTTTTGTTAGGGATGTTTAGATTTGACTAAATATTTAATACTTGAAGTATTTTTTTGGCTATTATTGATATCTCAAATGTTTTAGGCAAATTGAGTATAATGTGGGGTCTTCCAAAATATTTTTCCTCAAAAAAGAAATGTATACTTGATCTCATTTTGTAGTTCTATTCTTTAAAATAAAATCTCACCATGATCATTGCATAAACAAAAAATTTGTATTGTTAATATTTGGCAAATTATGGCATGTTGAAATAACTGAAGTAGCGGCGGCCTTATAACCATAAATCAGTCATGAAGCTGAATCATCATACAGCAGGTGTAACGGCCGCATAAATTAATTGTCACATTATTATCGACAGAATCATAATCACAATAATAATTTTGAAAAACATTGTAGAATTATAATTTCATTTAGAGAAACATATATTAAAAACAAACAGCAATATTCGCAAAATTAAAAGATTTGATCGATCTTAATTTCGTAAGGAAATAAATCTTGTGAACACCAAAGATTTACGTGGTTCGATCGTGAATAAGATCTATGTCCACAGGCGAGAGAGAGTATGTGTATGAGAGTGTAAGGCGATTACAAAGAGGTGAATGATCTATGTAATAGTCTAATCTAGCCTCTATTTATACACAATGTATTGACCTGATCTCGAATCAAAGTCTTCTAACTAGGATTCGAGATCCTATCCTCTTGAATTAGGATTCTTTTAGATATGGTGAGCATTCTGCGTACCGGCTTCAGAGTCTTCATGGGCGAACTTGTCGAGCCGAGCTTGATGTCGGTTTACTTGTATTGGGCGATCTTGGGCACAGTAGTTGGGTCAGATCTATCACAACCCCTCAAAAAGACGCAGAAACGAGGTCATCTTTGGATTGGGGTTGTTGTGACAAGCGGGGTTTCGACGATCTTACACATTCTTTTCATTGTCGACTTTGTGTGTGTCAATGCTTTTGACGTCGTATATCGAACGTCAGGCGCGCAGATGTGTCTCGCCGGGTCTTGGTGGCTTCGCTGGGAGGCGTTCACCGAGGTCTTCGACGGCTTCGTTTGACGAGGCGTTAGGCCGAGGTTTTCGACCAGCTTCACCGTTAGCCGGGTTTTCGATGGCTTCACACGCAGGCGCGCAGGCGAGGTCTTCTATCGCTTCACCGACGAGGCGTTAGTCGAGGTCTTTTTGGCTTCACCGACGAGGTGTTAGGCCGAGGTTTTCCGACCGCTTCACCCGACGAGGCGTTATGCCGAGGTCTTCTTACCGCTTCACCGACGGTGTTAGCCGAGGTTTTCGACGGCTTTACCGACGGGCGTTATGCCGGGTTTTACGACCGCTTCACCTAACGAGGCGTTAGTCGAGGTCTCTGACCGGCTTGTCTTGTGAACGGCTTCACTGTCGAGGTGTTAGGCCGAGTTCTTCTTCGGCTTCACCGACGGGCGTTATGCCGAGGTCAAGACGGATTTTCTGCCGTTCTTTGAGTCATCGACGCGGATACGCATTTAATGCGCATTAAATTGGCAACGGTTGGATTCGATAAAGTGCATATTAGGGAATGTCTTCCTTGATACGCAATATCTCTTATCACTTGCTTCTTCATTTCTCGATTTTCAAAACCCTCTCGCCTGCGAGAAACACTTTATTCCGCGCCATTGACGATTTGAAGCTTCGCCTTGTTCATCGATAAACAAAAGTAAGTAATGGCTACCTCTTCTCCTAACGAGTCGTCGAAGCGCCAAATCGTGTCTCATTTCCCGTCGATTTAGTGTCTCTCACTGTTTTACCCGTGTCCATACGCCTCTTTTGAGTGTAGTATGCGTTCCCTCGATGAGGGATTGCGGCAAAGTGTCTTCTTTTCTTCAATCCTGGTATTTCGACATTAGGGATATATGTTTTCAATATAGTATTCCTCTAGTATTGAGCTAGTTGCCCCGTCCAGGAGGATAGGGCTTGTGCCCTCCGGATGGTTTTATTGTGTGTACGAGGACAACCTCAAGGTCGGTCTTCGTCTTCCTTACCCTTATGTATATGTTGAGTTCCAAGAGATGTTCGCCTATCTCGCCCAACTCTCGCCGAACTCATTCCGGCATATGAGCGCCCTAGGTGTCATGCCTATAGGCATAATTTTCCTTTTACCTTGGGGCTCGTCCTTCGCTTTTGCATCGCGAAGGCGGCTCGGGGTGGTATTATCTATCACCCCGTAGGAAATTCAAAGCCAAGATTAAATCAAAGATCTCCTGGCGCGAAGTTCTTCTTCCGTCGGTTCGAGGACATATGGAGTTCCATGGCGATCGATAAGATCGCCGATGTGTATGTCGACAAGGGCTTGGTGACTTGGAGGCGTTGGACAAAATTGGCCTTGTTGACGAGGTCTTCTCCGAGGCCGAGCTTGCGGGCGGGGCTTAGCCCTTATGATCCTACCTCCGGGGTGGAGTCGGTGAAGGGTGAGGCCTCTTCTTCTCTCTTTTTTTCTTTATTTCATGAGTTACGTATTGATCTTGACCCATGTATTTCCTTGTAGTGAATTCTTTGAAGGAAAGGAAGAAGAAAAGGAAGGCCGATCTCGTGGCCGAACCGATCTCGTGGCGAGCCGAGGTCTCCGACTTGAAGGATTTCGAGGACATGCCGAAATGGTGTGGGGCCTTCGAGATCCCCTTCGCGCAGCCACTCAAGCGCTTGAAGAGGCGGAAGGATGTAATCCATGAGTCCTCGGTTTCCGAGGCCGTGAGTAGATCATCGGTGCCCAAGTCGCCTCGTCTCTTTCCCGAGGTAATGTACTTGTCCTTATACTTTGTGCGAGTAACCAAATTGTGTTCTTCCGACCGATGTATATTTTGTATAGGGGTCGAGGGCGTGGCGGCGAGTGTCAAGAGTATCCGATCTTATATCGGATTACTTGAAGGGCGCCGTTTCGCAGTTTGACGGGTGGCCCGGTATGCTCGGGAGGTGGAGAGTCGAATACCTCCTGCTCAAGAAATGTCCGAGGCGAGGCTAAGATCCGGGACCTCGTCAAAGCGAAGCGGCGGATCGACGGCCATTGAGGCGGGCGGCTAGGGCGGTCGGTGAGGCGGTGTGGGCGAGGTGGCAGAGGCGGGAGGCGAGGGCCGAGGTTGCCTCGATGAAGGCGAGGTGGAACAGGTTCGCCGTCGGGAGGCGGACATGGCGAGCTCTCAGGGAGAAACGCTTCGCGCCTTAGCGGAGAGGCTGTTCCTGTCGGCGAGCTTCGAGGATGGTCTCGGACGCCGGTGATGTGCTTAACAGCGCGCCGTCTCGGGCCTTGCAATCGAAGAGGTCGCCGAGACTACCCAGATCTGGACAAAGCCAAGTATGGGTACGAGGAGACCGAGGATCTTTGTCTGAGGCAGGCCTGCTGATGTGCTCGTCCGCGGCTGAAGGAGCTTCCGTCTTTGCAGCCTCGCCTCCTCCTCCGTTCTTTTGTCCGCGGAGTGCATGCGCGCCGTCCCGTGGATCGGGATCCCGACCGAGGCTTTATTGGCTGATCATGCAAAGGGGTCGGGAGAGGCGATGCTTCGGCGGCGCCGAGACTCGGTAGTTCCCAAGAGGCCGAGGCCGAGGCTATCCAGTTTCGGAGCGGCGAACGTGGACATGGCCAAGCTTCGGAGGGTCGATTGATCCTGCATCTTTTTTCACCTTTTTTTTTTTTTTTTTTGAATGTAAATGTACAACAATTTTTTGCCTAAGGGCATGTTAATAAAATCACAAGTTTATGTCAAGAAACTTATCTCTTTTTTTTTTTATTCAGTTGTCTCCTGAAATGTTTGATGCTTCTCCTTGGTTGAACCGAATCAAAGACCTGTCGCGAGCTCTTGAGTTGAAAGAGGTCGAACTCCTCCATATAAAGGGGCAGCTCGGTCACGTACAGGCGGAGTCTGATGTCAAGCATAGAGCCGCTCAGGAGAGCTGTGACGAGCTCCAGGCTCGCCTTTTGGAATTGGAGGAGGCGTTCGAGGTCGCCAAGGAGAAGGCCAAGGTGATAGCTGAGGAGCATGCCGAGTACGAGGAGGTTATCCACCGAAATGGTGGGATGACGATCCCGGAAGTAGAAGCCAAGGTTGTCGAGGCTGCTGCCCGTTGTTCGAGGTATAGGCGCGAATATGGCCGGACCTCCTGGCAATTCACGGAGCAGTACGCTGAATTAAAAAGGCTCGGGAGCATATACAAAACTGTTATCGCTCGACAACCACAGCTCGACGACATACTTCGACGGGATGCAGAGGCCTCTTCTTCTGCCGGAGCTTCTCAGTCTAGAATAAATGAACCACATTATGACGATCCGGAGTGGCGCGCACAAGAGAGGCGTGCTATTGCCCTTGAACGTCGTGGACCCTCCATGCGTCGAGACCGGGCGTCATCAAGTGGCCGAGGCCGAGCTCGCAGAGCTGCATCGTCAAGTGACCGAGGTCGCTCTGGCCGGGCCCGTAATATAGACCGAGGACGAGGTAGAGGTAGGATTAGCATAGATGAGTCAATTCGATTTTTCCGTGGATTGGCTCACTTTTCCCGATCCGCCTCGTCCTCGTAAAATATAAAATGTAACCCGTACATCTTTTATTTAATAAGAATGGTTTCTTGTTGACTTTGTATTTGAACAAGAGTAATATGCGAAAGTAGTTCGTCCTCGTAGAAAATTCCGCTTTGAAAGAAATCGTTCTCACGCGGGGGGGTTCTGTTTTTGCCGAGGTCGTCGGGAGGGTGGTCCCTCGTCTACATAGAGAGAACGCTCGAACTAAACGAAGGTAGTCCGATCTCGTATGTAGGAATGGTTCTGTTTTTGCGAGGTCGTCGGGAGGGTGGTCCCTTCGTCTACATAGAGAACGCTTGAAATAAGCGAAGGTAGTCGATCTCGTATGTAGGAATGGTTCCTGTTTTTTGCCGAGGTCATCGGGAGGGGTGGTCCCCTTCATCTACATAGAGAGAACGCTTCGAAATAAACGAAGGTAGTCTGATCTCGTATGTAGGCATGCGCGCGTTTAGATTTACATTCGTATGAAACGAATGTGTCGACCTCCGTCGAGGAATTTGTCCTCCGTAGAGGGTAAATAATGTGAAGATTAATTATGCATTAGTGACAAGTAGAACTCGTAAAAATAAAGATTTTATTGATAAAAGATGACGCGACCACCAAATAAGACGGACTCTAAACAGACTTTAAAATATGACCGAACAAGACCCGACCCTTGACACTTATGCATAATATTTCTTCAGATGGATGATGTGCCATGCGTTGGGTAATTGCTCACCGGACAATTGAGCGAGCTTATAGGCCCCTTTGCCGAGGACTTCGTCGACCCGGTAAGGTCCTTCCCATGTGGCTTCCAGCTTGCCGAGCTGCGGCTTTCTCGACTTCATTATGTCGAGTACGAGGTCGCCCACTTGGAATTGTCGGTTTTAACGCTACTGGTTGTAATACCGAGCTACTTGTTGCTTGTACCGAGCTTCCTTGATGTAGGCGAGGTCTCTCTTTTCTTCGAGTAGGTCTAGATCAGCTCGTAGATTTTCCCCATTTGCTTCGGCAGAGAAGTCAATGGTGCGAGGACTCGGTACTCCGATCTCTGCAGGGATCACTGCTTCGGTTCCATACACCAAACTGTATGGTGTTTCTCCGTTCGAGGTCCGAGGCGTTGTTCGGTACGACCATAAGACCTGTGGTAAATTTTCCACCCAGAGGCCTTTAGCTCGGTCGAGACGAGTTTTTAGACCCTTTACGATGGTCCTGTTGGTAACTTCGGTCTGACCATTTGCTTGAGGATGGGCCACCGAGGTGAACTTTGTTGGATCCAAGCTCTTGACACCAATCTTTGAATGTCTTATCCGTGAATTGTGTTCCGTTATCCGAAAGGAGGATATGGGGGATGCCGAAGCGACACACTATGTTCTTCCATACGAAGTTGAGGGCGTTCTTGCTTGTGATTTTCGCCAAGGGCTCAGCTTCTACCCACTTCGTGAAGTAGTCGATCGCAACAATTAAAAATTGGAGCTGTCCTGGTGCTTTACAAAAGGGGCCCACAATGTCAATCCCCCATTGCATAAACGGCCAGGGCTCATGACGGAGGTGAGGTCGGTGCAGGGTAGCCTTGTGCGTTCCCATGGATTTGACACTTGGACACTTTTTACGAGGTCCATTAGTCTTGGAACATTGTTGGCCAATAGTATCCCAATTTCCCCTCTTCCTCTGCTTTTTCGTCTTTTGGCTTTGATCGGCTTGGCGACCACATCATCGGTATTTCTTGAGGATCCGTCCCGAACTAGCATCTCTATTTCACCCATGAGCTCTTTGCACTCTTCGATGTCGTGCCGTAATCATCATGGAATGAGCAATATTTATCCATAGGTCGGCACCTCTTCCTCCTCATCATCGGTCGAGGCTTCTCGAACAGTTTATATGGAGTGCGTGATTTACGCTCTCGGCCGTCAACGGGTGTGTCTTGAGGTCGTTCCAGGCGTCGCGGACCGAGCTCGGACTTTATCGGACGATGTAATCTGTCGAGGCGCTTCACGCCTTGTTCCGATCTTCCTTCCTTCGTCTCTTCTTCCTCTTTCGAAGGTCTGCGCTTGTTCGCTTCGCTTTCTCTTGTCGGCCTCGTCCGCTTTGGCGAACCGGTTGGCTATGCGCTTGTGACTACAGGTCTGAGGTTCGTGATTGACGATCTCTCGGTATAAGGCCCCGACAAGATGCCGTTTTGGAAGGCCGAGATGATTAACGGTCGTTCACGTCTCGACCTTCAAGCACTCCTTGTTAAACCTTGTCATGAAGTCGCTGATGGACTCATTACGGCTTTGCCTTATGGTGAGGAGGGTGTGGATGGCGTTTTGATTCCGCTTTTGGAAGAACCTTCGTGGAAGGCGACCATCGGTCGCGATAGGGCCGATGCTTCCCGTAGGTAGACTGTCGAACCACCTGCGGGCGTTGTCGACGAGTAACTCCGGGAAGAGTTTACACATGTGAACCGAGCTGAGCTTTTGGTTGATCATGTTGTATTGGAACTGCGAGAGGAAGTTCTGTGGATCCCTCAGCCCGTCATAGGGGGCGATGCTTGGTACCCGGTATTTATCCGGGAGAGAAGTGTTGAGTATTCTATTTGAGAACGGGGTGGCTATCTTCCCGTATCCATCGAAGCCGTCCTCTGGAGACTGGGACGGAGTTCGACGATCGAACTCGTTTAGGTGACTCGGACCGACTTCGCGGCGGCCCTGATGCCTCTTCCTGCGCTGCTCGTCCCCTGGAGATCGGGGCGGAGTTCGCTGGATGGATTTCTGGCGATCGAGGCCGGCTTCGCGGCGATCTCGACGTCCTCTCCCGCGTTGCTCGTTCCTTGCGCGGTCGGTTTGGGCCCCGACCTCGTTGTGATGCCTCGTATCAGACGAGGCTTGTGTACCGCTCTTCGTGACGTGGCCGACCACGTCACCGAGGAAGCGGAGAAAGCTCTCCTTGTTTTCTCGAGAAATCCTCGACGGCGTCGTCGAGGTTTACTATGAGCCGAGTTTCCCGGATTATTGCTACGATTGCCTTCGCTATGGTAACCCGCCTCCTGCAGGGCGGGGTGTCCGTGCTCGTCGAGACTTTGGATATGCCCCTCGGGGGTTTCTTCTCTGATTGGGCTCTTCCCGAGTTGAGCTCGGCGTTCCCTTTCGCCGTCAGCGTTGTTGTTGCCGGCGACGGTCCTGGAGGCATGGCTTCTGGTGTACCTGGTCATGATTACTTCCCTGTAAACGGTGGTTGATCGAAACACAAAATTTCGGTTCCCACAGACGGCGCGATGATCGATCTTAATTTCGTAAGGAAATAAATGCGCAAGAACACCAAAGATTTACGTGGTTCGATCGTGAATAAGATCTCGTCCACAGGCAAGAGAGAGAGTATGTGTATTGAGAGTGTAAGCGATTACAAAGAGAGTGAATGATCTATGTCGTCTAATCTAGCCTCTATTTATACACAATGTATTGACCTGATCTCGAATCCAAGTCTTCTCTAACTAGGATTCGAGATCCTATCCCTCTCGAATTAGGATTCTTTTAGATATGGTGAGCTTTCTGCGTTCCTCCGGCTTCAGAGTCTTCATGGGCGAACTTGTCCAGCCGAGCTTGATGTCGGTTTACTTGTATTGGGCACGATCTTGGGCGCGATAGTTGGGCCGTATCCTATCAATTTCAATTTCGAATAATCGTTTTTCCGGAACATATTTCTGTATTTAGCGAATAATCGTTTTTCCATTTGTGTCTTCCATTTTTATGAGATGTTACTTCTTCTTCTTTTTTAGGTTCAGACAATATGACAAATTATATAATCACGGCTAAACAGTTCTTCCCATTTTCATTGCAACAGAAAATCCTCAAAGCAATTAGAATTTGTTTCTTTGTATATGTATAGCGAGGCAATAATTCGACGACTTATTGCATAATTATTGTGCAGGCTCTATGTATTCTACAGGAACATTTAAAATATGGCTATTGGAACTTAAATATACTGACTTTGAATTTAATACAAACTTTGAAAGTGGTGATTAAAACATGAAATTTAACATTGTTGTAATTTCTACTCAAATTAGATTTCGCTCAAATTAAATCTGACATGACAATTCGATGGCATAATTTGAGTGAGATGGCGTCGACGTAGCACTACATCAATCAAGCGATGTCATTTTGTTAATGAAATATATAAAAAATAATTTTCAAAAAATCCAACTCCCCCATTTTATAGAAGTGGATTTTCAAGTTAACATCATCTCACTCAAATTATACAATTGGATTGTCATGTCAAATTTCATTTATGCAAAAATTTAATTTGTGAAAAAAGTTACAACATTATTTAACTACGTTTATTTATTCACAATTTTGAAAGTTCGTGTACAAAACCAAAACACCCTCGAAATTTATATGTGTCAATAACTCTTTAAAATACTATTTTCATGCTATTCTTTTTCTTTAGGACTTTGTTAGATATGTTGGCTTATTTGAAGGAAATTTCATAGAATATATGTATATTATATTCACCTCTCACATGATAATATTTTATTAATTTAATTTATATTAATAAAATAATACTCCATCTGTCCCAATATTCATGGCTTCGTGTTTTGTGTGTAAAGTAGTGTATGACATGAAATTCGAGTTACTTTTTAGTGTAAATGGTTTTCTTTTTTGGAACGGACCAATAATAACGGGACAACCCAAAAAGAAAAATGAGCCAACAATAACGATACGAATGGAGTATTATATAAGAGGAAATGTACTACAGTCTACGCCTACATGTTTTATAAAAAGAGGTGGTCTCCTGTGCGCGCCCGCGCACAGTGAGACCACCTAATTAATTAATTAGTTAATCAATCTTAATTTAGTAGTTAATTAATCTTAATTAATTAATTAAATAAATTAATTCTAATTAAAATTAATTAATTTAATAAACTTTAATTGTAAATTAATTAATATAATTTTAAATTAATATATCTTAATTTTGAATTAATAAAATCTAATTTTGAATAATAAACTCTAATTA
Source organism: Salvia rosmarinus (assembly GCA_036937905.1). Lineage (NCBI taxonomy): Eukaryota > Viridiplantae > Streptophyta > Magnoliopsida > Lamiales > Lamiaceae > Salvia > Salvia rosmarinus. Next base: position 89,959,263 of record CM072816.1, on the reverse strand, counting down.
TGAATTAATAAACCCTAATTTTGAATTAATAAACCCTATTTGGAATTAATAAACCCTAATTTTGAATAATAAATCATAATTTTGAATTAATAAACCCTAATTTTGAATAATAAACCCTAATTTTGAATAATAAACCCTAACTTTGAATTAATAAACCCTATTTGGAATTAATAAACCCTAATTTTGAATAATAAATCTATTTTGAATTAATAAACCCTAATTGAAAATAATAAACCCTAATTTTGAATAATAACCCTAATTTTGAATAATAAACCATAACTTTGAATTAATAAACCCTAATTGTTAATTAATAAACCCTAATTATGAATTACTAAATCATAATGAATTAATAAATTATAATTAAAAAATCTAATTATCCTTAATTGTTATATTTAATATAAGTTTTTGTCATAAAACAAAAAACATAACATTAAACAATAAAATATAAAAAAAAAAAAATCAAAAACTATGTGCGCGCACCACACGGTCGTGCGTACACAAGTTTTTGCCTTATAAAAAAGATTGTTGCTTTAACGAAATTCTCATTACTAGTAATATAAGGTTTTTTTTTGAAACGCAATAATAATAATAAGTTAGTTTCATTAATTTTTTATATTAGTGATAGTATCGAAGTATCGCGATAAACATAACTGTTGTTATCAGTTTGTTTGTTGAAGTTGATATCCTTTCTAAGTTTTCAAGCGTTGGGTTCTATTTCTTTTTCACAAAAACTCCTATACATCCGTCCAAACGGTACGGACGAACAAAAATATCATTTTTTTAACAAAAGTATCATTTATATTGAAGAAAAGTATCATTTATTTTTTATACTGTAATCCGAAAGTATCATTTAAATTGAAAAAAATTATCATTTATACTAAAAAAGAATATTATTATTCGTACATGCAAACATCCATATAGGAGACCATTTTTTTTTCCTAAAAGGGAGTGAGTTGGGTATTAAAATATTTAGAAATTGGAGTCCTCACTATTCATGTTTCTTAAAAGAAACCTATAGCTCAAATGAAGCCCATTTTGAATGGCCATCCAGCTGTCTAATTGGGCTGATAAGCCCAACGATATAGTGGGCGTGGACAAAATATCACCAACTAATTACATTTTTCATTGCATTATGCACACATATATAAGATTTATTAGATTCCAGTTTATGAGAATCGGAAAGCTTTTATGGGCACCGTTGTGGTTGTGGTAGATGACTTGTTCCCAAATATTATTATGTTAAATCTTATAAATATCTTTTAAGTCGACCTTATTATACATAAACTTTGTCTAATTTAGTTTTTTTTTTTTGTAACATGTATGGTGGGTGAACTTCAACATATAATTTATCCATAATGCACCTATAAATAATAGTTACGGATTTTTTTTTTTCTTATTTAAAAACAGTAGAAAATCTGTGGATGAGACCAAATGTAAATTATTAATTTATTCGGGTAAATTACCGCATATTATGCGATATTTACTACCTTGTGCCGTATAAATCAATACCCTCTTAATTTCACAAAATAATTTGGTTATCACTCGTAAATTGCATATAAAATTTTTACGGGTGTAATCCATTTATTTTATTTTAAAAAAAATCGAACGCTCATTTGCAGTTTCAAATTTCGATTTAATGGCAATAAAAATTTATGGTATTTAAACAAGTATACGTATACCAAAAAATAAAATTACTCTGATTATTCAATCGATTAGTTATTATAATTAAGTTGGATTCCATGTTAAATATGCCCATCTCTTCAAACGAATATGAAATAATTGTTATTTTTTTTTCCACTAGGGGACCGCTAGATTTGCCTCAGTATTCAACATCACAAGATCTTGTTGAGCTCTTAACTGAAGTGTGAGGTTTATTTATTTATTTATTGAAACATCCCTTTCTGTTGAAGAATTTCTGCAAGGAATTGATTGTTCTTTCTCAACTTTCCTTAATTATGTAATACTACCATTTTGTAATTAGTATTTACTATCAAAACTTTTCGAAAGTTCGTTTTTATCATTATATTGTATTTTTAAATTCCATTAGTGCGATATTGTATATATTGAAATATGTTATTGATATATGATATTGAAGGATCCACTGAACATATAGAAGATTGGCGCAACATCACATTGAACTGAAAGTAATATGGATCAGTTTATTTTGTACAAGTTGGTGGTACATTTCAAGCCTAACAGTATTTTACTATTTGATAGTTTTGAAAAAGAAAGGTTTTATTTCATCTTTCTCTCTATAGGTACTTCATTATTTCGTTTAGAATGTACCTAGCAGAAAAAATTATCGGAGGATATTATTGTAAATAAATTTTATGCATAAATTTCTAATTTTTTTATTTTTTTTCAATTTCTTCGAACCGAAATAATCGAATTACACATCTATATTTTCTAAATATAATTTATTTCAAATTAAATAATATCATTTCCTTAATATAATTAATGTTATTGTATATTGTTGAATGTCACTTATTTTGTTAGACTATTGTCCTTAGTAGATTTTAAAAATGAATAAAATCATACTACCCATGTCTCCCATTTTATTTTTTTCTGAGAATCTTCTAAAAGAGTTTTAATAAAAGTTGTTGAGTGTAATGTGAGTGAAGTAAGAGTCTTGTAGTGTTAAATTAAATTAGTGGTGAATCATGTGTGATAAAATGTATAAATAAGTGGTATTGTTGATGGTAAAAATGAGGGATAGTGATGAGCCATGAGCAGTAAATATGTGAATAAAGTGTGTTGCTGAGGATAATAAGTGGTAAGTATTTTGTATGATAGTTTTTATAAATGAAATAGAAAAAAGTTTGAGGAACGTTTCAAAAAGAAAAACTAAAAAGAAAATTGGAGGATGGAGATAGTATTTTGTATTAAAAAATTTAATAGCGTGAACTAACAATTCAATTATTTCGATTCAGTTATAAAAAAAAATCGATTTGGCTCGGTGATATTCTTATAACCGAAAACTCGCATCTAGACATAGTTGATGGCCATTGTATCGATGGATTCTAGTTCTAATTCTAATTAATAATATGAATTCCCCCTCTCTTTTTAAGTGATATCGAAAATTTTCTCTCATTATATCGTACTACGTTATGGCCCTGATTTTCTGGGGCTGCCCTAAAATGATTTACCAAAAATTGGACCACTAAAGAAGGGGACCATTTTTGGTTTAGGGCAATTTACTCTTCTCCTAAGACATAATGAGCCCAAAAGTACTTAGTTTTGGTTGTTTGGACCCTGACAAGGATAGTATGTTTTTAGCCCAAAGTTGTGCTACCTTATGTTCACATCAACTTTTCTTCATTTCTTTCTACGAAAATGATACCCCATTTTCCTTCAATCCACACGACAACTGTGCATACATATCTGATCTAAAGAAATAGAAAGACGCCTACTTTTTAAGTTGAATTCTCAAGTCAATACATGCTTCATTTATGTTCGTAAAAACTATTGTATAATTATGTTCAAGTTTAAATACTAATTCTGTTATCAATAATCCAGAAAAAGGAATTCAGCTGAATTATATTAGGTCCAAGGTGAATTGTACTAGCAGCTAGTTAAACGTCTGCAACATGAATTAACATATTTTAACTTGTACTTTTTCCCACAATTGTCTTATAATAATTGTTTTTTAAAAGGAGAGAATCAGAAGTTGGATTGCCATACATCAACCAATGTTCTAATACATATAAACTTTCTATATATGTGAGTGTTATATGCATATAAAGCTCCCTGATACAATTCTCTCATTACTTTCGACTAATTGTTAGCAAAAAGACTAATTATTTTCCACAATTTCTTGTACCATTTTATTCGATTGTCAATAATTTCATAATTTTGGTACCGAAAATTCACTCACATGTCATTTTTGGAAATTCAGCAGAAAGTCAGATTATTTTTGCATTTTTAAAGGCCATACTAGTTTTATAAGGCCATCTCCAACCATTTACTCCAAACTCAAACCCATTTTACACTATGTGTCACATCAAACAGTAATTCATGTTCAATCATTTACACCAAATTCAAACCCAAAAGAATATTCTTCATATATTCCTTTTCACACTACTTTTTATACTTTTACAATCATACCTATATATTTTCTTCAAATTTAATTACTAATTTTATATAAATATATTTATTAATAATCAAAACTTTATTATTAATAAATAAACAAATAAATAATATACAAAATTATTATTTTTTAAATAAGAGAAAATTACACGATTAAAAAAATACATTAGATTAAACTACAACATACGCATTAAATTAAATCACAACATAAAAATTAATTTAAAGTAAATGAAATACATTATCATTCAACACTGGGAGTTGGTGTATTCTTCCTACAAATGTTCAATTAATGCATTTCGAAGTTCCATATGAGCCTCTTTATTTCTTATTGCTCTATATCGAGATACGAACTCTTGAAATCGGACATTTTCACCTGTCGCTATTTCGACGTCAATTTGTGGCGTTTCTCTTGCAGCGCCAATTGGAGCACTAATGTCACGTTCGTCCTCAACTATCATATTATGCAAATGACACATGTAATCATTATGTCATGCAATATTTCTTTCTCCCAGTATCGTACTGGACCTGCTACAATTGCAAAACGTGATTGGAGAACTCCGAATGCACGTTCTACATCTTTTCTGCATGCTTCTTGTTTCATTGCAAAATGACATGTCTTTGGAGTACGAGTCTCATGAATTGTTTGTACAATGGTAGACCATTTAAAAAAAAGAGCAGCAAGATTTCTGTATTTCACTTGATCTTGTAGACAAAAATGGTACTGGGCATGTTTAAGGCATATTTTATATATTTTTTTTCTTTCCTTCAAATTTGGTTGATTCACTAGAGTTAGATGATGTATTTCTTAATTACTTAGGTCATCTCCAATACTCAACACTAAATTTAACACCATTTTACAGTAATTGTCTCATCAAATAGTAATTCATCTCCAACCCACAAACTCAAATTCTAATACAAAAGAATATTTTCGATATATTCTCTCTCATATCACTTTTTATACTTTTGCAAAATAAACTTTTATATTTTTTAATATTTTATATTAAATTCATTCAAGATTCAAACCTTTCAATTAACAATTTAATACGAAATGAGCTAACAATTTAATACGAAATGAGCTAGTATTAAATAAATTAGTATTAAATAAATTAGTTATTATAAATCAATAAAAATACTAAATTATTTATTATTAAATAAGAGAAAATTATATAACTTAGGAAATTTCTTAAGTTATACTAATAATACAAATAAAAAACATATACAAAATTATAGCCCATACTATAACAATTATGGGCCATGCTACGCATTAAACAAAACAAATAGCGCAATATAAAATAAAAACCCTATTTCCCTTTCTTCTTCATCTGCACAGCCGTTTCTTCTTCTTCTTCCATCCATTCTTCTTCTTCCATCCACTGCTTCTTCTTTTTTCGTCATGGTCATCTCCTTCGACTCATTTTCTAATTATCATCAATTCTAGGGCTCAAGATGTAATTTTTGCAAGATGATAAAGCATATGCGTTCGATGAACAGTAACAACGCAAAAATGTAGTTCTACTGTTTATAAAGGTATTTTAAACGTATTTTGCGATACGTTTTAAAGGATGATTGGAGATGATTTGATACTGCAAAATGCAATTTGCAATATCGTTGGAGATGGTCTAACTCTGATCAAATGGAGTAGAATCAAATGGAGTAGGTAAACTATTCTAGAGTAGAACATATTATGTAAATTTATAACAAAGTTCGTCAGAATTAATAATGGAGTAGGTAAACTATTCCAGAGTAGACTAGAGCAGAACTCATCTAAATTTAGTGTACGTCCTTTAGTTTCACTTTCATGTTTCCAGTATTTTACAAAAATAATAATAACATATTTTGCCTTACAAAAATTACGTTCAGGTTATGTAGATAAAATTAATTTTTATGTCTTCGTCTTATTAGTAAAATAAAATAAATTTTTAAGACAGTAGGAACAAGATAACAGGTAAACTCAAATAAATTTCCCATCAATGCAGTCCTTCTAAATTATTAAATAAAAGAAGTATACAAAAACTTTCTAAAATTGAATGGCTTTTGGTGAATGCAGTGCGTTTATTAAAAAAATTCAGTAAATATTTAATGACGACAGCTTCTATTAATTCAAAGCTTCTTCAATATGTATAAATCTGAAAATACAGTGAAATGAGTCAACAAGTGAAATTATTATTTTTGCAATCTGTCCCATATATATTGTTCAATTATTGTGCTCTTTTTATTTATATCGCTACATTCTGAATATTAGTGGTCGAGGCATCGTGGTTGTTAAGGAAATTTGAATCCATCGGCAGCCGAATAGGTCCAAATTTATACGAACCCCACTGGGAGAAAACATGGTCTGAATTATGCCAATTTCTGCCATACACCATGTGTTGCTGACTTGATGTGACCTCTGATATTTGCAGCAAATTAGAATCTAATAAATAAATAAAATCAAATACACATATTATATAATAATAATGTATTAAATTCTAAATTATTTGATTTATTAAAAAATATCCTAAACTTATAATAATATCAATAAAAAACTCAAATTATTAACATTATACCAAAAATATATGTACTATTGTTTTTAGTTAATGGAATATTGATTGAGATTATCATATCATTTTCACCTGAATAATTTTAAAAAGTTTATGTTGTATATTTGAATTTTTTTTCTTTTATAAACATAAACATATTTGGTATTTTTTTGGTATGATAATCAAATGATGAATTTGATAGGAAGAAACTAAATATGAACACAGAAAAATGTTTTTTTTTTTATAATTATTGATGAACAATTGATTACATAAAATATCTCTTATTTGTATAGTTAAGATATGTATTTGATTAAATATTAGATTTATATTTTTTAGTTGCATCCATTTTGTTGGATATAGAATTTGGATGATTTTTGCCTATTTATTCAAAGCTTTGTAAAGAGCTATTACAATGTCTCATAAGTCTACAATTGATAATACCCTTGAAATTTTTACTAAAGATTAAATTAGTATTTTGGGCTGGTGACGTTATTTGATAGCATCATTTATATTGATAAAGAAAATACTTCATGTCTCATTTTATCCAAGAAAGTATTAGCTTTGATGGAACTAGAACTAGAATTAGAATATTGTTTCTACAATAAAAAAATTCAAATGAAATAGTGTATAATGTAAGCCCCATTAGTTATATTGTGATGTGTTATGTCTACAAATTTGTTGTCACATTACTTAAAAGTCTTCATAAAAATTAATATTTAGAAATTATAAATCTTTTTTTTGTCATAGTCCTTTATCAAATCTCGTAAAATAACATTATCATATGCTACACATGAAGCTTTATAATATTCATTAACCTACTAAAAGCATGAGCTCACTTTACTACGTTAAAATTTCAGTTAGTATTCCGTAAATAAAAAATATTAGGAAAGACACTTTTCTTGATATTATTAAAAGTTTAGGACATTTTTAGAATAAGTCAAATAATTTAGGATGTAAATTCAATAATTGCCCATAATACTATACTGTATTTTATCTAATCTATGCTACCCATTTAATATCGTGTCGAAAGTAGATATAAATTTAGAATAAGATAGTGAGATTTAACGAAATAGATGCATCTCTCAAGATCAACGTCGATATAAAAGTTGGTGCGATACTTATTACTCACTCCATCTATTTTCGTTGGCTAATTCTAGGCAATAATATGTGGTTGGCTATGTATTCAAAAAAGTGTGGGTGGCTTTCGAAAACTTTTTGTATACTAATAATAATAATAATAATTGGTTTTGAACTTGAAGTAGTAATGTTTTATAAATATAAGAATCTGTGTTTTTATACATTAAGTTAAATAAATTAATTTAAATACATAAATACTAATCAAGTTTGATAGTAGTGAAATTAGATGGAAGTTTATGCTGATGCAGTGGTGAGGGTTTGATCTAATGCGAACAAAGGCACTAAATTGATTCGTTTTTTCGAGAAACTGCAATTGCATTATAGAAGTTTGAATATATATATATAGAGAGAGAAAGATGGGTTTCGATATTTACTTATTCTTAAATAGTATGTAGTATTTAATGTAGATCATACATTTTGCACACGTAAACATATTAGAATTTGACATGTGACAGTCTCTTTTTTAATCTTTTATTTTTAATTTTCTCAAGGGATATAAAAACAATAGCCATCTTCTTCTTCTTCTTCTTCTTCTTCTTCTTCTTCTTCTTCTTCGTCATCTCTACGCATAAAAATCGAGAAACAATTTCTCAGGCAAGATGCCGCTACAGCATGGTGCATTGTGCCACAAAACAATATGTTGATTGATGTTTTGTTATATGCATAACTCTATTTTGTCGCATGTATGTTTCTGTTTAACTATATGCATGTTTTGTTTGTGCATAGTTCTATTATATTACATTCATGATTCTATTTTGTTATATGTATAATTCTGTTTAACTGCATGCATGTTTTGTTTTTTTATATCCATAACAAATCAAATTACGATTATACCCTTATTGTAGCGAGATTATCGAAAAATAGTTATAAGATTCGAAAAAATATCCACTAGAGAGTCTATGAGACGAATGGATGAGATCGAATAATACATATTAGTTAAAAAACTTGGGTACCTTATGATCATTTCTTCTTTCATTTTTTTTTTGTCAAAACGTATGAAATAACATAAAACGGATAAAGACATGTTACAAACTGAACTCAGGCATACCCGAAGGGGATACAGCCAAGTTTTCGAAGAAACAAGGCATGGGGAGGGAAGAAAAGGACCTATTAGCCAAAACACATAGGTCAAAGAGCGACTCGCTCATACTAGTAACACTGTAAAGAAACCATCCCAGCAGCCCCTAAGTGACGCAGTAGGGGCGGGCCTCATTAAAAACCCCATGACCAGTGGAGAAAAGAGTGCTCTGGTGCAGTGTAATCGCGGGGCACAAGAGGTGGGTTTTGTGAACGCATGCAAACACATGAGGTGCACTGTTTTGATTGGACCGAAACAGTCCCTCAACACACTCATCCAAATTCCAATAACAGAGATGAAGTACAACTTATGGCATCCCAAAAGTGAATCCAGAATCAAAACTGAGACATCCCTCAGTTCACTACATAGCCAACTCAAAATGAGAAGTAACAAAGTCAACAGGATACAAAAAATATAAAGTTGCATAAACATTTTCCTTATTACTCTTCACAATAATCTTCTTTCATTTATTTATATTTATTATTGTCGCTTCTTCAATTTTGACGGTTTCTGATTTTTCAAGTACTTAATATCCCTCAAATTAAAAGTAATTTTAAACTCTTATTTAGTACCCCTACTTTTTAAAATTTACCTCTAAACTTTTAAAAAAATTTAAATAAGGGTAGTTAAAATTGGCTTACTCTACGAACAGGACACATGGATAAAGCTAGATAAAGTCCACTTATACGTAGTAGCTAGAGTAAAACTTGAACCAACTCTGTGATGTTCTGTATTTTAGATAAAGTCCACTTTTATGTAACAGTTAGTTTGTAAATCGATTTTTGTTAATATTACAAAAATGTGTAATTTTACAAATTTTGATATATTTATAATATTTTTACTTATTTTTTAATTTTAGTTATAATCTAAAAGTTTAATACGCACACCCACCATACATATATAGAACTTATTAGTTGATATAAAATTAAAAAAAAAAATTTGTATTTAAAATTCTTCAAAAATAATACTCTCATCCGTCCATTATAAGTGTATCACAAATATCCCTTATTCGGAGTCTACGAAAAGTGTATCACTTTTATTTTTAAGGCAATATACTTTATTATTCAATCTCACAATCAGTCATTATTTACAAAAAATTATTCATACCACTCACAACCTAACACATGGTGGAATTCTTTTTTCCACTCAAATAACATTAACCAACAATCTTATTAAAATTCATGCTTACACAAGTGATACAATTATCGTGAACAGATGAAATACGATTTATCATATTTTAAATATATATATATATATATATATACAAAAAATTATTATCTAATCATATCTTCTGTATACATCACACACATCATTTTACTACTTTCATAAAATATATATAAAAAAAAGTACAATAAAAAATCCTACACTGGCTCAATCTAATATGTACTAACGCGATAGTTAGCCTAACCCATCAAGCCCTATTCCTAATCCAGGCATCGCCACCCCTACTCTCATCTTCACACCATTAATTGTATCTTTGACACCACCACTATTCAACTTGTAAATCTAATATATAAATATAAAAAATACGTACTTCGTTGTAATGACCGAGCAACGGTTATGAACACGTGGTCATAATATCTCGTTGAACCATCGGAGGGAGTCTCCGGATAGACATTCCGACGTTCAAGTCAACGATGTATCATGCTTAAGGCTTATGAATTGTCTTAAAATTACGAACATGCATGACCTTTGAATGATGAGGGTATTTATAGATATAAATATGGCTTGAGATAGGTGATCTGAAATCTTATTGGATAGATCCCAAAGAAATGTGTCGTGTATTTCAGAGTAGATGATTATGTAAAGAGTCAACTCTTATCCGAAGACAGGGGTTCTTACAATTATGGTTACTAACGCATGCGGCATCGTTTACTGCTTGATAGGAATGGTTCTGATTATTTGTATCTTGGCTTGCAGGTTTGGCTTTCAAGCCTTTATCTTGGGCATGTTGTAATGACTTTGCATCTTTGTATCATGACGTGATAAACATGAGTAATTCACGTGTACATTTTGATGATTTGTCATAGTTGATATTTATTCAATATCATATTGTGAGAAGAGAAACTCAAATAGGAGTTTGTGTAAAATATTATTCATATTTCGTCATATAAAAGAAAAGGAGCTATTTATCCCCGCCCCCACGGGCGTAGGTCAGTTGGTTAAAAGCTAGCAGATTTGGAACAAGAGCTATTTATCCTCTTCGAATCACTTCCGCAGACGAACTCGTAATCCAAGTTTTATCTTCATTAGCGCAGCTTAACCTATAACTAAATATATTGCATGAAGAAGATATCTAAATACATTTTTCCATTTTTTAGTTTGGGTTCGGACTTCTCTCTCTTATACTAAAACATCTTCCAACCACAAAAGAGGAATAATTCTCAAGATCAAGATCATTAATGGAGATAAAGAAAATCGAAAACCACAAATTACTTGTTGGAAAAAGTGTACAAAACGAAGACAAGATTACGGCAAGGACATAACTCGAAAGCAGAAAAGTAGGAGATCAAACTAAAAGAACTTAAAAACAAAAGTAAATACAATAACAGTATACTAATGCCGAGTCGAGGAGTCCTCTTTCCATCCAAGACGAGATACGCCCAGTAGTACTCTCGGTTCTAGCGTATCGTCCCCAAAGATGAAAGCAGCGTCTCGTAGGTGGCAAAGACCGCAGAGACCAACGAGCTCGTGGCGAACCGGACGGAGGCGAGGATGAGCTTGATACAAAAACAATGTATGCAGAAAAAATGCTCTTGGAAGATCTTTGGAATGCTTTAGGCGAGAGGTGGTTTATCTTTGGGAGACATGTCCTATTTATAGGCGTCATCCCCTCATGGGAAGCATCTTTGAGTCAACACCGCATTGATGTCGGGTGTTCTGAGTTATGTCCCCTAATGAGTCTGTGGCGGTTTCGGAGACAATGTGGGCATGTTTCCGCAGAGCCATCATGTCGACACGTTATCGAGCGGTTACGACGAATCTAGACAACGCGTGCGTCGTGTTCGTTGGTAGTATCCGGGCGTCTCTTCGTGAGCAGCGAGCCCAACGGATTGGGCCACACGAGTTGAGCCTCGGACCAACTCCATCGCACAGCGAGCCCAACGGTTGGGCTACACGAATTGGGCCTCGGACCAACTCCATCTTTGGGCTCGATCAAGCGTTGATCCAAAATATAAGGACAATGGGCCACGGAACCGGGCCCACGGCAAGCCCAAAGAACAGCCCAAAGACCACCCAAAGACCAATTGCAAGATCCAAGATCCAAGATCCACGATCCACGGACCACGGACCCGAACCGAGCCGGAGCGGGCCGGGCGGGCGGGGCGGCACGGGCGCGGGGCGGGCGGCGGCGGCGGGCACCGGGCGGGCGGCGGCGGCGGCGGCGGCGGCGCGTGGGCTTTCCGCCCATCACTTGTGCACATAATTATACTAAGTGTTCAATGAACCACTTATATAGACAATTAATGAAGGTACATTAATCAATGTGGGATAAGGATTAATTAATCCATGCTTATCCCTTAATCACATAACTCCATGTTTAAGTGACAAACTTTGATCCATTATTTCTCACTCACCGAAATCGGATTTGAGAATGTGAATACACGACGATCATCTACTTGAACGTAGATTGATCCTATGCCGCTTAATTTCACAAAATTAAACGTTACATCACTCAAAATCTTGGTCAAAGTAGCTTCGGCAACTTGACCACATATATAATAAATATATATATTCACGCGATTTCAACAATCCCCACATGAGTGGAAATAGCCATATGCATGTATGCGCACCACATTTCGATCCTCAAGAGATGTTAAAATATTTGGACAGTGGTTTATGGCCTTGAACCTTCCATAGTTAGTACCATCGAGTACACAGCGATTAGTGGACACGATGCCTTGAACTATTCCCCACAACGTGCCGAGACAATGGTATTAACACTTTAACACCTCAACCTCATCCGTTCTCACGTTTGATTCCATTTGGCCATGGACATCCACTTTGGATTCATAAGTGTTTTGTTTGAAGCGGCCCCACTCGCACTTACATAGGTGATTCTTTACCAGTATCTTGCCATACTCAACCTCTTCGAGGTATCTTAGGAATCATTAAGAGTCAACGACTCAAACTCACCACTAGGCAAGTTTTTCAACACTCGTTTGCCTTATAGGAGCAGACTAACTCGAGTGTTTATACACGAACTCCTATAGCTTAGTTATCCCATTGAACCAAGTTCTTGGGATCTCCAAATCATCATGGTTGGGTTACCACTATGATTGTTCTTAAGATGTGGATTTTAATCCCATTCCTCTAGCAACTTGATCATTTGATCCGGTTCAACCCTTTGGTTAAGCGGATGCGCAGATTATCTATTGATTTGACATAGTCAATTGATATAACCCCACTGAGATCAAATGCCTCACGGTATTATGTCGCCGACGATATGTCGAGACTTACCATTATACAAACCACTTTTCGCTCTTCCAATAGCCGCTTGGCTATCACAGTGAATCATCACCGGTGGCACAGGTTTAGACCAACATGGAATATCTTCCAAAAAATTACGGAGCCACTCGGCTTCCTCACCAGCTTTATCCAAAGCTATGAATTACGATTCCATGGTGGATCGGGCTATACACGTCTGCTTCGTGGATCTCAAAGAAACAACACCTCACAATCGTGAACACGCACTCCACTTGTAGAAAGTGAATCTTTCGTGTCAGATATCCAATTGGCATCACAGTACCCTTCAAGTACTGGGGGATATCTCGTGAAATGCAGCCCATGATTTTGAGTATACTTCAAGTACCTCAAAACTCTCACTAGAGCCTTCCAATGCTCCTTGCTTGGATTGCTCGTGTAACGACTCAATTTGTTCACAGCGCAAGCTATGTCGGGTCGGGTGCAATTTGTAAGATACATCAAACACCCGATGACCTTAGCATAGTCTTCTTGTCCAACAGGTTCACCCCTGTTCTTACTCAAGTGAACATTGAGCTCCAATGGGGTCTTAGCAGGTAAACTGTCAAACGCATTGAATTTCTTTAGCACTTTCTCGACGTAGTGAGATTGTGTCAAGATTATTTCGTCGATCTTCTTAGAATCTTGATTCTAAGAATCACATCAACTAATCCCATGTCTTTCATGTCAAAATTTCTTTTAACATGCGCTTTGTGTCATTAATGACTTGAGTATTGCTACCCATGATCAACATGTCATCTACATACGGACACACTATGACATAACCATTATCATTGTTCTTAACGTAGACACATTTGTCACACTCGTTGATCTTGAAACCATTTGCCAACATTATATTGTCAAATTTCAAGTGCCATTGCAACGGCGCTTGTTTCAAACCATATAGAGACTTCACGAGTTTGCATACCTTGCCTCTTGACCGGTACTACAAACCCGGGTTGCTCTATATATACCTCATCCTCGAGGTCACCGTTCAAAACACGGTCTTAACGTCCATTTGATGAATCTCAAGATTGCGCAAGCAAAGAATTGCGGAAGCACCGAATAGACGTAATCCTCGTCACATGTGAATAGGTATCGAAGAAATCGTACCCTCTCTTTGTTTAAACCCTTCGACAACCATACGGGCCTTATACTTTTCAATTGATCCATCGCGCTTGTACTTTCTTTTAAGGATCCATTTGCATCCTAAGGGCTTACAACCTTCGCAAATCAACCGGACCCAAGTGTGGTTTTGCGAATAGAATCAATCTCACTGAAGCGACCTCTCGCCAGAGCATCCCGTCTGGCCGAGCATAGGCTACTTTGATCGACGTTGGTTCTTCGTCCAACATGAACGCAATATAGTCAGGACCAAAATCCTTTGGCGTTCTGACTCTACTGCCTCGTCTCGGTTCCGATTCCTCTGGATCAGACCTCGATCGCTTATGCGATATCGGTTCTTCCTCCAAAGGTTTAGAACTCGTAGCTTCACCATCAGCTCTATTGCTAGAGCTGGCTTCACTTTATCCTTGTCTTTCTGAGGATAAACACCGTCAAAGAATATAGCATTCCTTGATTCAATCGTCGTCCCCACGATCATATCCGGTACCTCTGACCTGTGGATAGGGCTGTCTATTAGGGTATCGGGTAATCGGGTACCTGATACCCGACCCGTATTTAGTCGGGTATCGGATACCCGATTATCCAAAAATTGGGTAGTCGGGTCGGGATCGGGTATCAACATTGAGAGATTTTCGGGTATCGGGTATACCCGACGGGTAGTCGGGTATACCCGATACACGATTTATTTTTGTAAATTTTATTTATTTTTATACTTAAATATATTAAAAATTGAAATAAAAAATAAAAACAAAGTTTGAAGACAAACAGTGATAGCTATATTTACTCTTCTCTGCCGCTCTCTATATGTGGCTCCCCTCTCTCTCAACCTCTTCGTCGTCTCCGATCTCCATCTTCGCGCCTCAAGTCTGCCCATCGCTCGCCACCCCACCGTGTCTTTAACCTCTCGTTTGTCTACCTTTGTTTTATTCTTCTCCTTGCTATTGATTGAATCTGGGTTATGTTTGGGGGTTCTGTTAAATATCCATTTCTGATTTGGGAATGAGGATGCTACCTGCTAAGTATTGAGTAGTTCACGGTTAAAGAGAGTCATCAGCAACAACCCCTGCTTTATCTATCCATTTTCTAATTTTCCTCTCAACTCCGGATGTTGATTCACTCTGTGCGTTGAAAATTATAGGGCATGTTCTTGAATCTAATTTAATTAGGTATTCCTATTACCCAATTTCGAGTTCAGATCCAGCCGAATCTTGCAATACAGTCGCCGGAGCAGCAGCGGTGCCACCTTTCTATGCGAAGCAGCTCTCAACGTCTTTGCCTCCAACCTCGTCCTGCTCCTCCTCAGCCGCATCATGCTCAGCTTCGAAAATCAGGTGCGCAAATTCGAAATACTATAAAAAAAGGAATTGGGGTGAAAATGGATAACCATGACAAGGATCCAAGGTGAAACCGTGAAACAATGCTCTGTTCTATTTTGCCGTGAGAGATGATTTGTGTAAATCGGTACATTCGGATGCCCGTGTACCCGACTCGGGTACCCGAACCGGGTATTCGGATACCCGATTTGAAAAAACGGGTCGGGATCGGGTATGAACATTTGGTGATTTTCGGTCGGTACCGATTTTTCGTGTAGGTACCCGACCCGTGCTAGTTAAACGACCTACCGTGGATCGAAACGATAGGCACTGCTGTTCAGTGCATACCCAATAAAGATACAATCGACTGTTTTAGGTCCAATTGTAACTTGTTTAGGAAGAGCACCTCAACCTTCGCCAAACACCCCACACTTTGAGATATTTGTGCGATGGCTTTCTTCCTTTCCACAACTCGTAAGGAGTGACATCCTTACCCTTGAGTGGAATCTTGTTCAAGATGTAGTTGGTGTCAAACAGCTTCCCCCACAAGTTCGGGGTAACCACGAACTAATCAACAAAGCATTCATCATCTCCTTAATCGTTCGATTTTACGTTCAAAGAACGCTTATTAGGCGAGGTGAATAAGAGCTGTCGTTTGATGTATTATACCACTTTCGTTGCATAATGCCTCAAACGGAGCTACATATTCTCCCCTCTATCACTTGAGCAGTCTTAATTCGGCAATTAATTGATTCTCGGCTTCGTTCTTGAAGTTTTTAAAAGCTTCAATAGCCTCGTCTTTACTTCTTAGAAGGTAAAGATAACAATATCTTGTACAGTCATCAATAAACGTGATGAAGTACTTTTTACCACCTCTAGTTTGTACAAATTTTAAATCACACACATCAGTGTGAATAAGTTCTAGGGGCTTAGTGCTCCGTTCTACCGAATGAAACGGTAACTTAGCCATTTTGGCTTCCACACAAACCTCACATTTCGTTTGTGTATTAACTTCATTTAACTTTAGTAAATCTAAATTTACTAATCTTTTTATTGCATTTAGATTAACATGTCCTAATCTACAATGCCATAAATCAGAGCACTCAGTCAAGTAAGAGGAAGTAGATGCATTTTCATTCATAACAATCTTGGGTACACGGCGCACAGCCATTACATTCAATTTGAAAAGACCCCCGGTGAGATAACCCCTACCAAGGAACTTCCCAAACTTAGTCAAGACAAACTTGTCCGACTCAAAAACTAGTCTAAACCCCTTGTTAACTAGAATAGAGCCCGACACCAAATTCTTGCGGATGTCCGGGACATGCAGCACATCCTTCAACGTGATCTCAATGCCGGACGACATCTTGAGCACCACATCACCAACTCCGGCAACCTCGGACGAAGCTTGGTTCCCCATGTTGAGCTTCCTCCCCTCAACAGGCTTGTAGGTGGAGAAATGCATCTTTCGGCGCAGACGCGCAGCGATTCTGCGCGATGTCGATGAACCATCCACCTTGATTCTCGGCGTGGTTGACTTCTTCGTTACCATAGCAGCCAAGTCATCCTTGTCCCATTTGTCAAGTCCTTCTCGACAACATTGATAACTTGTTTAGCCTTCTTCTTTGGCTTACGACAGTCCTTACTCGTGTGGCCATGCTTGCCACAATTGTAACAGTCCCCGTCAAATTTACGGGCAACCATCTTCCCTTTGCCTTTGTCTTTGACATTGGGACGAACACGTTTGTTGGAGGGACCGCCTCTCTCCAACAGGTTGGCTTTAGCATCGATCAAGCCTTTCGCTTTTAAATCTTGTTTCTTCACGTCCGACTCGATGCGGTTTGACGATCAAGTCTTCAAGTGTCATATCCTTTCGCTTGTGCTTAAGGTAGACCTGAAGTCTCTCCACCTAGGGGTAGCTTCTCAATCAACGTAGCGACGACAAAACCGTCCAAACGATTGTGCCCTTCGACTTGAACCTCGTGTACAATGAGTTGAAACTCTTGCACTTGGTCCATGATCGGTCGAGAATCGACCATCTTGTAGTCCAAATATTTGGCTACAATAAACTTCTTTGTACCTGCATCATCACTACGGTACTTCTTTTCTAGTGCATCCCACATACATTTGGATGTCGTTACAACAACATATACACTATACAAACTATCTTCTAAACTACCAAGTATAAAGTTTTTACAAAGATAGTCTCCAGTGCGCCAATTATCATATGCTGCTCGGACGTGAAAGTCCGTCACTTCAGCCCCCGGAACGGCGGGCTCATCTTCCACCAAGAAGTTGGCGAAGCCCAACGTTGTGAGGTAGAATAACATCTTTTTCTGCCATCTCTTGAAGTCGGATCCTCCAAACTTCGGCGGCTTCTCGGCGGGCGGCATCATCCTTGCGGTAGAACAGGCGCCGAGATCGATCCCAAACCGGATCCACCAACACCACTTGAAGTGTGCTGGAACATGGAACTCGAATGAGAACCACCAGTGTTAGATCCCATGGATCCAACAGTCGACCCAATCGAAGAGTGCAGTCGTCGAGCCAATGGAACCACTAAAGTGGACCAAACGTTGAACCACTTAAAGTGGAACCAACTGTCGACGAAAGGGTCCAATGGTTGACCCAAGGCATCGAACCAAACATGACCAAGTCATAGTACGAATTGGCAGCAAAGAATGGCGGCAAGGCAAGTGGGAGGCGGAGGCGGAGGCGGCGGCGGAAGCAGAGTCGGTGGCTGGAACGGTCGACATCTCCAAGCAAAGGTATTTAGTTACGAAAGTTTTAAGTCAATTTTTAAAAGTCGGTCTCCTTGTGGCAAGTCTATCTCGTCTTGCGATTGTTAGAAAAAGTGTGCGAGCGATGCGGACTTGCGGGCATAACTGACTCAGTAAGAAAAGTAGGAGATCAAACTAAAAGAACTTAAAAACAAAAGTAAATACAATAACCGTATACTAATGCCGAGTCGAGTCCTCTTTCCGAAGACGAGATACGCCCAGTAGTGCTCTCGGTTCGCGTATCGTCCCCAAAGATGAAAAAGCGGCGTCTCGTGGGTGGCAAAGACCGCAGACCAACGAGCTCCGTGAACCGGACGGAGGCGAGGGCGAGCTTGGATACAAAACAATGTATGCGAGAAAAAATGCTCTTGGAAGATCTTTGGAATGCTTTAAGCGAGAGGTGGTTTATCTTGGGAGACATGTCCTATTTATAGGCGTCGTCCCCTCATGGGGAGCATCTTTGAGTCAACACCGTATTGATGTCGGGTGTTACGAGTTATGTCCCCTATTGAGTGCGGCGGCGGTTCGGAGACAACGTGAGCACGCTTCCACGAGCCATCATGTCGATGCGTTATCGACGAATCCGGACAACGCGTGCGTCGGGTTCATTGGACGATCCGGACGTCTCTTCAGTGCACAGCAGCCCAACGGATTGGGCCACACGAGTTGGGCTCGGACCAACTCCATCGCACGCCAGCCCAACGGTTGGGCTACACGAATTGGGCCCCGGACCAACTCCATCTTTGGGCTCGATCAAACGTTGATCCAAAATATAAGGACAATGGGTCACGGAACCGGGCCCACGGCAAGCCCAAAGAATGGGCCCAAAGAACACCCAAAGACCAATGCCAAGATCCAAGATCCACGATCCACGGACCACGGACCACGGACCACGGACCACGGAACCGAACCGAGCCGAGCGAGCCTGGCAGGTGGGCGGGCAGGGCGGCGCGGCCGGCCGGGCCGCGGCGGCGGCGGCGGCACACACAGGCGCGTGGGCTTTCCGACCTATCACTTGTGCACATAATTATACTAAGTGTTCAATGAACCACTTATATAGACAATTAATGAAGGTACATTAATCAATGTGGGATAAGGATTAATTAATCCATACTTATCCTTAATCACATAACTCCATGTTTAAGTGACAAACTTTGATCTATTATTTCTCACTCACCGGAAATCGGTTTGAGAATGTGAATACACCACGATCATCTACTCTAACGTAGATCGATCCTATGCCGTTTAATTTCACAAAATTAAGCGTTACGCCACTCAAAATCTTGGTCAAAGTAACTTCCTGACAACTTGATCACATATATAATAAATATATATATTCACGCTGATTTCAACATTACTTAGATTAGAGAGAGTGATGCTAGGTGATTTGGACTCATCTTTATTTTATAATTAGGACATTCATAGAGGTAAAATGTTGGTTGTTTTCCGGGATTTATTCAATTAATAAAAAATTAATTTATATCAAATTATCGTGACTTATTATACTTAAATGACTTTAGTCAACACCATATGCTGATCATAATTATACTCAATTGACTATATCATATATAGCTAAATAAACAATTTACTTCGATATTGTGAACTGTGGTTTTCAAAATGAAAAGGAGATTGTCAACTGCGATTTTTAGTCGCATTGTAGAACGTGAAGCAGTGCACCTAAAAAGTAGGACCCATATGACTGTGCACATATTACTTTAATTTGTTGACTCCTTTTTCTAATATAGAAACTATTGATATTATACGCCCCGTTTTTTTTCTTGTTGGAAACCTATCGATATAGCTATTATATTAGTGAATAGGTAAATAATTGGTGAGATTTTTATAGTATTTTTTATTAATTAACAAAGAAAATTAAAAATCGTATTATGATAAATTCAAATCTAAAATATTTGATCAAAATATTAACTACTCTATCATTAATACATGATATATTTTTATAATATTTTCTCTCCCTCGAGAAAAAGGTAAAAGACTAAAGACATTATACATGTGGAGCAATCAATGATTGTTGCCAAGTGGGTTAGATATTAGTTTCATGCTATTGCTACCCACTATTTAATCGTGGTAACTTCTATATTATATTTATCAATATCACTATCAATCCAATCATTAAATTAAAATTCATTTCTCTTCTTCACATACACAATCTATACTACAATTACTATTCTCAATTTTATACTTTATCAATGACCACAATCAACTTAATAATAATATATATATATATATATATATATATAAAGAACTATATCTTAAATAAGAACTAGTAACCAATAACCACTTTAGATTGAATAAGATTGGACGGCTTATAATTATTTAATGAAAAAATTAGTTAAATTCCTAAATTTTCGTTATTTGAATATTTCATATTCAATTATTCGTTGTACGTGTAATTTATGTCGTCGTTCATGTAATCATAGTTCTTGTGCATGCTATCATGTTCCAATTAATTATTATATTCATGTAATTCATGTTGTTGTGCATGTAATCATAGTGATTGTGTATATGAGAACAGTTACGTAAATGAATATATAAAATCTCTTAATTATAGGATTAAAACGGTTACTATTAAAATTTGAGGATAAACGATTTATAACTAATCATGATCGTTAGATTATAAAAATGGATAGACCACATTAGTTCTTAGTTTTCAAAAAAAAATGGAGTTCCCATTTGATCCACACACACACATATATATATATATATATATATATATATATATATATGTATATATATAATTTATTAATTATATATTCCTTATAGTCATTTTTATTATATTTCTAAAGTTATAAAAATTATTAGATATTTTAAATTCATCATTAAAATACTGAAAATAACTATCATACATGTAAATTTAGATATAAACTCAATTATAATATGAAAATTACAAGATATAGAATATGAAAACAATGATATTTTAAATTCGTAGATACATCATTTAAACAAAATTTTAAATTACAAGATATTACCTTACCGATTGATGTACTGAGCACGTCATATAAATAAAATTCTATCTACATTGAGCATACAAAAAACACATATTAAATTGATGACCCAAGTTGGTTTTCCAAATTATTCACCAACCGATTAATGTATAATAAGAATTTTATATTTTTTAAAATAAACTTTTAACGTTTACTTAGGATAGCTCAATTCGATCGTCAATGAATAGTCTTACCTAATTATTCATGTTCATTTTTCTTCTTATTTAGCTATTTTGAGCATCATAACGTGATGGGTTATCATGAGAATGTGAGAGACCGCACTAGATTTAGTGTAACAACTTTATATATTCAGCGTAATATTATTGTTTTGCAATAATTTTACATATTCGATAAACAACTTTATATTTATAATGTAACATTCGCACGTTTTCACCAATATGTTTTCTTAAATGACGAAAAGCCTTACCTAATTATCCATGTTTACATAGTGACTTGTTCTTTTTTCAAGGATGTGCGTAGCCAATAACTGTTACCCGAGAAGGAACAATTCTCACAAAGAAATCTCTAGGTGTAACAATAAAAATGAGTCATCTATCTACTACCGTAAAGACCAATATCATACGTAAATAAAAAAATCTATTATTTATAAAAATAGAATTTACACTTAATAGATTGGACAGAACCTTTAGTCTATTATATACTTCATCCGTTTCAATATTCATAACACAATTCTTTTTTGTACGTAGATTAAGTAGAGTTATATTTTGTGTATAAATAGTGGATGACACGAAATTCGAGAGACTTTTTAGTGTAAAAAGTGTTTCATTTTTTTGAAAACGGACCAACTTAATGAGATAAACCAAAAAAGAAAACATGTCATGAATATTGGAACGGAGGGAGTATAATATTTGGGTCCTAACTTAAAATTGTGTCTAAATCTGATGTCTAACAAGTATAAAAATATATATTTTTGAGTCCCATAATACTTTGTGTCATGGCCATCGCCCAAGCCCGTCGGCCGTCAGTCATGTATTTGAGATGTGCACCGAAACCCCCCGCTCTTATGGAAGAACTTGAAAACCACAGTGAAAATCCAAGTATGACTAACTTTTCATTCCACTCGTAGGTCATCCATCTCGAAGATACTAACTTTTAATTTATTTTCTTTGATATATTTTTAGGAAAAAATATATAGTACTCCCTCCGTCCCATAAATCTTGGCTCAAATTTTTTGGACACCTAGATTACGGAAGATTATGTTTTATGTGTAAAGTTTACACCGACTCACGAAATTTGAGATATTTTTATGTGTAAAAGTGATTCATTTTTTAGAATAAGCCAACAATAATAAGACGACCTAAAAAAAAACGAGCCAATAATATTGATACGGAGGAGTATTATCTATTGAATGTCTTCAAATACAATTTCCTCTAACTAATAAGTAAACTAGCGGCCCAAATTCATGGCCGCAAACATTGCAAATCAAACTGTGCTAAACTATGAGTTGATTTATAAACGGATCTATACATATGAGATATCCCAATAAACATGCTAGATTGAACCATATTATATAGGATATTTGAGTGGTGCAATCTCCTACAAAAAGAGATGTTTAGAATTCAATCCACATAACACTTATATAAACAAAAGAAATAAGAATTCATAATTTATTTATATTTAGTTGAAATATATTGCATCCACCTTGAACACGATATTATTATTTACAAAGATAATTCTAAATTCAGACATAATATTCAAATTTTTAATCTTATTATTTAATAAGAATTTGTCAAACGGCCAAGAGGGCATATGAGGAACTTAAGAAACAACTTATGCTTAGAACTGGATCATGTATGTTTGACATTACAAAAATTGATATTGCATTCCTTAAACGAGATGATTATTATATTTGAGTTCAAATAATAAGAAAATTGGCAATTGATATTGTAACCGTGTTAGGTATTCATCCATAACAGCAAAATCGTGTTATGGCATTTCCACCAATTGAAAAATAGATATAATTAATTATGAGTAAGATTTACAAGATAAATAAATAAGGATTATATAGTAGGTAAAGTTTGTACAAATCTGCTACCTGTCAATCGTATAGCATCATAACCACTTCCAGATATGCAACCTAATGGGTTAGACTATAGACCTATTTATATTAAAATTTATATCAGTATATATGTTTTTATTAAAAAAGTATTACTATATTTATTCAGAGAATAATTTTTTTAAAAATACAATAATAGAAATAACATATTTTGGAGGCAATGGGACGGAATGGTATAAAAATCAAACTACGTACCAACACTATCCTCATTTACTGGTTGAAGAAGAACTGAAATAATAGTCTAATGTTATTCAAATCGGTCCCAAGACATAAAACCTTTTAATGTTTTTTATTTGAAATCACATTTTAACCAATTTGATGTAGAAAAGAAGTGGGCGACCACATTATGTGTGGCTTCATCTGCCGACAGCCATATTTCTATTTCCATTAAGATCATACTCACAGCCATAGGCATATAATTTAATATAAGATATTATTCAAAAGAACCAATAAAAAAAATCATTTTGTGTACCTACTAACAGAGAAATGACGATTTTGTTTGTGGTGTGTGTGTGTGTGGTGGGGGAGTTCCACTCAAAATGTTGCTATGATTCTTACAATATCAAGCAATTTAGGTATTATCACAAAATAATAACGGGAATTAAAATAATTAATGTTTCCCCATAAGTTTTTAGATATTAATAAATTTTCTAAAGCTGCTTTTAGTCTTTTAGTGAGTATAGCTTTAAAATATGCTATTTGGAGTATGGAAATCAAACTTCTTATGTTTTAGACGAATATTTAATTAATATTATACCCATCGGATTGGTGAAATGTAGCATTCTAAAATCAAAACAACATGCGCATTGTCAACTAATTAGTTTTTTAAAATTAAACTGTTTGTGAATTATTAAAGAACATTATTGAGAATAAAAAGAGAAAATAAAAGAAAAAGGGTAGTGCGGTCAAGAGTAGGGGTGTAAACAAACCAAACCGTTCGTGAACTATTCGGAATTCGACTAAAAAAAACTCGTTCGAAATTCGTTCATTTTGAAAACGAGCCGAACTCGAGCCTCGAACCGAGATCTATAGGATTTTCGAGTCGAGCTCGAGCTTAGAGATGCTCAGTTTGTGAAATCGCGAATATGTTCAATTCGACCTCGAACGACTCAGTTCGCGAACATGTGAAATAATAAGTTATTTAATAATTAAAACTCATAATAAATTATAAATTATATTTTTATTGATCATTAATGAAAAATTTAATAATAATATAATTATAGTTTTAATAATAAATTATAGATTTTAATAATTCGAGCTCGATCTCGAAAACGAGCAAAGTCAAACACGAGCAAAATTCGAATATGTCTCATAAACGAGTAGTTGTCGAATCGAATTCGAGCTGCTTGCGAGTTCAAAATTTTTACAACGAAATGAGCTTGAGCTCAATTTAAAGCTCAAATTCGAACTCGAGCCCAATAAAATTTAAACGAGCTGAGCTCGAGTTTGGTAATATTCGGCTCGACTCGGCTCGGTTCGTATACATGCCTAGCCAAGAGATCTATGTCATAAGATTTTTACCTTACCAACCACGTCTTAATCTTTGATTATGATGATTATTTCAAGAAAAACTAAATTATATATGTTACATTACATTATCAATCATGGGATCAACTAACGTCTAAATTATTCTACACTTATCATCAAAGTAATCTTTTTCTTGAAATAAACATAAAATAAGATAATATCAAATCAAATCAAACTACAGTTGACCTTTAAAATAAATAATCAAATGTACTGAACTATGAAATGGCCAAAATGATTAATTGAGTTGCAACCGGATTAGTTAATTACATGAATAATGGGCAAAAATGTTTAATTGAGTTGCAACCAGATTAGTTAATTACATGAATAATTGGTTTTTTTTTTTTTTTGAAAAAGATGGAATTTTATTCAATCACTAAGAACAATATCCATCAACCATTGAGGATAATCTTCCTGCCAGACAATCGTCTGGGAGCAATTGGCCGCATATTGCGCCAAACTATGGGCGGCTCGGTTTGCCTCCCTGTACATGTGAAAAACACCTATAAGAACATTTTCTCTAGACACCTGCATGATGTCGCGGATGTCATCAGGTAGTAACTCCTCCTCCTCCTCCGGCCGGGCCATTATTCTCGCCGCAAGGATCGAGTCGGTGAAAACTTCAATAGGGCCAATCTGGAGCTCAAGGCTGAGAACAATACCATGCACAACTGCCTTGATCTTAGCAATCAAAACGTTCGTGTGGGTCTGTGTGGGTTTTGACATTCCGCCTGACCTCTCCCCATTGCATCTCGATGATAACCCCACCCCAAAGCAGTGAGTGCCGTATTAAACATTGCATCCACGTCTACCCGATATCTATCCGCCTTTGGTCTGATCCATCTTCGTTCACCACACTTAAGACCCAGGCCAGAATCAGCTGTCCAAGTCGGTCGTGCCATCATGTGAGCATCCCATAGAGCCACGCACATGTCCTCCATTTTAAGCAGATCCACTTTTCCTTCGCCATGCAGCTCCCCGCAGACAAACAACCACATTTTCCAAGACATAATAGCCCAGAGGCCATATTCCTCCTCCATGAATTCCTCATGAATAGCAGCAGCAATATCTAGGAACTCCACCCCCTCACCATGCTTCATGATGCGCCAAAATCTACTCGTCTTCCAACCGCCGACCACCTTCGAACAGAAAAACAAAGCGTGCTCCGTCGACGCCCATCGATTCCAACACATGTGGCAAATTCCATCCATCGGAACATGATGTTCCCGAAGGTTGTCAGATGTTGGAATCATGTTCCTCGCCGCTCTCCACATGAAGACTCGCACCTTCGGCGGCAGGTTGGGTATCCAAATGAGTTTCCTCCAAAGACGTCCATCCTCCCTACTCGAACTGGGCTCCTCCTTCTCCTTGGTAAGCTCAAGCATGTAAGCCGATTTGACCGTGAAATTTCCTTTTTGCTCTGGCGTCCACCACACCAGATCCATGCTGCCCTGTTCACCAATGGGTGCATTAGAAATCGCTTCGATTTCATGCGGAAGAAACTTAGCTTGTATGGCGCGGGAATTCCATTCCTTGTTTGCTGTAATAAGATCGCTAACCCTCTCTCTTCCTCCGTCTGTTACATCCCTCCGGCTTAGGCGACCACCAGGCAGGCCCTTGGCCCAGCGGTCCGCGTACACATCTATCCTCGTCCCATCTCCAATCCTCCAGCCAAGTCCCCTCTCGACAAGAGGTTTTCCCCACATTAAGGAACGCCACACAAAGGAGCAGTTTGCCTTGATTTTCCCATCACGGATATCTCCATCCCCACAAGATCTCCCTTAAAGACACAGGCGGCTAGGGTGAGGAGATTTAATCATTCTCCAGACCTGCTTAGCTAAAAGGGCTCTGTTGAAAACCTTCAAGTCTCTAAAGCCCATACTACCCCAGCTCTTCGGCTTGCACATTTCATCCCACCTTGCCCAATGAATCTTGCGACGATCCTCCTTAGTGCCCCACCAAAACCTCGCACTGAGCCGTTCGATATCTTCGCACACCCTGTCCGGTAGCTTGAAACATTGCATGGCGTACGTCGGGATGGCTTGGATCACAGCCTTAAGCAGGACCTCCTTGCCGCCTGCTGAAATCTCTCTATGTTTCCAGCCAATAAGCCGCTTGTGCACCCTCCCCGTCAAAGTACCCAAATTGCGCATTCTTCTTCCTCGTCGAGAAGGTCGGTAAACCCAAATACATTTGGAGCTCTCGTTCCTCTCTTATTCCCAACTCATCCTTAATTCTACTCGCAATCGTCGACGAGGTGTTGGGGGTGAAAGAGATGGATGACTTAGCAAGGTTAATCAGTTGGCCCAAAGCTCTTGCATACTGATGTAGGATGTTTTTGATCGTGTTGGCTGCCTTCTCATCCGCTCTGAAGAAGATCAAACTATCGTCAGCGAAGAACATGTGGGTAATATAAATCCGTCGAGGTACAATGGGAATACCCGTGATTCTGCCTTCTCGCTCCGCCTGGTGCAGCAAGGATGAGAAGCCCTGCGCACAAAGCACGAATAAAAACGGGGAAAGAGGGTCTCCCTGACGCAGCCCTCGCGAAGCTTTCACCTTCCCATAGACCTTCCTATTCAACAGGAAGGAAAACTTAACAGATTGGACGCAGCCCATAATAAGCTCAGTAAACTTGCTCGGGAAGCCCATCGTTCGCATGACCCCTTCAAGATAGTCCCATTCAACTCTGTCATAAGCTTTGCTCATATCAATCTTCATAGCCGCAAACCCAGCTTTGCCAGTCCTCATACTCCTCAGCCAATGTTGGCACTCAAAGCTTATAAGAACATTATCCGTGATTAGCCTACCCTGAATAAAAGCGCTTTGAGCAGCATCAATAACACGTTTTAGTCGATTCACGAGTACCTTCGCCACAATCTTATAGCTGGTATTGCACAAACTCAAAGGACGAAAGTCCTCCACTTTCGTAGGTTTTGTAATTTTTGGGATAAGACATAGCAAAGTGTCATTCCATTTCTCAATGCCAGTTTCATGATTGAGAATTGCAAGAACCTCGTTGGTAACCTCATCCCCCAATATAGGCCAAAGTCTTTGGTAGAAACGCGCATTAAAACCATCCGGGCCCGGGGCTTTTGTCGGGTGCATATCAAAGACCGCTGCCCTCACTTCGCTGGCTTCAAACGGTTTGCTAAGATAAGAAAAGTCCTCCAAAGATATCCTCTCCATAATTTTGTCCGAAACCCCCTCCATGACCTCCTTAGCCGGATTACTTGATTGAAATAAGTCCATGAAGAAGTCCTGTATAATTCTCGCCTTTTCAGTCTCCTCCTCATGCAGCCGGCCATTTCTGTCAAACAAAGCATCAATGGAATTTTTCTTTCTTCTACTTGTGGCTTGACAATGAAAAAACTTAGTGTTCCTGTCTCCATTAGCCATCCAATTGATGCGGGACCTCTGCTTCCAGTAACAAGCTTCCATTTCAACAGCATTCTCAATTCGTTTCGAGAGATCCACGATTTCCAGAGCTGAGGTAGCCCTCCTTCAACGGCCATGAGTCTTTGACTTTATGTCCTCATATTCTCGATCTCTCGTGTCAGCTTATTCGGCTTTGTTGTCGCCCATTTCTTGCAGAAAGTGGCACAAGCTCTAAGTTTCGTTGGCAAATCCCCTATCTCCCGAATGCACGTCCACTCACAAATGAAATCCGGAACGAAATTTTTATCTAGAAGCCAATGCTCCTCAAAGTGGAACCGACCTCCCCCCTTCCTCTTCACGCCAGCCTTTGGGGCCTCAAATTCACACATAAGGGGCCTATGGCCAGATCCGTAGAAGTCCAGCGCTAGCGTGCGTGCCTCTGAAAATTTCTTCTGCCATTCCTCATTCCCCACAAATCGGTCCAACCTTGCTGTTATCGGCTCGCCCGCCCGTTTATTGAACCAAGTATGGCCTTTGTCCGAATTTGGGAGTTCAAATAGTCCACAATCGACTAAAGTATCCATGAATTGGTTCATTTGAGAGTGGCTTCGGCTCCGCCCCCCCTCTTTTCCTGAGCATAATGATTTCGTTGAAATCACCGCCAATAAGCCACGGGCAGTCATCACCGCTTCTCGCAACATGTAATTTTCGAAGAAGTTCCCATGAGAATTTTCGTTGTGTCACCATCGGGTTTCCATAGAATCTCGTAAACCTCCAACCTGTTCCATCCTTCTGGACGTAACAGTCAATATGCCCGCTCGAATGTGACTTCACTGTAACATCCGTTTCACCATCCCAAAGAAGAATAAGACCACCACTCTTTCCAACAGCATCAACCACATACATCCCAGCATATCCCAAACTTGCTCGCCACCATTGGCATCGCCTTGCAACAAGTCTCGTTTCACTGAGAAAAACAAGACTTGGGGAAGATCGGGTTAAAACCCTTTTAAGTTCATGGAACGCACTCGTACTTCCCAATCCTCGCGCGTTCCAAATTAGGCAACTCATAATGATCGGCGGGGCTGCGCCGCAGCCTCCGCCGTTATCTCAATATTGATATCTTTCTCCTGACTTTGTGTCGTATCCTTTCTTTTCCTTAATCTAGCATTCTCGCCCCGCTGGGTATCGATCCCGTTTTTGCGAGTAGGCACTCCCGTCATCTCCTGCACCCTTCCCCTATTCGGTTCCCTTGCGCGCCTTTTCCAGCCCCCCCTTGTGCGAGTATTCATTCTCACCTCCCTTGGCACATGTGGAACCATGTTAGTCTCCATGATGTTGTCGCATCCCCCTCCTCCTCCTCCTCCTCCTCCTCCTCCTCGAAATTCTCGCTTTCCCTCTAACCATGTGTGCACTCCTCCCCCCGTCCTCCCCCATCTCTACCTCGCATTGTATCTCATCCTCCAATTGGTTCTCTAAACTCTGGGAGCGGCTTCCTTCCTCCTCCTCCATCCCTCCTCCTTCAGATGTACTACCAACCGCACCTATCGCCCCTCTTTGCTCACTCCACCCTGTACCCCGTCTACCATCGCTACTCTCGTCCTCTCTCTTCTCCAGATTAGGACCCCCATGGCTGTGCTGTACTCTTTCATATCTTGTCTGTCTCATCTCCTTAGCATGTCCAACCCTAAGCCACGCCTCATATGAGTGGGTCGTTTTGTCAACCCCGGGGTCATTGCAATCACGAGCAATGTGACCAACACGTCCGCAAGCAAAACAGAAGTGTGCTAACTTTTCATATTTTAAAATGACGAGCCCTCCCTTGTCTGAGTTTTCCTGTGAAATGGGTACGCATCGGACTAAGGGTTCTCCAATTCTCTTGGTAACCCGCACCCTCGCGTACTTGCCGACACACATCCCCCCTTCCCCCACATCAACTTCCTCCACCTTCCCAGCCCGGCCACCAATTCTCCTTATAATGTTTGGCTCCATGCAGGCTAGAGGTACATTATGACCTGCACCCATATAGTCATCTCGTTAAACTCCACGTCGGCAAGGGCTCGCATCGTCTCCGCCTCTCGTAAAGCATCAAGTCATTGAAAAGTGCCATGGGCCTTCCTCCGGTGCCGCATGCTTATCGTGACCATGGAGAAGGTTACCATGAACACGTTGTGTCCCACCATCTCCACCTCCTTTCCTCCTCTCGCCTCGGAATCTTGGAGATTCACCTTAGTGTTTCTCTCATAACCATACACCTTGCAAAAATCTTCCTACAACCACTCTTTCCATTTTTCGTCTCCCCGCCTCGCCTCATCGTAGCTAATAGTCTTCTTGTTTGATTCGCCTCCTTGGTGATTTTAAGGTCTCCACCAACCGTGCTATCTCCCGGTATCCATCAATGCCGCCAATGATTGGAAGATAGTCCTCGTGAACCCTTCTGACAAGGGAAGAATACATTTTCCACAGAAAAGGACAAAAAACTCTCACAAAAACCCTAGTTCCTTGGCGGCTAGGGTTGGTGGAGAGAACTTATAAAAACTTGTGCGCTCGTGTTGTTAATGTATTACATGAATAATTGTTAACTAATGGACAAACTTTTGTGTGTGTGTGTTGGCTTAGTGGTAGAGTGGTTAATGCCCGAGGCCGAAGGTCTCGGGTTCGAGTTCACCGTGACGCGGCCTTTAAAAATTCTGCATTTAATTGACAAAAAAAAAAAATTATATGGACAAACTTTTACTCATTTGTAATTTTAATTAAGATAGACTTTGAAATCAATATTGTCATCATTTTTTAATTTGTTGTGAAATTCACATTTATATTTTTTTTTCTGTCACCATAAGTCATGCTAAGGCTGATGTAACATGCCTCACCCAATTCGCCCTTGCCAACATGCAGTTATACTACCATTTTCGATTAAGTTAGTATATATTATACTTGGTATGTCAACTTTCCATTATTACAACATTTCAAATATTGTTTTAAAATTTGCACAGTGAACAAATTTTGTGTTTTAGTTAATAATTATCTCTTAAATACTATGAGTTTAAGTGAATAAAACCCTCACAACTTGTACATCTTATAATGACGAGTAGAGCTAGAAAAGGTATCAACCCAACCCGACACATAGGACTTTTACATTTTTTTTTGGGTCGGGATGAAACTTATCGGACTGCTAAATATGAAATCCAACCGCATTTATGATATTTTATAGGTTCTAGATAAAATAAGGAATATAGACTCTCATTTTTAAAATTCATATAGAACGATCATTATCTTCTGTGCGTACTAGGTAAAACTTATGTTTTTTTACAATAGCTTGCAAATGACACATGACGATTAAACCACATTTAAAAAATAGGGTGTGACTTACTTGAACCTATAGAGGCGATAGTGGGGTTTGAACTCGTAACCTTTGGCCATATTAACTCACTTAACCATTAGATCGTCCAAAAGAGTCCCTTTTATTATACTTATAAAATAAATCAAATTTGTAAAATACGTAAAATTCAAGTGATCTACAAATAGAAATAGATAATAAAAAATTATCAAAACATATACAACTTACTTATCATCCTTATATTTCTATATCTCAACTCTTATATACGATATGATATCATAAAAAATAATTTATTCGAGTATTTGCAGATGCAAAGCCATTAATAATCACATCAACATCAATATTTTCTAATATATTTTGGGACCAAATGAAAACATATATGTATAAATAAAATATATAAAGATTTAATACTTTGCACTTTAAAATAAAATAAATATTTAAATGATATAATATTTTGAATCCAAATAAATCTATATATCTATAAGTAAAATTAATTTTTTGAAATAATTTGGGACCCTTGAGATGGTGGACCCTGGGCGATCGCCTAGGGTAGCCTACCCTCAAGGGCAACCCTGATGAAGCCGAGCTCAGCCCCAAGCTGGCTGTCGGCTGTGCAGGCCTTTTTAGTTCAAATTTTCTAATTTTTTTAACTTATAAATCGATACGTTTAATTATAAAAAAAGATAAATAATCATGTAAAATAAACATTTAAGTCTAGAAACTGGTAAATAATTTTATAAACAAATATATTTATTTTTATTATCAAAATATATTTTTATCCGATACTTATTAAAAAAAAGTCGTTATGTAAATGAGAGACTACTACTATTTCGCAGACCTACTACAACTTTTAAATTTTAAAAAATTCATACTTTATTTTTTCTAATACTAATAAATTATAAAGTAGCCAATTACTGCAATTTGGTTCTCTCATTTATTTCAGAACATGTGACTCTAGTGAAGATATAATTTTGTATCATGTTAATGTATATTTTATTTCCTTATAATCTATTTTAATTAGAGATTGTCACGGAACTATGTGAAAAATACAAATGTAAATGAATATGTATGACATCATCCTTTCTTAATGTGTCATTAGTTGTAATATGCTTTGTGTTGTCAAT
Organism: Salvia rosmarinus; assembly: GCA_036937905.1. Classification (NCBI taxonomy): domain Eukaryota; kingdom Viridiplantae; phylum Streptophyta; class Magnoliopsida; order Lamiales; family Lamiaceae; genus Salvia; species Salvia rosmarinus. Next base: position 89,926,319 of record CM072816.1, on the reverse strand, counting down.
GATGTCTTGATTTATTAAATAGTTACATAAGCTAATTATATAGAAATATATATTTAGTATTATAGCCGGACGGGTTAAAAGTTTTTTTTACGGTCATTGGATTTTTTTCGTTTGGGTTTTTTAGACCCAATTTTTTTTAACCTTTAATTTTGTAATCCAACCTAATTCAAATCTTGAGAGTATATTCTAGACTGATCCATCTTATCATATCCATTTGACAGCTTATTAACAAGATAAGCAATTCAGTATTTTCTACACTGTGCGACCTTGTGACTTGTCTTTCTTTCTTAATTTAGCACTTAAATATTTAAATAGGACAACTTATTTATTAGGGAAATCTATATTAAATGATTCAAACGCATTCCGAGCGCACTATTTACTAAAAACAAATGAATCAAATTTGATTGATTGAAAGGTCTATATATCTATATATATGAAAGAATTAAATTTTCGTAATATTTTGTAACGAAAACGACATGAGAAAGCATTAAATTCACTTACCGTCTCTCAAATGACAGGAAATTTGGAAGTTGAAAAGCTGTTTATCGGTAAGGAAAAGTCCAAACCCTAGCCTTTGCCTACACTGATGTTCATCACATTAATTAAGTGTTAATAGTGTCAATGCCGCAATAAATTATGACTAGTGTTAATTAATTATTGTTTTTAACCTTATATGTAACTTGTGTTAAAAATAACAGGAAATACTATATTTTATGAATGTGTAAATATCACTTTAAACCCCAATATATACTCATTTTATCAAAAATATCTTGAACTTTAAAAATATCATTTTAAATCCCAAACTATTAACATTTCATCAAAAAAATATCACTTTAAACCTTAAACTGTTATTTTTTTTTTATCAAAAATACCCTACATCAATTTTTCAGCTCTCGAAATTGGACTAGAAATATCTTCTGATTGGCTCATCGGATATATCCAACTTTCATTTATTGCCTTTGAAATTTTGATGTGGCTCATCGAACTGAAAGAAGATATTTCTCGTCCAATTTCAAGAGCTTAAAAATTGATGTAGGGTATTTTTGATAAAAAAAAATTAACAGTTTGAGGTTTAAAGTGATACTTATAAAATTTTAGGATTTTTTTGATAAAATATTAATAGTTTTAGGTTTAAAATGATATTTTTTAAAGTTCGAGATATTTTTAATAAAATGAATATAGTTTATGGTTTAAAGTGATATTTACCCTTTATTAATTTATAAGTGGTGAGGACCTGCAACCGCGCAACTCACATGTTTATCACATTGCATTTTGCCTTTTTTTTCTTTTTCTTTTTTTCATGGGGAACTCATAGTTATTACTTTCGGTACGTACTGGATAAATCTCAATTTCCTGTGCAATAGTTTCCAAACCACATATGATGGGTAAACTACACTTAAAAACTAAGTGTGCCAAATTTAGGTCCATAAAAACGTTAGTGGAGTTCGAACTTATGTCTTTTAGCCATAAGAACCCACTTTACCACTGGACAATCCTCTTTAAATTATACAAATATACTGTATGCCATCCTATACTAAAATCAGCTTTATAAAAGTATGTAATTTGAGTTTGAATAGTTAAGGCATCTATAGTTTTAAGTGATCCAATTTAGAAAGAAAATTAATAAAATAAGGCAAATCGTAGTTGTAAATTATTTTTTATTTATTTTTTTATACAGTTAATAATGAGATTTCTATATGTAAAATTAATCAAATTTCTTATGTTTTATACATATCTTGAAAAGAGAGTTCAGTCTTGGAAATAAACTATACTCGCTTCGTTCTTTTATAAGTGTCTCCAACCGTCAAATTATATATATAAAAAAATTACTTTTATAACCTTAGTAATTATCATGATAAATATATTCATATAATTAATCATAAAATTTCAAGAATATTAAAATAAGATAAATAAAAAATATATCATAATTTTATTCTCAAATTATAAACTAACAAATTTATTGAAAAATATATATTAAAAAACACTTAAAAAATAATAGTGGAAATATAGTATAACTAAGAGGTAAAGTGATAAAAGACACATGCTTGATGAGTGTATTGGAATCAACCCTATATATCATGGCTTCTTGACTTAGCAGATCTATGCTCATCACTAGAAAACAATTGTTTTTGTTATAATATTATAACCATGTACTTCCTCTGTTATTTTTTAAGTGTTTTATTAGTAATTTTTTTTATTTTTAATAAATATTTTAGTTCGTAATTTGAGAGTAGAATAATGATATATTTTATATTTATCTTTATTTAATATTCTTAAAATTTGATAATTAATTGTATAAATATATTTATTATGATAATTAATAAGATTATAAATATAAATTACTCTATTTTTTTGGTTTGTATGGTATAAGACACTTAAAAAATCATGAAGGAGTATTTAAATGAGCGTGGACGTTATATATTAAGTTAAGGAATGTCAATTATACGAATAAAATCAAATTTCTCAATAGTATCAATTAAAATGGTTTGTATGGATAATATATACGACCAACAACTATAATTTGATATTTTTATATATAATTTGACATAACTGGATAACTATATATATGTATTTCCGTTATTTTAAATTTATTTATTTACAATTACATGCAAATCCGAATCCAAAGACGTTTTAAGTGGGCCCATTTCACTATTTAGTGGTACGCTGCCCTAAAACAAATTCATACGTAATTAAAGAAACACAGAAATTGAGAAGACAAGCATCGAAAATAATGCGAGAGAGAGAGAGAGGAAGAAAACATGATGGTAGACTGTGAGAGAGACAGTAGAGTTTTGTCATCTCTCTTCTCACATCCTTGTCCACCGAATAGCGTCCTGAGAATCAGAAAAGCCCACCCTTCTCTTTAGGGTTTTCTGCTTCTTTATTCCACACTTAATCTCAAAAGAGAGAAAAGTTCAAACCAACTGCATTTTCTTCAGTAAAGGAGATAACTTTTGAATTGTTTCACGTCTGTTTACACCGGAGTAGATCTCCAAACGCTTCAGGTACCTCATTTTTACCGCATTTTTCTAGCAGCAGATCAAATCTGCAGTATGAGTAATTAATTTGTTTTTATTTAATGCTTAGCGTTACAATTTGTTTCATTTCATGTAAAATCTGTCTGGGAATGTTTTGTTATTTCCTAAGAGCTGTATATGATTTTTATTTTTATTTTTATTTTGAATTTCTCTTTCTGGATAAGCTAAATTGCGAAATGGGTTATAAATCTTCTTATCCTGTGCACTTGACATGGTGAATAATGGGAATCTATTTCTTAACATCGACTTATATTTGTGTAGACTTGTTGATGCCTGATTGAATGAGATTGACTCTTTTCACCAATTTTACTGCCTGTTGATAATTACTGATTTCCTACTTTATTTTTTGTGATGGATTATGGTCCTATGGATTTGATGTTTCTTTAAATTGCAATAATGAATGGAGTTATTTTCTGATGAGAAGAAAAGAGGAAAATTTACTATTTTATTGGAGATAAAGATGTAATTTTTTAAGATTAGTTGGGCAATAGTTTTCATGCTGGTGAATAATAGTGTTATGCTTATGTTATCCCTGATTGTCGGTGCAGGTGGTGAATGTTCTAACACGATGGTTGTAAGAATTGAGTTGGTAAAGCTCGTCGAAGTCAGAGGTTTAGTTATGTATTTAAGAAATAATCACAATGTATAGTCTGTGGTCTTATGATGCTGAGTTTGTCTTTAGGCTTCTTGAGATGAAATTATCTTTTCTGATTTTAAGCCTCGTCCCTTTCTGAGTCATTGCACATCAATCTGTTACAAGAGATGGGTTCTTATCACGGAAATTGTGAAATAATGGAGGTAAATGATGAGCTTGGTGGACCTCGGAAACCTCAAACACTTCGCCAATCAAACAGAGACCAGAAGCCTCCGATCTTTAGAAAAGGAATGAACAAAACTTTGGAAGATGACATCAATAAGCTCTTCGAAGCAGTCAATCTCAGATCATCCAAAAGTCTAGATCTTTCAGACGTGCGGAAAAATGCTTCAAAGAAGCCAATGAGGGGTAATGGTTCTCATTCTCCCGGAGTTGGATTCTCCGAGCCCGTCTCTCTGAAGCAGGCTCTTAGGGGCCTGTGCATTTCTCAGGCAGCAGAGATGGCTGCCATGAAACGGCTGTCGCTGCCATCATCTCCAAGAGTATCAGAAGCTGGGAAAATCACTAATATGTACAGGTCTGTTGTAGTGGAAACCGGTGAATCGAGCTGCTCTTCTGTTGAAAGTGAGGCACGAAGAATAGAAATATCTTTGATTCCAGAGCAGAATGCCTCGTGTTCTTCTGGAATCTTGCCACTATCGCTTAAAGATTCTGGGTCGATGTCAACACCCCAAAGTTCTTATTTTTCTCCCCGTTTTGATGTTAAACCAACTGTAGATGAATGTAATGATTTAGGACAGTCTCCTGTTGAAGAGGATACCGGTGTGTGTTCTGCCGGTAAGCTGCCTTGGAAGCTTCAAGACTCTATGGCTCTGAACCAGAGTGCTCGTGCATCTCCTCTTCGACCCGCTGCTGTAGTTATGGAGGGTGCAGAGTCCAACATTACGCATAACAAAATAATACCCGTTTCAGAAGCTGAGATCCAGAAATTGGGAGTTGGTCTACTGGAAGAAGACTGCAGTTCAGTTTTCATTCAGTCCCATAATGATGCTCATGATAATTGTCCAAAGCAAGGCCTGAAAATTTCTGGCTCAAGCAAAGTTGCAAATGTCCCCAGCAAGGAAGTTCCTGCTTCTTTGAAAGTAGTCGAAAAGGCAGCACCGAAGGTAAGACGGAAGTCACGGCTACACACAGTCTCTTCATCCAGTGTGGTAAAAGGAAATAAAGATGTGAATTCCACAAGAAGCACGTCTCGTGCAGTCAAGCCCGTCGGCAGAAACAAGAACCTCATCATAAAGAAATCAAAGAAGGTAGCGATATATGCTGATGGAAGTTCGAAAGGATCCCATGAAGTAGATAGTGTTCAGGACCATATTCCGGAGCAAGTAATCTGCCAGAGGTGTCAGTGTTCATTGAGAGATGCAAGTAAGGATTCCACCAAGGATCCCTTGGATAGTGCTGCTGTTCAGATTTCCACGGCTAGCACGGATTGTGATGCGAACAAACTCATCTCAGTTCCAACTGGTTGGGTGAATAAAGATACCTCCATTGCTAAAAGCATCATGGTTGCCAAACACGGTGAAAAACAGGATCTCTCTCAGAGCTCGAAGAGCAGTATTTGTGATTTCAGCAGTAGCACCACAAGCCTCAGTGATGACAGCAATCTGAGTGGGTCGACTTGCAACAATAAACCACACATGTCAAAGGACATCAGGTGGGAAGCAATCAACCATATAAGAAAGAATTATGGTTTTCTGGGGCTGAATCACTTCAATCTTCTGAAAAAGCTTGGTTCTGGAGATATTGGTACGGTGTATCTTGCTGAATTGAAAAGAACAGACTGCCTTTTCGCAATAAAGGTAATGGATAACGAGTTCTTAGCAAAGAGGAAAAAGATGCCTCGAGCTCAAACTGAAAGAGAGATTCTCAGGATGCTGGATCATCCGTTTCTTCCGACACTCTACGCTCAGTTTACATCAGATAATTTATCTTGTTTAGTTATGGAGTTCTGCCCAGGTGGAGATCTACATGTCCTCAGGCAGAAGCAACCTGGACGCTATTTTCCGGAACAAGCTGCAAGGTATGGTATTTAATGTCCATATTTTATTTATATGCTTTAGTGCCATAGAAAAGTAACGCATTCACTTAACAAAAACCATAAAAGGAAGTTCAATTGCTCTTGAAGAGGCTGTAAAAAGTGCTATGACATTGATTTATAGTTCTATATACATTTGAATGTAAAAAGGTCGAAGTAGCTTAATGATTTATGACATTTGGAGCTAATGGATGTGTAGCAAATATAACTCTTAACCATAAAACCATTGCAGTTTGAGATACGATAAAATAATGAACAAGGAGCATGGTTGGACTTGATGCTGAAAGTTATCATTTACATCTAATGTTAAGTGATATCTACCCTAAATATATCGCAAGAGTCATTCGTTTAGTTTTCTGCCATTCTCCTTAGGGTTCTGTTACTTCCTTTGGTCCAACTGTACTTGACATCACATTTTCTGAATCCAAATGATCACATGCTGTTATGAACTGATCCGTGTCTGTGACCAATAAGCTTTGTACAAGTTCAATTAGATTTTAGCTCTCTAATGATAATTTCTGATTGAATCCACTTTTTTCTTTGCTTTTGTGGATTAGAATTTGGTTATAACTGGAAACTTAAAGATCCAAAATTGTGATCTGCTCTAGCTTGGTGTGTGCAATAGATAGTTACAGAATAGATGATGAGGCACATATAGATTGCATGTTCTGTTTCAAAACGAACATCTGATATGTAACAGAGAAGTTTCAGAGAAACCATTTGAATCTTTATTATGAGTGAGGGGAATCATAACAAACTTCGGAAGCTAGGAAAACATTTTCCATTCAGCCTTGAACTCTGTCTTAGGCCTTGTTGTTCCCATCCCCACCCGCATTTTGGAGTCTTCTGAAATCTATGTTTACTTATGCCTTTGGATTAATTTGCTCTTTTAATGAGATGAGTTCTGTTCTACTATATATACTGATTAGTGATATATGATGTGTTATGTTTGACATGAACTAATCTAGGTTTACTGCTATATTCTTCACTAACATTTACTTTTTGCAGATTCTATGTTGCTGAGGTCCTTCTCGCTCTCGAGTATCTACACATGCTTGGCATTGTGTACAGAGATCTAAAACCCGAGAACATCCTGGTCCGCGAGGATGGTCACATCATGCTAACAGATTTCGACCTCTCCCTCAGATGTTCTGTAAACCCAACCCTCGTAAAATCATCTTCGTTAGCAATGGAGCCTCCTAGGATCTCCGGTCCATGTGCGGGATCCAACTGCATCGATCCATTCTGCACTGGGCCGTCGTGTAAAGTCTCTTGCTTTAGCCCTAGGCTAAACACTGCAGCTAGAGCAAGGAAGCTAAAAGCTGACGCTGCATACCAAGCAAGATTGTTGCCACAGCTCGTAGCTGAGCCAACCGAGGTGCGGTCCAACTCATTTGTTGGCACACACGAGTACCTGGCTCCTGAGATCATCAAGGGAGAGGGCCACGGCAGTGCTGTTGACTGGTGGACGTTCGGTGTCTTCCTGTACGAGCTTCTGTATGGGAAGACACCGTTTAGAGGCCCGGGGAATCACGAGACGTTAGCCAACGTGGTGCTGCAGAACCTCAGATTTCCTGATTCCCCCATTGTTAGTTTTCAGGCGAGGGATCTGATCAGAGGGCTGCTGGTGAAGGAGCCTGAGAATCGGCTCGGTACGGAAACCGGAGCTGCCGAGATCAAACGGCACCCGTTCTTCGACGGCCTGAACTGGGCGCTGATACGCTGCGCCGTCCCTCCTCAGATACCGGAGTTCTTCGAAGCTGGGAATCAACCGGCCGGCGACCATTTGGAGTTCGACTTGTTCTGAAACAAAGCTAGTTTAGCTCTGTTTGTCTTTGTTCAACTTCTGTCTTTGTAATATACACAATATGTACTGTTTAAGAAAGTTGCTGAGGGCTGTCATATTGGAGATTCCACGTGACGAGTGAGTACAAAGGAAGCCAATTGTCACATGGCGGAATTTTGAGTGATTAGTTTCTTCGTATGCCCCCATTCCCCAAATCAAATAATGTCGTGTGCGACTGTATTACAGATCAAATCTTGTAAGACAGTCAGGAGTCAGATTCTAATGTAACTGAACACTAATAAGATTATAAATATGCCACTCAATCTCGTACTTATCTATATCCCAAAAACAGCTTATAAGCCTAAGCTGTTTTGGGGAGCTTATAAGTTCAGCCAAACACCCTCTAAGACCATAAATCTAGCAGCCCGAACAAGATTTCCAAACCAGCTTAGGAATTTTGATGTGGAAGACGGTCCTATACGAGTTTTTGTGTCCATTTTCTTAGGTTTTTTATATGCTCTTTTCAGTTTGTAAACTTGTATTGTACAACAGAGTTCTTAGTGTGGATGTACTATTGCATCGAATGTAGCATCAACCACCGATTATTCGGTTATGAGACAAATAATTATACATACATCGATACGGGTCTAGTGTGTATAAGTAATATGTGTTGATAAGTACCTGGAATCCAGGTTGATAACATGCTAACTCCAACAATGACCAAATGAGAGGATTCAAAACCCCAAACTCTTTTTCCACAACGGGCACTCTAGCAGTGACCTTCTCCTATAACAAAAGAAGAGGTTGTCGAGTTTAGTTTTCACCATCCCAGCTCTTATTTAGATGATCTCTAAGGTGATGGATCATATGCAGAAATGAAATTAAATAAGAATAAAATAAACTTAGATAAGAATGAAATAGATTTTGGAATGAAATGATGATATGAATGAAATGGAATAGAATATGTAATTCTTATGGTTGATATGTACAAAGAATGAACGAATATGGACGAAATAAAATAAAATAAAATAAAATAAATGAAATAACCATTATTTTATAATTTATATATTATTAATGCAATAATAATAATAATAATAATAATTATTATTATTATTATAAATAATAAAGAATTATATTATAATAATAATAGTAAAATGATAATAATAATAATAATAATAATAATAATAATAATAATATTATTATATTATTATATATTTTTATTGCCATTTATTATTATTTTATGTTAATATTATTTTATATTATTAATAATAATAATATTTATTATTATTTTATTTTATTTTACTATTATTATTTATGTTAATATTACTAGTTACTATTATTTTATCACTTATTATATTATTTTTATGTCAATATTATTTTTATATTATTAATAATAGTTATTAACAACAATATTTATTATTATTTTATTTTATTTTACTATTATTTTATCACTTATTATATTATAATTATTTATGGTTAAATATTACTATTTATTTATTATTATAAATACTATATTATTATTATTATTATTATTATTCATTTTATATGATAAAAGATAAATAAGAATAGTTTTATTAGAAAAAAAAAATAAATTTGGCTAATTTCATATTCATGGGAATAGGTAATACCATGGGGATGAGATGAATAACTAATTTCACATTCATGGGAATAAACATCCATTTGGGAATGATGATTTCTATCATAAAAGTTTTACAAGTCATAGGATTGAGAATGAATGCATGAATCACCATTAAATTCTTATTCTATTCCTACGTACCAACTGTCACATAAAATTCATTAGTTTCAAATTAAAATTCAAATACAACTTTCATCAAATGTGGAAACTACGTGGTTTTCTTTAACATTTTTGTTTGCACTTTAAGTTTCATGTCGCATGCATTTATATTAATTAATATTAGATATAACACGATTTTTAATAGAAGAATCGAAAAAGATGTGATACGGAATAAATACCAAGTATGCTAGCTCAGCAAAAGTAATATACATGGACCATGTATACCGTACTTAACATAAAGACATCAAGTCAACAAGGTAACCAAGACTATGGGCCGTGAAACTAGACTCATAGGCTCATATTCGTAAACCCAGGACCGTTGTCCTGGATAGTAAAACCGACATTGTATTTGTTAGTAAGCAACAACTACAAGAACTCCTATCCTTGGATAAGAACTGACTCTTTATCGATACACTTGACATGAAGAATATGACGCAAGTCTTTAAGGATCTGTACATATCCTACTTCCATAAGCATAGAGATCAGCTCATCAATATCATACTCACACTTATAAATACCCTCATCGTATAGGGGTTAGGTATGCAACCTTAAGTAATCAATAAGCTTTAAACATAATACATTACTGACTTGAGCATCAGTGTATCTTCCCGGAGGCTCCCCTCAAACTCTGTTTTGCAGTTGGCCAGATTCTCACGACGTTGATGATTCAACAAGATATTCCAATTTTGCACTCATAATCATCATTCCACCATTACCACGAGGTACGCCTAATTTTATAATTATTTTATAGTATCAACTGACGCCGTCTGGGAAAACGTTAAATCTCAAGCTAAGGCGTTGACGTTTCCCAAAAAACACGAGAAATTCATGTGCCCGAATTTATGAAAAAACTTCCTACTGCAATAATCGATTGTTGATCATGTGGTGCATGAAAGATCATCATGCTTAAATACATATTATAGGATATGATGAGAGACCTATCACTACGAGATGATCAGTACAGGTACCTATACTGCAAGAACGAGAGTTTTTGAACTTCGAATATGGACGGAGAGCAACCTAGGAACTCAGAGGAAACGACCTTCACCCCCCAAGAAGGTCAAAACCTCATAACCAATCAGGAGTCAGCCATAGGACATGGCTCCACTCCCATAACATCTGAAAGTCTGGTCGTCGCAGTAAAAATGCTCCTGGAAAAAACCCTGAACACTAGAGGATTTCCTCCAGCCAACACAATTTCGCATCATGTCGATAAAAATGCACAAAAGATCCAAATAACGAAAAGGCACTTAAGTAAAATCCTATCATCCCTGTTAGAAACCTGAGCAAATTAGCCAGGGTAAATACCCGCTAGTTATCTTTTGCAGATGAAGACGAAGACAGTTGTGACAAAGAATATGAGGCTAAGGTGAATCCATATGAACAGCGGGGATTGTATACCAACTCCATTGTACCCAGTATGTGGAAACAACAACAAAAATTATTGTATCGACAATAGCAAGAAATGAAGGATATGAAGGAAGAATTGAGTACCTATACAGACAATAAGAGGAGATATCTGTCCTCGAAAGCCACCAAAGAAAACAAGATGAAAAAGACCATGAATCAAAGATGGAATCATCCCATATAGTAGAGAGCTTTGGACATGACGTAAAGATAATAGCTAACATCCCTTTCACGGTAGTTGTGCAAGTAGACCTTTTGCCTAAGAATTTCAGGCACATTAATCACGCGTACCACAGGGTCACAGTCCCTCAGGAGCACTTGATGAGATTCGAGAATATTACCCAACTACGTCAATATACCGATGGCGTAACCTATAGAGTTTTCCTAACCACACTCGCGGGTCCAGTGCAACAGTGGTTCAGATAATTGTCGCCTCATTCCATACACTGCTTCCAGGACCTAAAGGGTTTTTTCTAAACCAGTTTGCAAGTGCACATCGATCAACACACGGAACGCACCACATATGGTCAATTATATGGGAATGAGGAGACCCTAAAATAATACTTGACCAAATTCAATGCAGCAGTATTAGAATCACAGGATATAAGGTTTACAATAAAAGCTAATATATTTACTCATAGTTTAAAGCATAGGCCTCTTTTTTGCATCCTTAATAAAAAGACCATCGAAAAATTGGGAAGAGTTATTGTCTCGAACGGATAAGTTCATACACTTGGAAGATGTTGTACTGGAATAACATGTGGAGAGTATTGCACTTAGAGGACCGCCCAAAACCAAGAGTGGAGAAAAAAAAAAGAACGAAAAATTCAGGTATAGAAAGAAAGAAGCCAAAAAGTTTCAAGTTATATACCCCCCTCTCACAAGAGAACCAACAACTTTGCTAAAGATAGCTCAAACCAGGATTTAGATTCCTCCGAACTGCTAAAGATGGACCTCATAAGCTTAGGTTCGATAAGTTATATCACAATGATTACGGTGACAAAACTAATGAATGTCGATATTCGAAAGAAGCTATCGAGAGACTTATCCAGAATGGATAGCTCCTAGAGTATGTCCTGGTAGAGGATGACAAGCAGCGGAGCAAGCGGAAAGATGATGATAGACAACCAGAAGAGGTAGGAGCATAAGTACATCCCCAGAAGAAAAAGGTTTGATTAGCATGATCACTAGAGGGCCCACTGGAAGAGATTCCAATAGGATAAGAAAGTCATCTTTCAGAACAGCCAAAGCCTGGAGTGGGCATACCATTTAAAGATAGAAGAAAGCAAGTGTTACCCAAGATCTCCTTTGGACCTACAGATAACAGAGCATTAGTCAGAACTCATGATGATGCACTTGTCATCACTGCGGCTATAGAAGGATATGAAATAACACGAGTCTTTATGGACACAAGTGGTGCGATCAATATTATTTTTCAGGGATGTTATGACCTGATGTCCTCTACAACTTCGTTACAACCCGTGATCTAACACTCTACTGATTCACAAGGGAAAGAGTGTCACCATTAGGCTCAGTCGAACTCATGATTACCTTGGGAGATAAGGTGTCACGCATTGCCATACCAATTCAATTTTTAATTGTGGACGCACCTTCTGCCTACAATATCATACTGAGACGATCAGCTTTGAATGCTTTCCGAGCTGTGGTATCCACTTTCTATATAATTATGAAGTTCCCGATAGGGAACACCATAGGAGAAATTCTAGGGGATCAGGTGTCATCCCGAAAATGTTACATGAAGGGCAGTAAAGGAAAGGGATTCGCACAAGAAAACCATGCATCGAAGGACATAATCTGATCACGAACATCAAGTAGAAACCAATAAGTTAAAAAATGAATGAGCATTGGAGGAGACTTCCTCCACCCAAGTATAGCCAGTAGATGAACTCATGAGCATGGAGTTGTTCCTTGGAAAAACAGGCTACATCAAAAAGATCAACATGCAAATGCTGGATACAGATGCTAAAGCAATTGTGGCATGCCTAAGCGATAATGCAGACATCTTTGTTTTTAGTTTCGCAGACCTGACAAGAGTCGACACCAATATAGCCATGCACTCTATGAATGTAGATCCAATAGTCAAGCCTGTAAAGCAAAAATTACGCCATTCGATCTTGAGAAAGATAAAATTGTAAGGGAAGAAGTAAGAAAGCTATTAGAAACATGACATATCAAGGAGGTAAAATTTCCAAAATGGCTATCCAATGCTGTAATGGTCACCAAAGGAAATACAAGGACTTGGCAGATGTGTACAGACTTTCGAGACCTCAACAAAGCATGCCCAAAGGAATTTTATCCCTTACCGAGAATTGATCAGTTAGTAGACTCCACATCAGGGTGTGAATTGTTGTCATTGATGAATGCCTATCAGGGATATCACCAAATCAAGATGGATCTAACGACGTGGTGAAAGCAGCCTTCAGAGTTTGTTACGGAACCTATGGTTATAACAGCATGTCATTTGGATTAAAAAATGTCAGAGCAACATACCAACACATGATGGATATAATATTCCAATAACATATATGTCGCAACATGGAAGTCTATGTAGATTACATGTTGGTCAAAATTCAACAAGCTCGCACTCATGCAGCAAATTTAAACGAGATCTTCAGTGCTAAGATCATACTGTTTGGTATGAATTTGTGCTTATTCTTGGTATTTTTTACATGTCATTTTCAATAGTTTATCCTATTTATGCCGTTGGTTCGATTATTATTTATCGATTCGGACTTACTTGGTTCGTTTCAATGTTTTGCAGAAAATCGGCATTAAATAGGATGAAATGAATCTTCCAAGGATCAAGTATAATGAAGAGCATCTCGACATGAGTTCGTAGGCGAAAACCGTGTAAATCGGAGTTCAGACGAAGGAGAACGGGCCAAAACAACGAAGTCGCGCACGTGCGTGCGCGCCAGCCCCATCGCCCACGCACGGCGCGCGCCGCCCCCAGCTCTCACCGCGCCCGCGCGCCGCGCCGCGCCACCGCGCGCGCAGACCAGCCATCGCCGGCGCTTCGCCGAGACCAGCGCGCGCTCACGCATCTCCGCGCGCGTTCGCGGCTGGCGCTTCGCTCGTTGCCCGCATTGTCCGTGCCCGTTCCGCCGTGCGCCCGCCGCCGCCAGCGTTCTCGCCAGCGCTTATTTCCTCGCGCTGGATCCCAATGCCGCCACCAACACGCGCAACGCACAAGTCGCAAGTCTCGCGAGCCCTCCGTCCGGCTGGAACCCAGCGCCCACTCCAGCAGCAGCATGCGGCCTCCGTCTGCGTTGGCCCTCAGCGCCACCCGGCGCTGCTGGCGCCCTTCCTCGCGTGCTTCGTCCGCTTACCCGGCGATTCCCCCCAGCGCCCAGTGTCTCAACGCGCGCTCAACCACCCGCGCCCAGTGCCATCTCGCCCAGCCAGCGCGCGCAACGAACCGACGTTCACCCCTTCAGCGCCCACACCGCGCGCGCGTTCTCCATTTTCCCTCGCGCGCTCAACTTCAGCCAGCGTTCAATCTCAGTACAGTTTGTTTTCCCAGCCGGCGCTCACCTTCATCCAGCGTTCATTTCCAATGCAGATTGTTTCTTGAGCCGGCGCTCAGTCCAAACCGGCGCTAATTTTCACTTTATATAAATATATGCGCTAGGTTAAAAATAGAGGGAGTTCTCAGTTTTCTTTTCACCAGCCGCGGCGCTGTGCCACTGTTCTTCAACCATTTTCGGGAGCTACAACAGATCGACACAGACAGATAAATATTAGTTTTAATTCATGCTTTCAGTTTCATCGAATAATTTAGTTTATCAGTTTATGCTTTTGGATTTATCAGTTTTATCGGAATCAATTTCTTAATGTTATTGTTTGATGATTTTAGTTGAATTCAATTCCATAGTGACAATGGATTGTTTTCGTGTTTCTATCAATTTATATTGGTTTGATTTTTCCTGCTTTCGATTAATTCATGTTCTTGTTGGTTGATTGATGATTATGGTTTATTTGCAATTAGATTTAGATTAGGGCTTAACAAACCCTATGAATTGGATTTATATCGCTTTTGTTTATTACTTTCGATTTATCGCTTTCGTAGTTCAACTAGGGATTGACAACCCCTGGTTTAGATTTATTGCTTTAATAGTTTAGCTCAGGATTGACAACCCCTAGCTTAGGAATGCTGTTTATTTTCTCGTATTTCAATTCCTGAATGTTTCAAACCCTCTTTGGCATTAGAATGTTTAGGATTTAATTGCTTTCTGTGTGCGACACGAACAATAAGCCCTGTTAAGTTTTCCTTGAGAGACGACTTGGGTTAACTTATCACGCTACAATTACCTCGTACGATTGCGAGTAAATTTGAGTGTGTTTTTAGCTCGATCACATACCAGCTCTAAACCAAGCAAAAGTAGAGACCATACAAGAGATGACAGCCCCATGAAGCATCGGAGAAATACAAAAACTCAACGGCGAATTATAGCTTTAAGAAGATTCATCTCCTGATCCACAAATAAAAGTATTATGTTCTTCAAAGTGCTAAGAAGAGGATCACAATTTGAGTGGAAAAAAGAATATCAGAAGGCCTTCGGGGCTTTAAAGAAGCATCTTATCGATTTACCATTGCTAACAAAGCCATTGGAGGGAGAGACATTTTTTCTATATTTCGCAGTAGGAGAAGAGTCATTAAGTTCGATCCTAATCAGAGAAGAAGGAACACACCAAAAACCTATATACTACGTGAGCAAAATGATACAAGGGGCGAATCGAGATACTTAGAAATAAAAAAAACTGCCTTAGCAGTAATGGTAACGGCCAGCAAACTCAAGCATTACTTCTTGATGATCAAGATAATAGTCATAATGACTTTACATTTCAAACATATCCTTGGAAAACCATACCTGTCAGAAAGGATGGTAGAATGAGTAGTAGAACTAAGCGAGTATGATGTAAATTTCGAGCAAAAAACAACCATTAAAGCCCAAGCCCTGGTAGATTTTCTATAGGAAACCACAAGAGCGCCATAAATTGTCATCTGGAGAGCATATGTAGATGACTCAGTGACAAAAGAAGAATGTGGAGCTAGTATATGGATACATACGCCAGAAAGAGATGACCTGCAATTCGTACTGCGGTTTAGTTTCCCAACATCGAACAATGAAGCAGAATACGAAGCCCTCATCAGAGCAATAAGAATTCTAGCAGCAATGAGATAACCATACACTTAAATTCACAACTGGTAGTGCAACATGTGCTGGGGATGTATGATAAAAAATAAGAATAGATGATGAAATACTGCGAACAAATGGAGGACCTGAGGAAGAGATTCCATAAGATATTCGTAATACAAATCCCTAGGGAGGAAAATGAGAATGCTGATAAACTAGCAAGATTAACTAGCACAAACAAAGCAGACTTTTCCCAGGACAAAGTGGTGCTACTAAAAGTAGAAGGAAAGACTTTTATGATGAATGTTGGAGCCATAACTGAAAATCCAGACTGAAGAGTCCCCATCGTGAAATTCTTGAGAACCGGGCAGGTACCAGAATACCCTGGCACATTGAAGAAAGCGGTTTACGCTAGTTCTGCCGAATTGGAGATTTCTCTATCGATGCACTTTCACGAATCCTAACTTGAGATGCTTATCGAAGCATGAAAGAGAGTATGTACTAAGAGAAATTCATGAAGGGTGCACATGGAACCGTACGCGATTCAGGCACCTGGCATGGAAAACATTGAGAGCTAGATACTTTTAGTCCATCATCAATCAAGACACCAAAGAATTAGTCAAGAAATGCTTGAAGTGTCAATGGAACTCCAAGTTAATACATGTCCCGGCAGAAGAACTAGGGATAATGTATTCCTATACCCTTTTGATAAATGAGAGATAGACATAGAAAGAAAACTACCAAAAGCCAATGGAGGAATAACTTACATAATAGTGGTCGTACACCACTTCACTAAATGGGTAGAAACTGATGTTGTAGCAGAAATCGGTTAAAAGGTAATTTAGAAATGCTTATGGAAGAATATATGTTGTAGATTTGGAATACCAAGAATTTTAATCTATGAAGCCCAAACAATGACTTTTTAGGATAATTTAATTAAGATCTCATAATAACTTAAATAAAGGGATAATATTTTGAGCTTACTTATTCGGAGATCTTGCCTATTTATGAAATGAAGATCGAAAAATGTTTAATTACAAATCAAAGATAAATAATATTATTTCGTGGTGGCATACCCACAAGCCAATGGACAGGTAGAAATAACCAGCATGACCATTTTGAGCGGCCTCAAAAAAGCTCGCTCATTTTCGGAAGAGGATGTGTAGAAATAAAGACAATTGAGCGGGCTCGTCTGGAAGAGGCTAAAGACAATTGGGCAGAAGAACTAGACTCAGTCATATAGGCATATTCCAAAGATGGCAACTGGAAAATCATTTTTTGTAGGAAAATCTGATTTTACCCTCTTCCCGAGGATCTATCTTGGATGTTTAATTCATCATACATTGATTATATACATAACATGCATCTATATAATTAATTGCAACACATAAGTGTTTACTCGTGTTTACCTTTTAATTTTCTGGGATATGAGATCAATGACGGACTCCAACTTTGATCTTCTGGACTGTATCCCAGATGCCTATTCTCCAATACTAAGTGAGATCACTCTATGGCAAATACTATAAAATTTCGCCTCCTACTTTTCTCAAGTGATTTTCGAAAATCACAACACAAAATGGTAGGATTATTTCTGATTTTCTCTCATCTTGTATTTATAATGCTTTCCTAGAATCCTATTTAGATAGGATCATTGCATATCTAATAAACACAATAAGATCTTTGAAGATAAATCATATCTGGAATAATTATCGCTTTATATATAATAATATCAGATAATATCTCTTGATATCTAATAATATCAGATAATATCTCTTGATATATAATAGTATCAGATAATATCTATCTAGATATTGGAGATGTATTAAAATAATACATAAATCAGAATAGAGTCATACTGGGCACTACATAGGGTGTGCAAAATTTACAACAGCAACAGGCTTTGATGGGCTAACCCAATGATCAAATGCAAGGAATAAATATGGACCTAAAATGAATTAATTATCTTATGTTCAGTTCAGAAGATAAATTAATTCATAAATATTTATTCATTCCACTCTGGAATGAATGCTGACTTACCCCTTTACTACCAAAATTGAGTCGGGCTTGCACTTAGACTTACGAATCCCTGTATTAAGATATCACACGTCCATTAATTATTTATAGCATTCTGACTACTTAAAATAATTAATTTTTTTTAATTCCTTAAGTAGTACCACTCAACCTTATTATTGTACTTGAGATAATTCAACATGCATGGTTAAGTACAATAAACCTTTTGAGCTCCTTAAGGAGACATCATCATCCTAAACGGAGGTGACTCGATACAGGTAACTACATGGCATACAAGCACTACCACCACCCAAGATGCGGAGAATCTTTGGTTATCTCATGTAACCATCACCTATAACAACTCAAAGTGATAGTCAGTAACTCATACTCACCTAAAACCTTATTGAGGTTTAGATTAACGTAAAGTCATTGAGATCTAGGTTCTTTACGACGGTCAGATTGAAGAACTCATCTTATTATGATCCATCAATACGTCAAGACATACCATCATAAACAAGTGTTTGGCCCCTTGTTGTGAGGTTTTCTACCTCATTTGTGTGGTCTTATTTCTTTTTTGTTGCTTTTCCGAGTTTCTTTGCCTCTTGGTATTCATTTTGTTCACATTTGCGCTCTTGCAGGTGAGATTGGCATAACTCGAGGAAGGAGGGCTTGATTACGTTTTGGGTTCATAAAACCGGTCTCGTTTCGTGTCGGGCGTCTTCAGAGCATGAAGAGGAACCGCCGACGCGGACGGCACGCCTCCTATCTCCCAGGCGCTCGAGAACGGCCTCCGCCGGCGTGGAGGCAATGCGTTATTCTATTCGGCGTGTCGAGGGTGCGACCCGCCGGTGCGTAGGTTCCGTCGGCGCGGTACAGGTCGTTGCACCGCGCGGTACCTCCACCGGCACGGATCGTTGCGTACCCTAGGTCTTTTTAAAGCCTGCTTTTCGCTTTTTTTGGATGTACGAAATGTGGTTTTCTTTTGGATTCTTTTGGAGATATTTTGAAGGTTCCTCTTAGGGTTGTTAATTATATTTTGGAAGATTTGGGTTCTTTTGGGTTGTGTAATCGAACATCTACACGAGGATTGACAACCCTCGACATTTCCTGTTATTGGTAATCGAATTCTTGCTTTCATTTTATCTATCTCGGTTCCTTGTTTCATTGAGTTCTTTGAATTGGTGGAGTTTATGTTTCGAATTCTTTTATCATTAATTGACTATCGTGATGTTGATTTAAGATTCTATTTTTCTCGATTCTTTTATTGAATCATTGCATGCTCGTTAGATTTAAAGGTGTTGATTTATTTGTTTCGAGTTTATATTTCCGTTTCATCTCTAGATGATTAGTGACCTCTCAAACCCATTGATTAGATTGTTTAGGAATTTAATTACTTTTTGTGAGGTAATATGATTAACGCCCTGTTAAGTCTTCCTCGTGAATTGACTCGGGTTAGCTTGTCTCGCTAGAACGACCTCGTAAGATTGCGAGGGACTTTAGGTGAACACAAATTAGTCTAACAATTTTGGCGTCGTTGCCGGGGAAGACTTTAGGCGTTTGTTTTGTTACCTGTTTTGTCGTGTTTATTTCTCTCCTTGTTTTTCCTTTTTCGTTGTACCACAGTTGCGTGTGATTTTGTCGTTGTTGCTTGTGTATGCAGGGGCGCAGAAGCCTTTTTCCAAGATTAGCGTCACCTCTGAAGCATAGTCGGCAACCTAAGAAACCGCAACCGTCCTTCTCAGAAGAGCTCGAGTTCTATAACAATTTGGGCATCGTGGAGGATACTCCTGTCTCTTTTATGGGAGACGATTTTTTTGTGGGAAGAAGAAGAGGGCACGAAATTGTCGAGTTTGATCAATTTGTTTTTGAAGAAACCCCTCAGCAACCACACAAACCCACTATGGCCACTAATAATGAAGAGAAACTAATGCTAGCTTTTTACCGGCCCGAGATCGACGAGGTATCTTCGCCAATTATGATGAGTGCCGCAACCCGTGCATACGAGTTGAAGCAAAACCATTTCAACATTTTGCCTTATTTCCATGGCCTGGCGAATGAGGACGCGTTGGCATTCATCATAGATTTCTGCCAAGCTCTTCGGTCTCTTCCTCTATCCGGATTGACTGAAGATCAACTGAAGATGCGTTGCTTTGAGTACTGTTTGAAAGATAGAGCAAAGTCATGGCTTATGTCTTTACCGGAGGATTCACTCAAAACCTGGGCATACATCACCAAGCAGTTCATGCTGCAATATTACCCGGTGAAGAAAACTCAAGAGGTCCGAAATATGCTCATGACGTTCACGCAAGAATCGGACGAACAATTTCACGAAGCTCTGGGAAGGTTCAAGGAGTTTCTTAAGCAGTGCCCACACCATCTTTTTCCCCTTTGGCAATTCTTCTACGACGGTTTGCACCAACCCTTGTAATATATGGTAGATAATGTCGCGGGAGGAAATATTGGGGATGTCACCGCCACCACTCTGGAAGGGATTTTTGAGACCATGGCAGCTAATTCTAGACAAAAATCCTCAAGAAGAGGCAGTGCTTCTGTGAGCGCGGTGGAGCCCAACAACGCCTTGACTAAGCAGTTGGCGAGCTTGATGCGAGAAGTTCAGCAATTGAAGTTGAAAAAGACTGACACACCTATCCAACAGATCCAGGAACTGGGCCCTTGTGGGTATGCCTGGAGATAGGGCGTGGAAGTGATACGTGTCCCAACATGGGAGAATTCACCGAGGAAGGAGGAGCCGAGGCCTATGCCATGCAGGGGTACCAGTCTCAACAACAGACATACGAGCAACCCCAGCAACAGCCCAACCCCAAATGGAACCGCCAACCAAACTTTGGGTGGCAAAATCAGAACCAAGGCCAAGGATCTGGATCTAATACCCTGTTTCATCGGACACCTCAATATCCATCTCAAGATCCAATGGGATAATTTCTTTCCTTTGGGATCTTGTAATCATTCACTGCATAGAGAAATAAAAACCAGATCAGATCCAAGAAGCAACACAAAAATAATTTTTTTTTATTTTCTATTTTTTTAAAAGCCTGAATTAATAACTACAATTCAGAAAATTATCACTATGCAATCTAAACAGTCCCCGGCAACGGCGCCAAAATTTGATCGCTATATTTTTACCAAAATAAATTGATAGTAAAACAACAAGTATATATATCGTATCCACAGGGACTACGACTCGAGAACACAACAAGTAATTAACACATAATCTTGATTATTATTCAGACAACAAAATATCAAGAGAGATAGAATAATAAAACTAGACTTAAAATATAAATAGGAATAAAATCAGATATAAAAGACTGACCCTAGGGATGTATTTAACCTAACCAGATTCACACAATTAACCTATTAATCTGTTTACCAATTTAGTCCACATTCATATGAAGGATCACTAATGTAACTGTACGCTTCCATATTGGCTCGCGAGCTTTTCTCGCGAGATTAACTCGCGAAGAAAAGTCGAGAAGCCATAATGTGCGTGTGCGTGTGTCCTATTGTTCATCTCTACCCTTGCTTGCAATAGCAACCCGCGAAGGCATGTCGAGAAGCCTTTAAACACGCTGCAATTCCTTAGTTTCTCGCGAGTTTTGCCTCGCGACCTTAGGTCGCGAGCAAAACTCGCGAATCGTGTTTTCCTCGCGCTGTGCATTGCGCGACTTCGCTGTTTTGCTCCGTTCTCTCTCGTCCGGACTCCGAATTGCGATCCACTTGCGCCTATGGACTCCTATCGAGATAATATTTAATATGGTAAACTATACAAATCCATTCTTGTCAAAACCATTTCATCATATTCAACGTCGTTTTCAAACAGTTCTTCTTCGCACGAGCTCGCGACTGGGCTAGTGATTCATCTTTATTGTGATCCACCTTTTTGATATCACAACCTATGCTAAAATGATATGAAATACACATGGCATAATCTCTTCCAAGGTAAACATAAATATATCAAAAGACAACTCAAAAGATCAATTATCAATTCTAAACGAAACGAGTATAGCTTTATAAATCAGGTAAAAATGAGGCTTATCATCAATCAAGAGCAGCAATTCAGTGATTTCTACAAGCTGCTCTCGAAGGTGAATGTTAACTTGCCTTTGCTTGACATTATCCGAAATGTGCCCGCTTATGTTAAGTTCTTCAAAGAGCTCGTCTCCAAGAAGAGAAATCTGGGAGATTATGACAAGGTGATCGTCTCCGAGACGAAAAATTCTATCATGCAACTCCCCTTTCCCCCAAGCTTCGCGACCCAAGGAGTTTTGTTATCAAAATCACATTGGGGAATGAGAAGGAGGCCTCCGGGATGCTAGACTTGGGGGCTGGAATTAACTTGATGCCGTACTCGATTTTACAACAACTTGAGCTCGGGGAGCTAAAGCCCACTCGGATGAGCCTACAACTTGCCGATAGGTCCGTTATGTACCCCAAGGGTATCATTGAGGACGTGTTGGTACGAGTGGGGGGTTTGATTGTACCAGTTGATTTTGGGGGGTTTGATTGTACCAGTTGATTTTGTCTTTTTGGAAGTAAGAGACGTGCATGAGGACGAAAAAGCACACACTCTCTTATTGGGAAGACCATTCATGGCTACTACTAATACTTTGCTGGATGTCAAGAGCGGCACAATCAAGATGTCAGTTCTAGGAGAGTCTATCTCATTCTCCGTACGAGGTAGTCTAAATGCCCCTTCTGCACATTTCATTGATGACTATTCTTTTATAGATGTTATTGATCCCCTGGTCGAGGATATGTTTTTACAGGAAAATTCTGTAGAAGATGTTTTTGCAGGATCGGCAAATGAAGAGGAGTATGCAAGGGAAATCGCAAGCAAACCACAACCGGTTGTGGAATTGAAAGAGCTACCTTCCCATTTGAAGTACGTCTACCTCGAGGATGGGGAAGTTAAGCTAGTTATGATCTCTTCAACTTTGGCTCGAGAAGATGAGGATGCTCTTGTGGGAATTCTCAAGAAGAACAAATTAGCTTTTCGATGGAGTCTTACCGATATTCGAGGGATTAACCCGACCACATGCATGCATTGTTTTGCTCTCGAGAAAGGAGCCCGATCGGTGAGAGATGCCCAGCGGAGGTTAAACCCGGTCCTATTGGAGGTCGTGAAGAAGGAGATCCTTAAGCTTTTGGTGGAGGCCCTTATCTTCCCCATTGCTGATAGAGAATTAGTGAGTCCGGTCCATGTTGTCCCCAAGAAGGGAGGAATCACGGTGGCCAAGAATGACAAGGGAGAGTTAGTGCCGGTTCGAGCCACGACAGGGTGGTGCATGTGCATTGACTACCGCAAATTGAATGCGGCCACCAAAAAGGACCATTTCCCACTACCTTTTATTGACCAGATGCTAGACAATCGCACCAGATGACCAAGCTAAGACGACTTTCACACCAGAGGACCAAGCTAAGACGACTTTCACAAGCCCGTTCGGTACATTTGCTTACCGGTGTATGTCTTTCGGCCTCTGCAACGCGCCCGGGACCTTCCAACAGTGCATGATGTCCATATTTTGGAGATGATCGACAATTTCATTTAGGTATTCATGGACGATTTCTCCATTTTGGTTCATCTTTTGATGATTGTTTATCTAAGATTGAGCGTGTTTTGAGATGTTGTGTTGAGAGTAACTTAACCTTAAGCTGGGAGAAAAGTCATTTTATGTTCAAAAGTGGTATAGTTTTAGGGCATGTTGTCTCTAGTAGAGGCATAGAGGTTGATAAGGCTAAGATTGAGGTTATTGATAAATTACCTCCGCATGTTGACGTGAAAGGAATACGGAGTTTTCTTGGTCATGCGGGTTTTTACCGTAGGTTCATTAAGGATTTCTTGCTTGCTCAAGATGTGCCTTTTCACTTTGATGAGAATTGCATGAAAGCTTTTACCACTTTGAAGGAGAAATTGATAAGTGCCCCTGTTGTTGTTTCCCCGGATTGGTCCGCATCTTTTGAGATTATGTGTGATGCTAGTAACCATGCTTTAGGGGCTGTTTTGAGTCAACGTATTGATAAGATGTTGCGTGTGATTTATTATGCGAGTTCCTCTTTGAATAGTGCTCAAGTTAATTACACAACAACTGAAAAAGAATTGCTGGCTGTTGTGTATGCCTTGGACAAATTTCGTAGCTATATCATTGGGTCCAAGGTCATTGTTCATAGTGATCACGCCGCCTTGAGGTACTTGTTGACCAAATCTAGGTTAATTCGTTGGGTTCTGCTCCTTCAAGAGTTTGATGTTGAGATCAGGGATAGAAAAGGTAGTGATAATGGTGTGGCGGATTATTTGTCTCGTATAGAGTCTCCTCATATTTAATATGTTCACGATGATCTTGCCGAGTCATTCCCTTTTGAACATACTTTTGAGTTGTCATCATCCCCTTGGTTTGCTGATATTGTTAATTATCTTGCTTGTGGAGAATTGAGACCTGATTTGACTTCCCAAGAAAGGAAGCGTTTTCTCACTATGTGCAGGCAATACTTTTGGGATGATCCATACCTTTTCAAAATGGGAAAGGACGAGGTTCTGCGCCGTTGTGTTCTGGAGAAGGAGCACACCAGGATCCTCGAGCTTTGTCACCAATCACACTGTGGATGACATTTCGGTGGACAAAAGATGGCTTTCAAGGTGCTCCAATCGGGTTTATTTTGGCCCACTCTGTTCAAGAATGCCCGTAACTTTTCCCGCGCCTGCGATAGGTGCCAAAGAACGGTATCCATAGGTAACCGTAATGAGATACCCCTAAACAATATCTTGGTGGTTGAAATATTTGACGTGTGGGGCATCGACTTTATGGGGCCTTTTCCTAAGTCATTTGGTTTTGAGTACATTCTTTTGGTTGTTGACTAAGTGTCTAAGTGGGTTGAGACTATCCCCACATGGACATATGACTCTTATGTGGTACTCAAGTTTGTGCAGGAGAATATTCTTTGCAGGTTCGGATTTCCCATGGCGATCATAAGTGATGGAGGCAACACTTTTGCAATAAGTTGTTCGCCAAGCTGATGAAGAAGAATGGCATAACCCACAAGGTTTCAACCCCGTACCATCCTAAGACATCGGGCCAAGATGAGACAAGCAATCGGCAAATCAAAGGCATTCTAGAAAAGACCGTCCAACCATCCCGAAAGGATTGATCGACAAAAATTCCCGATGCATTGTGGGCATACCGGACGGCGTACAAGTGTATTCATGGGATGAGCCCGTACCGGTTAGTTTTTGGGAAAGCTTGTCATCTCCCGGTGGAGATCGAACACAAGGCCTTTTGGGCGATCAAGTCCACGAGTTTAGAAGTGGATAATGCCGGTCCACATCGCTTACTACAGATCTCGGAGCTAGAAGAGCACCGCAACGAGGCTTATGAAAATGCCCGGATATACAAGGAAAAAGTCAAGCAATTGCATGATCGGCATATTCGGGCCAAGGAATTCACACCGGGGATGAAGGTATTGCTGTTCAAGTCTCGATTGAAATTGTTTCCTGGTAAACTAAAGTCCCGGTGGAGTGGCCCATTTACCGTCAAGACGATTTTTCCATATGGTGCAATCACTGTTATCGACGGGGAAACAAATCAGGAGTTCACCGTCAATGGCCATCAACTGAAGCCGTATGTTGGAGGATAGCAACATTTTAGAGACGACGAGTCTGTGACCCTCGTCGACCCTCTCTACCATTGATTCACCCGTGGTCAAGCTCATGACGGTAAATCGAGCTCTTCGTGGGAGGCAACCCACGTTTTCTTTCTTTTCCCCCCTCTCTGTTTTTATTTTTGGTTTGTGCAAGTTCGTTTCACGCGTTTTTGAAGGCTTTGTCTTGCAGGCTCGGTGATCTCGTTTCTTTATAAAAAAAAGAGGGGCACATTTTCGGCTGTGTTCCACGGTGCGGCACCTCCGCGCCCCATCAACAGCGTGCTCATGGAGTGGGTCCACCAGTACGGGGCCTCTGCACCCCAAATCTTGGCGTGCTCGAGAAGAAGGACCACCGGCGTGGAGCCTCGCGCTTGTCTCTGCCGGCGCGGAGCCTCCGCGCTCGAGAGACGGCTCCACCGACATGGGCGGGATTAATTTAAAAGGGAGGCAGGCATTAGCCCTAGCCGTATTCCCCCATTTTGTTCTTTGTCGCCGCCGCACGCACCCATTTTTCAGCCATCCACCGCCTCCCTCGCCGCCTCCACCACGTCCTCTCTCCGCATCACCGATTCTGCCACCGTAGCTGCCACCTCCTCCTCTCCTCTGCGCCACCCACACGGCACCGTGCTTGCGCACAGCAGCCACACCACCGTCCCCCGATCACCGCTGATTCACTCAAAAATAGGGCAGTACTATTCTACCTCTTTATTGTTTTATGTTTTTGCACTAAGGAGGTGCCCTGCTTTGTGTATGGGGGGTTGTGTGGTTGTTGCTGTTGGTTTATTTTTGTTTGTGCTTGCGATGCTGGCTATCCTCGTGTTTGCGTGCTTGATATATGGAAGATGTGTGCTTTCAATTCCTCGTGTTGATATGTTTGCCTCTTACCCGCCATTCATGCATGCTCGTCATTTTTCTCGAAGCCTTGTTGTTGACATTGCGATGTGCACGTATATTTGAGACATTTTGATGTCATTTTTCGGCTAAAGCTAGAAGGAGCTTTAACACTTTGGTACTCCAAGTGCTTGTCTCTGAAAAAAAGAAAAAAAGAAAAAAGAAAAATGGGGAGACAATGTAAATGGTTGTGGAATATGTGTTCTTGTTGATTTTGTGCCGGGTGGCGGGACTCTACACCTCTTTCCCTAAGTAGGGGGAATGGGCATGGGAAACCACATTAGGGTGCTCGTTCTGTCGAGATTTTATTCCTAATGACCATTGTCGCAATATCCGTTTCGTTCAACTAGTTCTTGCGAGCTAGCCGATGAGGGGTATTTTGGTAGTTGATTCACTCCTAGTGAAGAGCCGGGTTTGATGGATTCTTGGCTCTTATATACGTATGCACCGTAGTGGCTTGAATTTTCTTTCGGTAAATGATCTGTGTGTATGTTTTGGTGGTTGAGATGTGTTTCGTGTTAACCTAGGGAGGACATTGCTCTTTCTTTCGTTTGGTATCAAGTATGTTTGCTCGAGGATGAGCAATGATTTAAGTGTGGGGGAGTTGTTTGGCCCCTTGTTGTGAGGTTTTCTACCTCGTTTGTGTGGTCTTATTTCTCTTTTTCGTTGCTTTTCCGAGTTTCTTTGCCTCTTGGTATTCATTTTGTTCACCTTTGCGCTCTTGCAGGTGAGATTGGCATAACTCGAGGAATGAGGGCTTGATTGCGGTTTTGGGCACATAAAACCGGTCTCGTTTCGTATCGGGCGTCTTCAGAGCATGAAGAGGAACCGCTAGTGAGGATAACGCGCACCCTATCTCCCAGCGCGCTCGAGAACGGCCTCCACCAGCACGAAGGCAATGCGCCATTCTGTTCGGCGTGCTCGTGGGCACGACCCACCGGTGCGGTACGGGTCGCTGCACCGGCGTGGTACCTCCGCCGGCACTGATCGCTGCGTACCCTAGGTCTTTTTAAAGCCTTCTTTTTTTTGGACGGACGAAACATGGTTTTCTTTTGGATTCTTTTAGAGACATTTTGAAGGTTCCTCTTAGGGTTGTTAATTATATTTTGGAAGATTTGGGTTCTTTTGGATTGTGTAATCGAACATCTACACGAGGATTGACAACCCTCGACATTTCCTGTTATTGGTAATTGAATTCTTGCTTTCATTTTATTTATCTCGGTTCCTTGTTTCATTGAGTTCTTTGAATTTGTGGAATTTATGTTTCGCATCCTTTTATCGTTAATTGACTATCGTGATGTTGATTTAAGATTCTATTTTTCTCGATTCTTTTATTGAATCATTGCATGCTCGTTAGATTTAAAGGTGTTGATTTATTTGTTTCGAGTTTATATTTTCGTTTCATCTCTAGATTATTAGTGACCTCTCAAACCCCTTGATTAGATTGTTTAGGAATTTAATTGCTTTTTGTGAGGTAATATGATTAACGCCCTGTTAAGACTTCCTCGTGAATCGACTCGGGTTAGCTTGTCTCGCTAGAACGACCTCGTAAGATTGCGAGGGACTTTAGGTGAACACAAATTAGTCCAACAACAAGCAACAAGTCAAGTCATTTTTTATCTATACTGCAACCTATATCGACAACTCATCCTCAAGTTGTCCCAGCTATAATAATTTTATGCCTCAACTAGCTTAACCAACTATACAAACTTCTACACACTGTATGATCTAACTTTTGTATGAGATAATGAGACAATATATGCAATCAAGTAAATAATTAAGATATGAGATTGTAATAGTGGTAATAGGAAATATTGTATGCAAGTTCAACCTTACTGGTTTTAGTATACCAATCCAACAATCTCCACTTATGCTAAATAAATTTTTTAGTATACAATGTGTCTCCCTACTAGCTATTACACAAAACACCATCACTTTGATTCTCCCACTTCTACAAAAATTTACTTTCTAAGTGAGAGCCATCTTGTGTAATCCAAGTCCTCGAACATGCTCTTCGTAGACTTTTTGCAGCAGACTATTCATGAATGGGTCAAATAGGTTGTCCGCAGTACCAATCTTCTCTATAAGAACGTTATCTGTGGTACGATTTCTCGTATGATATGGTACTTTTTTTCTATGTGTTTCGTCACCTTGTGGATCTGTGGTTTCTTCGAGTTTGCTATTGCACCAGAGTTATCATAGAACACTATGATACTCTTGGGCAAACGAGGTACTATATTTAGATCCATGAGGTAATTCTTGAACCATACCGCTTTCTTAGCCGCCTCTGATGCACCCACATATTTTTCCTCCATGGCGGACTCTGCAATGCACCGCTGTTTTGCACCCCGCCAAGATACGGCTCGACCTCCAAAGGCAAACACAGCCTGAGGTAGATTTTTTCTCATCACGCTCAGCTTGAAAATCTGAGTCCGAATAACCCAAAGGCATTAGATTAACTGCTTGGTAAACTAGCCTATAATCTCGAGTCATTTTCAGGTACTTGAGTATATGCTTTACCGCAATCCAATGAGGTTGTTCAGGGTTAGACTGATATCGTGCTACTATGTCTACCGCATAACAGATACCGAGCCTCGTACATAACATTGCATACCAAGTCAAGTCACTTCTTATCGATACTATGTAGGAAAACTAGGTTTAGCCCTCTCCCGATGATCTATCTTGGATGTTTAATTCACCATCCATTGATTATATTCCTAGCATGCACCTATATAATTAATTGCAACACGTAGGGGTTTTCTCGTGTTTACCTTTGAATCTGTCGGGGATGAACGGATCGAGACTCGTGCTTTGATCTTCTGGACTGTATCCCGGTTACCCAATCTCCAATATCGAGTGAGGATAATCTATGGAGAATGCTACAGAAAATCACCCTATCTCTCTCTAATATTTTTGAAAATTCTCTCCCAAGTATTCTATGGGATTCTCGAAAATTATGGTATAGGATAATTAAGGATTAGCCTTGATCTTATCTCTTACCTTATATTTATAATGCATTACCATAATCCTATAAGGAAAGGATCCATGCATATCCCATAAATATAATAATATCCTTATAGGATAAAGAGAATTAAATCACATCCATAGAGGGACGCCGATTTTCTCCAAGCTACGGGCCTGGATGGGCCAGCCCAGGGATCAAATACAAGGAATAAAGATGGACCTCAAATAAATTAATTATCTTATGTTCAGCCCATAACATAAATTAATTTATAAACATTCATTCATGCCACTAGAGAATAAATCTCGACTTACCCTTTATTACCGAAGGTGAGTCGGGCTTGCACTTAGACATTACGAATCCCCGTATTTAAGATATCGCACGTCCATTAATTATTTAGAGCATTATGACTGCTTAAAATAATTAATATCTTTAATTCCTTAAGTAGTACCACTCAACCTTATTATTGTACTTGAGCTAACTCAACCTGCAGGGTTTAGTACAATAAACCTTTTGAGCTCCTTAAGGGGACGTCATCATCCTTAACGGATACGGTGACTCGACTGAGATAACTAGCATGACATACAAACCGCCACCACCCAAGATGCGGAGAATATTGGGTTAGAACATATATATCAAGTTAGAACAAATAACCTCACCCATAACAAGTCAAAGTGATGGTCAAGAACTCATACTCACCTAATACCTTATCGAGGTTTAGATCATCGTAAGTCACCGAGATCTGGGTTCTTCACGACGGTCGATAGAAGAACTCATCTCAATGTGATCCATCAATACGTCGAGACGCACCAAAGATAGACAAGCAACCAAGTCAAGTCACTTCTTATCTATACCGCAGCCTATACCGACAACTCGTACTCAAGTTATCTCAGCTGTGATTCTTTTTATATCTCATTAAGCTCGACCAATCATATGGACTTATGTGACCTTCTACACACTGTATGATCTAACTTATATATGAGATAAGGGGACACGGATATATGCAATCAAGTAATCAATTCGGATAGGAGATTGTAATAGTGGTAACAGGAAACAATGTATACAAGCTCAACCAACACGGTTTCAAAGATACAAACCAACAATCTCCCACTTATACTAAAGCAAACTTTTAGTATACAATGTGTCTCTCTACTAGCTAGCTATTACAAACAAAACCATCACTTTGCTTCTCCCACTTATACAAAAGTTTCATTTCTAAGTGGGTGCCATCAAGCGAGTCCTCAATCCAAGTCCTCGAACGCACTTCGTAGACTTTTTGAGTGGCTCCGTGGTTTTGTGAATGGATCCGCTAGGTTATCCGTCAGATCAATCTTTTCAATCAGACGATCCCACCTCCCAAAGGTAAACACTAACGATTTCACTCGTATGACATGGTACTTTCTCTATGTGTTTGAGGTGCTTGAGTATGCTTGTGGGTCCGTGGTTCCTTCGAGTTTTCTATCGCACACGCATCTCCGTCTTTCAGTTATCACAAGCAACTGGGTAAAACTATGATACTCTTGGGCAAACCAAGTACCACACCTAGATCCATGAGTTAGTTCTTGAACCATACAGCCTCCTTAGCCGGTGTAGTGGTGGGAGGTAATCCCACACTTCACCAAATAGTCCCTCCCTTTAAACTCTTTGAATTTCTCAAAGCGAGTTATGTATCCATACCTTAGTGTCGTCAATGAAAGTGCCACGATTCGGCTTCCATGGTAGAGTCCGCGACTTTCATGCATCGCATCGCGCTTTGCACTCCGCCAATGGGTAGAACAACAACAGGAAAATCTTGAACTTAGCATACCGATAGAAGGAAAGATACACAACAGTGAAAAATATGAGTAAAACAATACACCAAATAGTGCTCAGTGAAAGCCGATTTGTCAAATCAAAATGACATTTGTTATCTCATTTAAATCCATCTCTAGGGTGTGTGCAGGACGAGTACAAATAGATTTTCTCAGTAAAGACAACTCATCAAATCAGAAAGAGATCAAGAGACATAGATAAGAAAAGAAAATAGAGAACATGGTCTGATCACATAAGGAATTTAATCTCACAAGTCAAGATTACAGATAAATTCAAAAGGAAAAATTTAAGGAGACACAACTCTCTCAACGCTAGGTCCAAGTGGTCCGGTGCCTACCAGAAGTCACTCTAAGGATTCGACAGTTGGCTGTTCTGACGTAGAGGCCAAACCTTCGGAGTTGACGGAAGAGCACACTAAAGCCATTCTATGTTCGTGGGACAATCTTGGATATAGTCGAGAAGCGAGCAGCAATAATCGACCCGTGGACATCTGAGGAGGCGATCTGAGACATTGATGCAAGATCATGGCACACCGCTATGGACTTAGAAATGGAGTCCATAGCGGCTATGGATGTATATGAAAAGACACCTCTACCGGATGGCAAGGAAGCCGTGGGTAGTAAGTGGATATAAAAGGAAGAGATTAGATGGAGGTTTGAACTTTTAAAGCGTGACTTGTGGCGAAAGGGTACACTCAGTATCGAGGGCATCGATTTCGATGAGACCTTGTCGCTGTGCAATGCTCAAGTCCATGAATTCTTACCGCCATGTGCCCACTTGAACACAGAGGTTTGGCAAATGGATGTTAAAACCGCTTTTCTAACGGTTACCTTGAGGAAGGTAGAGACATCTATATGCGACGAACCGAAGGTTATGTGGTAAAGGGTGAAGAGCATCTAGTATGGAAGCTTGAAGTCCATTTATGGACTTAGCGAACCTCGATCATGGAACTTACGGCTTTGACGAGTTGGTAAAGTCTTATGGATTTACCGGTTACTGCGAGAGTTGTGTGTGTCGGTTAGATATTAGCGGTGATGTGGTATTTCTTGCACTTTATGTAGATGACATTCTTCTAGTTGGCAACAACGTGAAAACATTATCGAGCGTAAGAGTTGGTTATCCGATCGGTTTCAAATGAAAGACTTAGGAGATGGCGTACATTCTTGGGATCAAGGTTTGCAGAGATCGCAAAGAAGAAAATATTGAGCTTATCTCGGTGCGCCTTACATTGATCTTTGTGATTACCGTTTGAGTATGGAGACGCCAAGAAGGATTCCTACCGACGGCGTTCCTTTATCTAAGCGATCACCTATGATCGCAAAGGAGATAGAAAATGAGACAAGTTCCTTCTGTTCCGCCGTAGGAAGTCGCATGTCTGCAATGCTATGCACGAGGCCGATATCTCAAGCTATCACGGTAGGCATAGTAGCTAGATATCGATCTAACCCCTGGACAAGCTCATTGGATGCGAAGAAAGCATATACTCAAGTACACGAAAAGGACTCGAGATTATAGGCTAGTTTATCGTGCGAGATAGTCTAATGCCTTTGGGTTATCTGCACTCGGATTTCAAGTGACCGTGATGAGAAAAAGTTAACCTCGGGCTATGTGTTTACCTTGGGAGGTGGAGCCGTATCTGGCGGAGTGCAAGCAGCGATGCATTGCGGACTCTACCATGGGCGGATATGTAGCCGCTCGGAGGCTTAAGGAGGTGTATGGTTCGAGAACTACTCGTGGATCTAGGTGTGGTACTGGTTTGCCCAGAGTATCATAGTTCTTGTGATAACTAAGGTCTTGTGGCAAACTCGGAGGAACCACGGACCCACAAGGCGACCAAACACATAGAGAGAAAGTACCATGTTATACGAGAAATCGTTAGGCGGTGACGTCTTGATTGAAAAGATTGATCGACGAAAAATCTAGCGGATCCATTCACGAAGAGCACAGCATAAAAGTCTACGATGGTCACGTTAGAGGACTTGGATTATGCTTGATGGCACCACTTAGAAAGAAACTTTTGTATAAGTGGGAGAAGCAAAATGATGGTTGTTTGTAATAGCTAGTAGAGACATTGTATACTAAAAGTTTGCTTTAGTATAAGTGGGAGATTGTTGGATTTGTATACTGAAAGCAGTTTGGTTGAGCTTGTATACAATGTTTCTTGTTACCACTATTACAATCTCCTAACTGAATTGAATACTTGATTGCATATATCTGTGTCCCCTTATCTCATATATAAGTTAGATCATACAGTGTGTAGAAGATCACAGAAGTCTGTATGATTGGTCAAGCTTAATGAGATATAAAAAGTTTCACAGCTGAGACAACTTGAGGACGAGTTGTCGGTATAGGTGCGATATTGATAAGAAGTGACTTGACTTAGTTGCTTGTCTATCTTTGGTACGTCTGAGGGCGTATTGAAGGATCACAGTGAGATGTGTTCTTCTATCTGACCGTTGTGAAGAACCAAGATCTCGGTGACTTACGATGATCTAAACCTCGATAAGGTATTAGGTGAATATGAGTTGCTGACCATCACTTTGAGTTGTTATGGGTGATGGTTATATATGTTCTAACCAAATTCTCGCATCTTGGGTGGTGGCGATCTTGTATGTCACGCTAGTTATGTCGAGTCACCGTATCCGTTTAGGATGATGGACGCCCCTTAAGGAGCTCAAAGGTTTATTGTACTAAACCCCGCAGTTGAGTTAGCTCAAGTACAATAATAAGGTTGAGTGGTACTACTTAAGGAATTAAAGATATTAATTATTTTAAGCGATCGAGAATGCTATAAATAATTAATGGACGTTCGATATCTTAAATACGAGGATTCGTAATGTCTAAGTGCAAGCCCGACTCATCTCGGTAATAAAGGGTATGTCAACATTTATTCTCTAGTGGCATGAATGAATGTTTATAAATTAATTTATGTTACAGGCCTGAACATAAGATAATTAATTTATTTGAGGCCCATCTTTATTCTCTTGCATTTGATCCTGAAATTTCGCCCATCCAAGGGCCGCTGCTCAAGAAAATCGGCGCCCATAGGTCTCTCTAAGGATAGAATTTATTCTCTTTATCCTATAAGGATATTATTATATTTATGGATATGCATAAATCCTTTCCTTGTGGGATTATGGTAATGCATTATAAATATAAGGTAAGAGATAAAGTCTAGGTTAATGCTCATTATTAACAAGCATAATTTTCGAGAATTGTGGGTTCATCCCAAGAGAAGTTTTCGAAAATAATTGAGAGATTTTAGGTGATTTTCCAAGCATTCTCCATAGATCGTCCTCGTTCGGCGTTGGAGATTGGGCGGCAGGATCACGATCCGAGGAAGGTCAAAGCACGAGTCCGTTCCGTTCGATCCGTTCATCCCGATTCGATCGACCAAGCGGATCCAAAGGTAAACACGAGAAAACCCCTACGTGTTGCAATTAATTAAATAGAGCGCGTGCTAGGATTATAATCAATGTATGGTGAATTAAATATCCAAGATAGATCCTCAAGAGGGCTTAACATATGTTTTCCCCACATTATCAAGGTTTAGATCATCAGAAGTCACCGAGATCTAAGTTCTTCCTGACGGTCGATAGAAGAACTCATCTCATCGTGATCCATCAATACGTCGAGGCGCATCAATGACAGACAAGAAACCAAGTCAAGTCACTTATCTATACGCATGACTATACCGACAACTCGTCCTCAAGTTATCTCATTGTGATTCTTTTATATCTCATTAAGCTTGACCCAATCATACAGCACTCTCGTGATCTTCTACACATTGTATGATCTAACTGTATGAAATAATGGGACAACATATGCAATCAAGTAAACAATTCGAGATAAGAGATTGTAATAGTGGTAGCGGGAAATATTGTATACAAGCTCAACCATTTTGCTTTTAATATACAATCAACACCTTTCAACTTAGTTTACACGGATCTCCAGTGATTATTGCACAAAATTCTAAACTATGACAAGGAACAAAACAGAGGACTGCTAAAAGAGAACTTGAATTTGATAAAAGAAGAGAGAGATGCAGCTCGTATCAAGACGGAAAACTATAAACGAAAAATAAAAGCAACCTATGGCAAGAAAGTACAAGTCAGGAGGTTCGACAAAAAAGACTTGGTCCTATGAAGAGCTGATACCCTTAGGCCGACCGGAAAACTGGACCCCAACTGGAAAGGTCCATACGTGGTCACAAATGTACTTAAATGAAGAATCATTTGAATTGACAGACGCATCCTCCCACGACCATGGAACATCTCCAACATGAGGAAATTCTTTGTCCGAGAACACAATACCATTGTTACGATTTTTCTGTTTTCTTTATTTCACTCTTTTTTTCACTCGTAGTTGTTTATTTGCTTTTAGATAATCTTTATTCTAGAACTTTTTTCCTTTAATAAAATATAGAAATTCTTACTCACTTTTGTGCAATTAACGGAACATGGATATATCGGATCCACATACATTATACATGAATAAAGTGTCGCATAATACAAAATCATTTGAGCAAGGTATAGTGTGGATCCCCCTAGCCAAGGGCCACTACCGACAGAACTCATGGCCGGAGTTATGAATTGCGAGGGTCTACTGGATAGATCTCAAATAATTCCACTAAGAAAGCCCTAGAGTAGACCTAGGAAACGAGTCAACCACCCAAGCTCATTTACAGAACAGTGGAATTCCTTAGATTGAGCAAAAAATTGGAGGGGGGAGGGGAGAGAGAGCATTTCAAACAAAACAAAACAAACATTGTCTCATTACATAGCCAGAAACAACACTATTATAAAGCCAGAAGTAACCTTACTATATATAAAGCCAGAAGCAGTGTATAAAGACATATGTGATAAAAAACATATAGGAATGATAGTGACAAGATTGTGGCGGCACTGTTGTCCCGAGGAAAATTACATGTCAAGACTAGTAGCCCATTCCACTAGTTGTTGGAGCTACAAGCACAACCTGGAAGCCTAACGCAGCAGACCCACACTTGATCTTGGTCGGGAAATGTGTCCCCTCAGACTCTAGTGACTTAAGTCTTGAGATGGAAAACAAAACATGAGGGATGAAAAACTCAATGGAAAACATAACGTTCATAGCTCCCTTAATACCTATCCCACCCGTCTAGAGAGTTCTTCAAAGGGAGCGATTTGCAGACTAAAGAAAACAGAACACGGAAGAATCCACAAACAAGTTCCTGTAGATCCGTCACCAGACGGGTAATAGAGCATCACCAAAGTAAGCGAACACTCATACATATACCAGGTCTCCGGCTACTGCCCCACCATTCGAATAACGAAGCAAGAACAGACAAAAGAAACAATAATTACTACTAATCTATCCAAAGGAAATGAGGGCATAAGCTCCTCTTGAGAGAAAACCAACCATTCCCAACATAACAAAGCAAGAATGAGCGAATGGGGGAAAACACCTCTATGGGTCAAGAAGTAACTAGAAAAAAGGAAAAATCCATATGGGTGGTTATGAAGGGAAAAGTAGAAAATATTTGGTATTCATAGTTAGAAAAAGCAAAGCTCAAGATGTAAAAACACCCTTAAAAGACAGAAAAGTAACCGACGATCCATTAATGAAGTTGACAGAAAGAAATCTTGGCATACCGATAGAAGGAAAGATACACAACAGTGACAAATATGAGTAAAACAATACACCAAATAGTGCTCAGTGAAAGCCGATTTGTCAAATCAAATGAGATTTTCTCAGTAAAGACAACTCATCAAATCAGAAAGAGATCAAGAGACATAGATAAGAAAAGAAAAATAGAGAACATGGTCTGATCACATAAGGAATTTAATCTCACAAGTCAAGATTACAGATAAATTCAAAAGGAAAAATTTAAGGAGACACAACTCTCTCAACGCTAGGTCCAAGTGGTCCGGGTGCCTACTCAGAAGTCACTCTTTCGACAGTTGGCTGTTCTGACGTAGAGGCCAAACCTTCGGAGTTGACGGAAGAGCACACTAAAGCCATTCTACTCACCTCTTCTGTAGAAGTGTGCGTACCAGCAAAGGCTTGTAGGTAAGCAGGATAGTAAGAAAGAACCAGAAGAAGAATATGGCGCAAGAGTAGCAGATCCAAATAATCAAAGGGCTCATCCCTAAAAGACCGAGCAGCTTTCCGTATAGACTCCAACCACCAGGCGAAATCCTTTGGGCAGAGATTCGTCAGTCTGCAAGCTGGGATATGAAGAAGTAACCTGATGAATAACATCTTTCTGGTCATCTGTGAGCTCACCGGTAGCCTATAAGAATTCTCCGGCAACCCCCAAGTTAGTCTCTATAGCGTAACCTTCAAAATGGTAAATAACCCCACATATTCGAGACATGAAAGCATGGGTACAAAGGTAGGCCTCTATCAAGTCAGCCTACAGGAACTGAAAGAAACATTGACCAATAGGAGTCGACAAGATCTGCTGCCGACAAAATTTAATGCCAGTCGCCAAACCTCATTGCTGCCCATCTTCTCGACCTTATTGAAGAGCAATGGTAGACATGACGTGCATGGCCAGGTCATGATCAGCTCTGTATTTCTCAAAGACAATGGCATGCTCTTTGTCAGAACGAGTAATGGTGTCTGACTTAGTGCGCATATCGTCCTCTGAATAAGCCAAACATCTCTTCAGCTCTGTAACACAGGCAGTTGTCTGGCTTGTTTCTTTTCTCTCTATCTCCAATGCCTGCTTACTTAATTCCAGCTCCCAGAAGCAGTTCTGGTACCTTTCAAGGCAAAAGGCTCAACTCCGATCGTAATCGGATAATCGAGCATGATCTGTGTGAATGCCCAGTATAACTTAAAACGAGCAAGGTAGTAGGATCTAAGTGAAAGGTTAAAAACCTGAACTAGTAAAGAAAATTCAAGAGGTCCTTACACTGATCATATGACTACAGAGAACTTCATGACTCTGGTCAATAGAATATTACGCCACAAGGGCCACGTTCGTGTCAGTGCCCAACTATCCCAAAAGTTGGCCGCACTGCTCATGGGAAAGATCCATCAAGTTGCCAAGAAAGTGAATTGAAATCCTTAGGTCAGGGAGCCTCCCTCATTTAGATGAAGTAGCCTCAGTAGTAGTGAGGACAACGAACTCACGAATCATTACTCTCATCATGGCTGGTGAGGGTGAGATAAGAGGTGGCGAGAAAACTTCAATGGCCATCCACTAAGGCTTGAAAGGATGGTCAGCCGTTACAGGAGTAGCGAAATTAGATCCCTTCGTCTAATCCTCCCCCATGTCATCGACATCCACAACTTGAAGGGCTCAAAGACTTACGGAAGATTAGAGGCAATGTCCTCGGTTAAGTTGGTGATTTTCACCTCTAGACCATTAGGAGGATCACAGCTGATCTTCCCAAGAGCACGCTCAGGAGAGGTTTTAGGAGATGGAATGACAGAAGGAGTGAATGCAACCTCAGGAGCTGGAATCCTGAAGGAATTGGTGGGAGCACACTCAGGAGAGGTTTGAGGAGATGGAAGGACAGAAGGGTGGAGGCGTGTAGAACTGATGAAAAGCTAATAGATCCGCCTGTCAAGACATATCTGCGAGAGACAAACAGTAAAAATTATTCAAATCTGGATTCAATCAGCATTGCAAGGATGTTTCTTCACTCCAGATGAGTTACCATATCATCATCCCATTCATGTCCCAGGAATAAGCCATAATAGATCAGGGCATCTTCATTTCTTATTATCTTGACCAACAAGGCGTGGTACTGGCCAAAGTCCTTATGGATCTCCAGTAGGATCAACGGGTGCTATCGCGCCAAGACCAAGGGTAATAACGTGCAATGGTTGAGCATGCATACGTATCCCCAAAAGGCCAGATCTCATCACCTATAGGAGCCACGAAGAAGTATTGATTTATCCAGTTCTTATCTAATCTAGGATCCTTTCTATATAGGTGAACAAGGCTAGTGTGTTTTTTCGTAAAATAGTAAAACATGCCACGAACGAAGGCATCATGAGTAAGGAAAAAAATACGGGAAGTATCAAAGATCTCGTACTCTCGAAGGATAATGTGAAAAACGAGCCTTCTGAATAGAAGACAGGCTGGTTCAGGGGAATACTGTACAACATGGATAATTTGGCCAGAAATGGACATACGGGAAAACGAAGCCCAGTCTTGACTTGGTGAAACCATAAGGTCATGGTGGGAGGATCAGAATCCAGGGGACCATCGTTATGCGAAGGGAAAGAGAATGTGAAGTTAGAAGGGGAACGAAAAGTCCCCAATAGCTCGTCAAGCTTCTTACTGCACACGGTGGAAGATTTAAAATTTGTTTCGTAAAGGCCATAAGAGCAGTTTCGCCAGGAGATCTATGGGTTCTTCTTACAAAAGAAAATATATCTTTCATCTCTAGCACGTCAGTTGTGGAAGAAGAAGGAGACTCGAACATAAAATACCTGGATGATTGATCGATCTTATTTTCGTAGGGTAATGAATGCGTAAGGAACACGAGGAAGTAACGTGGTTCGATCTATCGAAATAGATCCACGTCCACGGAGCAAGAGTGTATATCTTTATTAAGTATGTAAGAAGCGAATACAAAAAGTGTAGATGGTCCCTTTCCTCTAATCTAGCCTCTATTTATATACCATCATATTGAGTTCGACTCAATACAAAGTCTTCTCATAAGGATTCTTTTAGTTTATCTTGTTCTTCATGATATGCATCACAATCTTCTACGTCTCCAATTGCGATTCGAGTTGTAGTTGGTCGAGAGTCTTGGGCCGAACTCACATAGGCCGAAGCTTAATGTCGGGGCCCATTTATATTGGGCACGATGCTTCAGCCTAGTGGTTGGGCGTATCCTATCACATCCCCCAAAAGATGTAGAAGTGAGGTCGTGATGGAGGGGCGATGGTTACGACATTGCCTCGCGAAATTAGTGGTCGGCGAAGTGGAATGCGTCAGATCCGTCGAAGATGAATGTCGCCCTGCCATAAATTGGCCGAAATCGAACACTCGTTGCCCCACCGAAGTCGAATATGTAATCTCGTGTCGAGGTCGAATATGTAACATCGTGCCGAGGTCAAACACGGGATGCCGTGCCAAGGTCGAACATGGAACACGTCACATCCATTCAATGTATACAGCGGTTAGGGTCCCGACAAAGTTGCACGTTGGGGAAATAACTTCCCCAATACGCCATTTCCCATTTCACTTTATCCGCCACCAAATTTCAAACTTGAGAAAAACTCTCTCTTTACGTAAAGCGTTCGAAGTTTTCAACCTTTGTACCTCGTCGTTCGTTCTCGTCGCCGAGCACCGCTGCCATTTCTCTCGATAGTTCTGCTAAAACAAGTAAGTTATCTCATATGGCTTCTTCTTCTCGTTCTGATGAGGCTCACGACCGTGAAGGCCGTGAGATGTCAGTGTCGCCGCGGGGTTCGCCAGTGGTATCTTTACGGAGTCCTTTTCGTGTCGTTTTAGAGGTTTTTACCGTCGATTCCCCTATTCCTTCAGCGTGTAGAGTCGTTTCCCGCGTTTGGGGGATTTTGGTAGGGTTTCCACGTTTCCGTCGTGTCTAGATTCCCAATCAATTAAAGAGCTTGCTTTGAGATTTTCTATCCCAAATTCTGCTGAGTTGGTCGTTCCCCGACTGGAGGATAGGGCCTGTGCCCCTCCAGACGGTTTTGTCACGATATACGAGGACAACCTTAAGTACGGTCTTCGTCTTCCACCTCCTTTTGTGTATGCCGAACTGCAAAAAAAATTCGACATACCTCTTGCCCAAATAATGTCAAACTCTTTTCGGCAGTTGACGGGTCTTGGTGTCTATGCCCGTCGTCATAATTTTTCTCTCACCCTAGGGCTGGTCTTTAGGTTTTTCCAGTTTAAATCCAGCTCGGGGTGGTACTATTTATCACCTTGTCGTCGTTTCAAAGTGAATACGAGGTCAAAACTCCCGAACTGGCAGAAGAACTTCTTTTTTTGTCGGTTCGATGAGGCATTCCAGTTCGTCTGGAAAACGGGGAAGTTGGTGGATAAGGCCACCGATGACAGCTTTGGTGACCTCGAGGAGTCATTGGAAAGGGCCGGCCATGTTGACGAAGTTTTTTCCGTGGCCGAGCTCGTCGCTCCGGGGCTGAGCCTTATGTGATTCTGCTACCGTGGTAGATCCGATGAAGGGTGAGGCCCCCCTTCGTGCACTTCGATTCTTCCATTTTTTTTATTATGTCATAACTCGGCCTTTCTTTTATCTCCGCAGTGAACTTCGGTGCCGTGAAGAGGAGGAAGAGACCGAGGTCTGACCTCGAGCCATCCAACGTGGCTCCGAAGATCGTGTCTGAGGCCTCTTCTGAGAGGACCGAAGACATACTAAGGTATCCTTTACCCTTGTCCATCCCACGCCCAACAAGGAAAGGCGTGTGGTTTCGGTGTCATTCCCACCGACGATGAGAATGTGAGATCATCGGTTCTCGTGTCGCACGCCGGTCCTTCCCGAGGTAATGCTATTATTTTGCACGTCGTAAAGTTTATGTGTTTGATGTAATTGTTTGACGTGGTTGACTTCGGTACAGGGGACTAAGTACATGACGACGGAGCTTGCGAAGACGTCCACCCAACTGACGGACTTCATTAATGACGCCGTCGTCCAGTTCCATCGGGTGGCTCGCGTCGCGAGGGGTTTGGAGGAGGAGAAGACCCTCCGCCGGCGAGGTGGTCATGGTCGAGGAAAAGCTCGGGATGTGGCAAAGAGGAGGCCGCGGCTCGACGGCGGCCGGTGGGTGGGCCTAAAGGCGGCCAGATATCGGAAGGCCGAGGCGGTGGCCTCGCAAGGAGAGCTTCTCCGCGTCTTTGCGGAGAGGTTGTTTTTGTCCGGGAGGTTCTCCTACCGGTCACGTGGTGGCCTCGGTCCTCAATCTGGCGTGGCGGCCGCCACTCGATGAAGTCGTCGAGATTACCCAATTTGGATAAGTCGGCACGGGTATGAGGTGATGTCGGGTGAGGCCATGCTGCGGGCATATGCCGAGGCTCTCGCTGACGGCATGAAGCACTTTTTTGTTGTAGAGAGCTTGGCCTCCTCCTCGACCCTGCTGATTGCTGAGACAGTCCGTGCTTGTGCGGTGGACAGGGATGTCTGGCTCGAAGCTGTGATTGCCGATCTGGCTAAGGAGTGGGGGGCGGCGACTGTCGAGGCCGAAGCTGCAGAGGTTCGGAAGGAGGCGGAGGAGGTGCAGCCGATGGAGAAGCTGCTGGAGGGGTCAGTTGATCCACCTTTT
The DNA here is from genome assembly GCA_036937905.1 of Salvia rosmarinus. NCBI lineage: Eukaryota > Viridiplantae > Streptophyta > Magnoliopsida > Lamiales > Lamiaceae > Salvia > Salvia rosmarinus. The sequence continues at coordinate 89,883,860 of CM072816.1, read as the reverse complement.
TTTTTGTAGTTCAAATGTACTCACGACATTATTAAGATGTCGGTTTTGATCCTGCCTTAAAGGCTTGAATAAAATTCCCCAATTTTATGGAAGAATGCTTCTTTTTTGTTCTTGTCTCCAGTCTGGTCCTAAACTTGTTGACGTATCTCCCTGGCTAAACCAAATCAAAATTTTGAATCGAGCTCTCGAAGCAAAAGAGGTCGTTGTCCTTCATTAGGAAAGCAAGCTGGGTCATGTGAAGGAGGAAGCCGATGTAAAATTCAGGGCTTCTCAAGAGAAATATGATGAGCTTCAAGCTCGGTTTTTGGAGTTGGAGGAGAAGCTGGAGATCTCGAAGGATGATGCCAAATCGGTCGTCGAGGAGCACGCCGAATCGAGGTGGTTATTCGCAAGTGGTGGAATGACCATCTCGAGGTCGAAGACAAAGTCTTAGAGATCGTAGGCCGGTGTTCGAGTTAGAAACATGAGTAGGGTCGGGACTCTTGGCAATTCGGAGAGCAGCTTGCCGACACGAGAAAAATAAGCGGTCTATCAAGATCATTGTAGCTCGTCATCCACAACTTGAGCGGGTGCTTGTTCGATTGCCGAGGCTTTCTTCCCCGACGGTGCGTTCAAATCACAGGATTGTCAATAGGCATCCTCGGGAGTTTTATGAGCGAGAGGCGGCGGTTATCGAGTAGCTGTGGTCGGATGACGAGCTATAGAGTCAAGTGGCGAGCTCCAGTGTCGTTCGAGGGCGAGGTAGAGGTAGGGGTAGGGTAAGCATAGATGAGCTTTGAACCACGATTTTGTTAGAGATTGGCTTAGCTTCTCCCGCCTCCCGGTCCTTCATCGCCCTCGTAATCTCGTGTATATGTTGTATATTTTGGAAAGAAAAACAAATTTTTTCTTTGCCTTGTGTTGATTTTTTTTATCAAACATTATATACATTTCGTCCTCGTAATCAAACGAAGGTAGGTCATCGTCGTAATTAAACGAAGGTAGGTCGTCTTCGTAATTAAACGAAGGTAGGCCGTCCTCGTATTTAAACGAAGGTAGTTCATCCTCGTATTTAAACGAATGTAATTCATCCTTGTAATTAAACGAAGGTAGTTCGTCCTCGTATTTAAACGAAGGTAGTTCGTCCTCGTATTTAAACGAAGGTAATTCATCCTCGTAATTAAACGAAGGTAGTTCGTCCTCGTATTTAAACGAAGGTAATTCATCCTCGTAATTAAACGAAGGTATGTATAAGTTCCTTATTTGTCGAGAAGTGTCGATGGGGGTGGTCCCCTCACGCGCGTTTATTTTACCCTGTGTTGGGTTTATTTATCATCCTCTTAGAGGGTATTTTATAATATCGAAGAGGTAGTATGCATAAGTGACAAATGAAATATGCAAGACTGAGCATATGAAGTAAATAAAGAAAAGATTTTATTAATGAAAAACGACTTAACAAAAGAAAAGAACCTAAAGACACGACTTAACAAAACTAAATGAACAATTTTTTTTTCTTTTGACACTTATGCAAAATATCTCTTGAGATGAATGATGTGCCACGTATTAGGTATTTGTTCACCGGATAAATGGGCGAGCTTATATGACCATTTTCAGAGGACTTCTTCTACTGGCGGGCTCGTTGATGACGAAGCCAGTTTGCTTAAGGTGTCAGCTTGGCTATTCTGCCCCCTTGGGATACGAACCAACTGAAAGTATGAGAAATACTGTTGTAAGCTTTTGGTTTTTTCAAGGTATTTCTTCATCCTGTTGCCTTTAGCTTCTGTAATACCCCAGATTTTCATAGCTCTGATTAAGCGCTAAGTACGTAATTAATTAGAAATTAATTACGTGAGTGACTAGGGACAATGCATCTTCGGATAAGATTTCATAAAGTTTTAACTCAAAGAATTATTATAGAATTTTACAGTTGACTAATTGAATGATAAATCTTTCAATTAGTATTCTATTCGATGTTTATTTAGAAAGAGTGATTGATGAAAGTTTGATTCACTAGAAATTTCTATATTTCCAATTTCTTTATATTGACAATAATTTCAAGTTACATCATATTATTATTATTATTTTCAAGCTTGTATTAGTAAGAAAATGCTAAAACCACTAAGCTTCTTAAGGAAGCTAAAAGATTGACTTACTCTAGAAGCTTCCCGATAGCTTGTGAGAAAAGCTTTGAATAGTGCATTAGGATATATATATATATATATATATATATATATATATATATATATATATATATATATATATATATGTACAAGATGAAAAGGCTCCATTTTCCTCCTTCTTTTCCAAAATTTTCGAGAACCACAACATACCCACACCTCAAATTTCTCTCTTCCAAAATCGAGATTTCAAGCTCCAATCCTTTCCAACTTGATAGATCAGCGTCCCACGAAGGTAAAACACTAATCTTATTCAAGTTTTGAAATAAAATCAAAGAGAAAACCGATCCCAAACCCCTAAACTTTTGGTCATTTGGCCATAAATTTTACTGAGTTTTGTTCTTCGATTCTTAGTTGATATATGCATAGATCTATCTATATAGGGTGATATTATGTGAGAAATCAAAGAAAAATCCCTTTGTAAAACCCTAAGATTTCGCCATGATGGCCTAGTTCGATGAAATTTCGTTTTCGATTTTAGTTCATATATGTTTAGATCTACCTCTTTGATATGATTTATGTTGGATCTATGGTTTGATTTGTTCGTTTCATGAAAACCTAAATTTTATTCAAGAACCCTAATTGTTATCTTGAAGTTTTGTTGATGATTTCTTAAATTAAGCTTAGATCTATGTAATTAATGACGTTTGAGCATGATTAGAGTTGATTGTGAAAACAAAAATCGAACCCTCCAAAATTCTTGTGATGACCGAAAGTATAGGGCTTGATTTCAAGATGATTCGGCTTTGATTTGTTAAAAATAAGCTTGTAGTTATGTAATTATATATCTATGATTGTGTTTAATGAAAGAAATTGGGATTTAATCCAACGTATATGAAAAGCCCTAAAGTAAAGTACTTATGTAATGCGAGAACTTTTTGTGTTGATTTTATTTGAAATGTTTGACTTCAAAGTATGATCTAGTATATTAAATTAGTCTATTTTGAATTATTGAGATTTTATATGCTTGTACGAAATTTAGATTTCGTTAGTTTGCGTTTACAAAGGATTTTGTGAGATTGATTTGATATTTGGAATTTGATTTCAAAACATAGATTCTTATGATTATATTGCTTGATTAAGGCTTACTTGATCGAAGTTCTCAAAGAAATCGATTAGAAAGATTAAATATCTGGTTATAGCAATATGATATTCCTTATGAATATAAGGAATTGAAAAGACTAATGTTCTTATAAATACTTTCTTAATAAGTTAAATAGTTTAGTTTTGGATGCATTGACCTAGCAGAGCTTAGCTTAACTATAGAGTATCGAGAGAGTTTTAGTAGAGGCTCAAGAGTTAGAAACTCTTAGTTCCTCTTTCCCGTATTTATTCCTCTTATCTCTTTTTAAGGGACAAGTGGAAGCAGAATAGAGATCAAGAAAGGGAAGATAGAAAGTCTCGAGTAAGCTAGATTTCCAGGTGGGCTTTCTAAACTAAAATATGTTTATGCACAAGTTTATGAAAATGAGCATGTGAATTTTATAAAGTTAATTGACTTACTGTTTTTGAGCATCTTGCATATTACCTATCTACGAGATTCGACGATATCGGCCCTATGCTAGGCAGTGCTAGTAAGGGTTTGTGTATTGTGTGGCCTTTGCCAAGGTGTTTGAGAAGCGAGGCCTACTTCTCAACACAAGAGTCTTGAGATATGGTGTTTATTTAAGATTTGTCTGCGGACATGTTATCATGAGAATTGTTACGTGCATTGATCATGAAGTAAGAGATTTCTTAAAGCATGATTCATAGGATATTTCTTAAAACCATTGTGAATCTAAGAAAGTGGCAAGTCGATTATATAGCTCTAAGAGCATGTTTTAATTGTTTTCGGCAATTGCCCACCGAGTACATCAGTACTCATGCCCCGCATGTATTCTAAATGTGCGGAGTAGTGCGGGAGATGACAACGAGATTGAATCTTCGAGCGAAGACCTTTTGTCATGTTTTTATGTTTGCCCGGTTTATGTCTTCACACATAAACTCGGCTACTCTTTTCACGCCAACTCTTGTTAATTATGATTTTGATGTATTATGATCTGTAGTTCGATGGGTTAGACATTTGATAGACATGTTTGAATTCACGTCAAAGATCATGGCATCGATTCTTGAATGATTTGTATCCAACTTTGGTCATTTGGTTAATCACATGTCTAATGACTCGTCTTTCTTTAAAATGTCATTGTTTATATTTGCGAGTCTCTTGAAATAGTTAGTCATTTCATTTCCTTCCGCCGTCATACTTGATTAGTCGGTTAATATAAGATTAGATAGGTCGGTGTGTGACTTCTTACTTTCCCAACATGTGGCTTACTATGACATGAGAATCACCGTGAACTGCATTTCGTGTCTGAAGGCTTTGAGCTAGGCGAAGTCACGCAATTAAGGCCTCGTACTCCACTTCGTTATTCGTAGTTTTGAATGCAAACCGAAGTGCGGGTGATTTCTTGGCCATCTCGGGTCCTAGAAGTAAGATGCCCGCCCACTTCCCGCTTTTTCAAGCTCCATCCACGTAGATTTGCCAAGCAATTCTCGGATGCTTCCTTTATGGGTTGACCCGCATTGTTTGAGGTAGGCTCGGTGGGTTTCGGCTTCTCTGTGAAGTTAGCCTCACTAGAAAGTCTCGCTAAGGCGACCGCGATGGCTCGACGAGGGCAAAAGAGATAGCGTGTCGCCAATTTAATTGCCCACTCGCAATTCTCCCGAAGCACGGCTTTGTCAACACTTGTCAAGTGGATGATCGGTGACAACTCGTATAGGATGTGCGTGGAAATAAGGACATAGTCTCCTTGCAACATTTACTAATGCTAAAGCGAGCTTCTAGAGGTTGATATCTAGTTTACGGTCCTTAAGTGCTCGGTGATGAAATACAGAGAGAGTTGACGTTAGTCCTCTCGTACCAAAATTGCACTTATGGTTTCATCCAAGTCGCGAGGTATAGGAAAGGACTTCTCCTTCTTTCGGGACGAGATAAAGTGGGAGTTTGGCAAGGTATAGCTCTTGAGATCTTCAAAAGCTAACTTGTGTTTATCATCAATTGAACTCGGAGCCTTTTGAGAATTTTGAAAATGGGAGTTGTTTCTCCGCTGACTTTTGAAAGAAAACGGCTCGGTGCAGCTAAGCAGCCTGTTAACTTATGCACATCATAGATCGTCTTCGCACCTTCATCTCCAAAGCGGTTTGAACTTGGGCGGGTTGGCTTTTAATCCTTCATGAAACCCAAAGACCCAAAATTTCCCAGACGAGCGCGAATGTACATTTACGGGGATTTAGTTTAGGTATACTTTACGGTAAGCCGAGGATAATTGGAAGTCGGCAACATAGGTGGCTTCTCCTCACTTTTGACGACGATATCATCTACATACACCTCCACAATTTGACCGATGTATGGTCGAAATATCTTATCCACCATTCTTTGATAGGTGGCCCCTGCATTCTTGAGTCCGAATGGCATCTTCTTATATGCAAAGACGTCGAAGACTTTGATGAAGGCTGTTTTGGATGCGTCCTCGTCACTCATCAAGACTTGGTGATACCCCTTGTATAGATCCAAGAAGCTGAAGACTTCGTATCCGACCAAAGCGTCGACTTTTTGTCGATATTGGGAAGGGTAGCGATCCTTAGAGGCAATGTTTATTGAGATCGGTGTAATCGATAAACATTCGCCATCACCCTCCTCCTTTCTTGACCATCACCGGGTTGGCTATCCAGGTCGGATACTTGACTTGAATAATATCGTGCTTTCAAGAGTTGGTGCACCGTCATGTATGACTGATTCCGCCCGCCGCAAAGATCCTCTGTTTTGCCGAACCGGTTTGACACTTGGGTCGATGTTGAGCCGGTGAGTAATAATACTTGGTGAGACCCGGTCGTGTCGGGGTGACCAGCGAAGACTCTCTGAATTCCGCTGGAGTTGGATGATCTGCTTTCTCGGTTGAGGTACTTGATGGAACTGCTTTGGCGACCTTGAGGGATCGTCTTAAATGCTGATGTGACCTCCTCATCGGTGTCGAGAGGCGACGACGTTATTTCGGGTTCAACTTCTTGGGCTTCGATAATTGCTATGCCATGGGTCTTTGGGTCAAGTCCCAAGACCTCTTAAGCGACCTGCATGTACTCTTTGCTTGTTTACGATCTCGCCGGATCACGACTACCCTCCTTTTGGGGATCTTCATGGTTAGATGATCGTTGAGCATACCGCCCTCAATCGCATTTAACCGTCTCGACCTAGTATAATGTTATATGGTGAGTGGCGTTTACCACAAAGAACTACCACCTTGGTGGAGCTCGTCAGCGTTTTCCCAGCTGTGACGGGTGGTCCAGTGATCCTCCAGCGCTCTTCGCACAAAGCTTGAAGTGGTAGTGGTGCTGGTGTAAGATGTGTCTCCTCAATCCCCAATTTGTGAAGCACTCCTTGAAGAGGATACTCACCGACGAACCACTATCGGCGTACGCGCCCGGACTAACTTGTTGGCGACTCACCGCTGGATTATAATTGCGTCACGGTGAGGTACCACGGTTGAGTGCAGTCTTCATCGAGAAAAGGTGATGGCCTCGTCCTTTTAAACCTCTTGTTTACAGGTTCCTTTGGTTAGGGACTTGGGCCTCGGCTTTTAGGAAGACTTAAGTAGTCTGAGTGAGGCCCCGTGATAGTGGATATGTAATAACCCGAAAAATTTAAAACTTTTATTAATGATGTTTGAATCACTTAGTTGTGGTTCTTAGACCTTAATTATGTTAAAGGAAACCAATGAAGCAATTAGAATCGATTCGGAGATCGAATACTAAAGAAATCAGCGATAACTAGTCCTCTGGGATTAGGGTTTTCGAGTAGCCCTGAACATAGAATGAAAGATCGAGAATGAATCTCCACGACGGATTTCATTTTAGAATCCTCACACGAAAACATGTGAGAATGCAAAGGATGAGAATTTTCGGGCATACTTGCGGTCGATCTTAAAACACTATTTACGAGCGGAACAACTTCGGTCCGTGCTAATCATAATAAATAGTGATAACAACCAAAATCATGAAGGAATGATTCATTATGAATTTAGAAATTATAAGAATCAATTTCAAGGAATTCTGAAGAACTTAATAGAACGTAGGGTAAAATATCTGGAAAACCCTAATTTGATCGAGCGACCCGAAACTCGAACCGAGGGTCTAAATCAATAAAATATGCTTTATAAGACTCAAATTATTTATAAGCTCAAAATTCAAGAGAATTTTGAATGAGCATATTTTAATCGCTCGGACGCCGCTTTAGCGATAACTCGAATTGACTTATCGAGCGGCGTCCGAGCGTCGTGAAATTTTATGAACATTAAAATAAGTCTTTAAAGGCTATTTAATAAGATAGAACCTTAAGGTTCCGAGAAATCGATCGAAAGTCGTTAAAACTTAAAGAGTCGGTATAACATACCAAAGCGGGTAATTTGACCAATCCACCTCCCAACTACCACCAAGACCTTATCAAAATGGGAAATGACAGCTCTAAGGTCTGCAATAACAAGGGAAAACGTGCAAGGGCAGACCTCATTCATCCTCTCACTTTTTCTCTCGTTTCAAATTCTCTCTACACTTTTCAAACCCCAACACTAAATCCTCCTCCCCAACCTCTCCCACACTCAAATAATCCTTCTAAGACCATAGGAAGGTATTATTCATCATCCTCTTCCATCCTAATGGGTGGAATATTTATTTTGAATTTTGGGTTTAAAACCCTAGTTTGCTCCCCATTTATTTTCGTGACTTTAGAGCCTCCAAATTCTCTTGAGTCGTGAATGAAAATGCTTAGAATGATGTTCTAAGGCTACTGTAAAAATTTCATAATTTTTGGAGCATGTTTATATTTTTTGATTTATGCTTTATTTATTTTAAATATGCCAAAGCATGATTTTGTGAATATTATTTGATATTGTTGCTTGCTAATGTATTATAAAATTTAGTAAAATATCATAATTTTCAGAATACTTTTGAAAAAATTTTGTAAAAAGCGTGAGTGTTGAGGCTTATTTAAGCCATGGTTTGATTTTATTTTTGAAAATAGTTGAGATATGGTGTTTAATATATGATGTGAACATCATATATAAATCTTGGGATTTTGAAACACATCTCCTATTTATTTTAAGATGGCGAATACTATATATATATATATATATATTTGTTGTTTGATTTTGGTTGAGGAAAATAGTTGAGACATGGTGTTTAGGGTATGATATGAACATCATACATTAACCTTGAATTTATTCAAACACCTCTTCTATTTTTTTTTATAAGAACCGTGGCTTATATATATATATGTAGTCTTTTATTTGATTTTATTGTTGAAAATAATAGGATGTGTAATATTATGAATATTGGTAAATGTTGGTGTTAATATTACATGCTATTACATATACAACCATATTGTGAAGGATTGAAAATTTTGAATATGTAAATATATATATATGTGAATCTGAAAATAAATGATGATGAAAAGCATGGGTTTAAATTTTTAATGCATGATATGAAGTGATATTTCATGTTTAGTATATAGTATAAGCATGAAATAATTTTGTGGAATTTATTGAACACCAAAGCTTGTTGATTTGAAATTGCGAAAATTACAAAGATTTTAACCTATGGTTTAAAATTTTATATGATGATATTGAGTTGATAATTAAATTCTATAGTATGATAGGAGTATAACATGATTTTATTGGAATTTATTGGATACATATGCTAATTGTTGCTAATTATCGGCGTAACAAAATGGCTAAGTATGAGTTCGATTCTAATGTTAAATGATGCTATGATAGTTAATTATAAACTTAGAATGAATGGTTGTGATTAGAGTGGATGAATGAAACACTTATGCACACTTACACAATGATTGTGTATTGCATTAGAAATTAGGGTTTTCTAATGCTTAGCATAGTTTATGTTGTGTATGGTTTTGTCGATGTTGAATGTTTATGTTTATGTTGAACCGACAAACCAAAACCCGAGCGTAAACAACATAATCTATATGAGCGAGAATCCAAAAAAATCGACCAAATTCGATAACTTAAGATGGAATAAACAAGAATCGAAGTTAGATAATTAATTAGGGTTTTATTAATGAAAGGATACCCAAACATGAGTTCCTCGTTAGAAAAACCAAGAGTCGAGCTACAACGTTACTATTGATAACGACAACTCGATACGACATTAGTCGGGCGTAAACACAACTCGATAATGAATAACGATTATCGACATATGTAACCTCCGGCGAGTTAAGTTAAATAGACAATGTCGTAATGTGTAAGCAACGATTGAACACATGATGTCGATCCTTATGTCTCAAAAGCCGAGTTAATATTCTCGAGTACTCCGTTTAGTCTTAAGTACTAATTACTTACATGATGGCATATGTCCACTTGATTTGTAAGTCGATATTCCTCTTTAATTATCATGTTAATCGATAAGTCGTCACATAACCTACTGGGGCGTAACTATAATTGTTAAGTCTAGTTAGTGGCTTGAGAATATCTAATTTACCAATCATAATTTGATTACCGATAACCTATAACATAATAACGCCAAAACAAAACTAAGGTTAAGAGTCGGATAGACTCGGATTATGTAATTCATAATTGAAGTTCACTATGGACGATGAGGTAATATAGCCTCAGACTGGGAATGTAAGATAATAGAAATTATCTTAAAACAATCACATAAAATCATAAAGAAACCCTAATTGGGAACTTTAAAGTCGTAATTTATAAACGACCATCGATCGATAGAAAGAACCTAAAACGGCTATTTTCTTATGAAGGGTTCGATCGGGCGAGTTCTTTGAGGAAGGATACTCACCGCTCATTTAGAACCACTAAGCTTTGGATTAGCGGTGGGCTTTCTTGAAACGAAAATGTTATGCATATCTCAAAGCATGTTTTACAAAGCATTATGAAATATTATCACATGAAATGTTATTGATGCCAAATGTTTATGTTTTGTTGTTATCCTATTTGAGATTGGTATATCAATGTGGTATGTGAATGAGTTGGTCCACCAGCGTTAAAAAGTGGTATCGATCGGATCCGACTTAGTTAAGGACTAACTCGGATTGTGTACGCGCGTGTTGTGTGTTAAGGTTAGCTACCTCGACCGGTCACGGCAACTATGTGTAGGTGGCCACCTCCATAGTCTTGTGAATGGAATGAATGAATGAATGATCGAGATATGGAAACAACGTGAATGAAATAGTCAGCCCGACGTTTTGGAAAACGATAAAATATTTGATAGGCGTGAGTCTTTAACTAAAATCCTCGCGCGCTATTGTGGGCGATTAATAACTTTTGACAAAGAAAATGTTTTGCAACGAGTCCACCGAGTACTTTTGTACTTAGCCCCGCATTTCGTTTTGACGTGCGGGTTGAGCAAGGATCGATGATGGGTGCGGTGGTGCGTAGTAGCGCCTATTTTTGATGCTTAATTAGAAAGGTTTCTAGAACCTTGGGCATGCATCGTCATATGCATGTCCACACGTTTAATTGCCGCTAACTCGATATTATTAATGTTTTGATTATAACCGCTTATTTAGTATTTAATTGAGGTGGTACTGCACTTTAAATTTCTTACTCGATTGGGTTATGTTGAACCTGAACCCTTTTCGACAAGTCCTTCTAGGACTTGAGTCGGTATCGATTGTTTATCCTTTTTAACCTATCGTTATTAAGTAGTTGTTTGGTTGATTGCCTTGATTAGCTATGTTTATTTCCACCGCTTTATCATACCGGTGACGATCCATATGATCCGTGCTTCATTGGAAAGTCGGGTCGTCACAAAGTGGTATCGAGCACTTGTTCGCTGAACCCTAGAAACCCTATCCTTGAATCTTAAGTTGAAAGTTGAGTCTTGGCTGTTGGTATTTGATTGCCTGCGACCGCACCCCATCGCCGTCCCCGCTCAGCGAGGAAGAAGGTAACTATTTCAACCGAAAGTTGTTTGAAATGATAGAAGTTTACGAAATGTGAAATGGACTTACAAAAGTCGTATTGTTTTAAAGGTTGAAATATGTTTGAAAGGAGAAAAGTCTCAAAAATTGAATGGAGTAGTTGTTTCAAGGATTTTGGAAAATGAATGATTGACATTGAAAAGTTATTTTGAAAATAATCTGGTTGTTAGATTGAAAAGAGTTGAAAACCACGGAAAATTGATAGAGGAATGATATGAGAATATCATTTATCGCATATATGTTATGAGTTGTGTTTACTCCTATATGCAAAGCATCTAGATGCATAATATAAATGAGTATGTTTCCATGAGAACATAGACTCTTAAGACGATAATCCTTATTGCTCGAACTTAGTATGAGAACATAAGGTATCCCGATTGAGCGGAATACTAAGGAAAATGAGAACATAGAAATTTTTAAAAATCACCATCCGAACAGATTTGAGGATGAGAATTCAACTACTCTACGATGACGAGCGATTCATTAACCGGAGGTTCGCCTTGTTATGAGTCTCAACCTCTCTGTGAAGAAATTTCGAACACTATCGTGCTATCTCTATCGTGGCGATAACGAAGAATCAAAGCATAACGCTAAGAAAGTATGTATAAAAGAATGATAGAATTTGGAGTATCATGGAACGATATGATTGAATGTTATGATTCGAATGAAAATAAGTGAATTCATAACCCAATGAAAAAGGGTGACCACTTAGCCTTACTAAAAGGCTAGACATTGAAAGTTTGTGCTACCCTAAGAGACCATCAGTCTCTTCCGAAGACCAAATCATGAAAGTAGTTTCATAAGAACTTAGGAATATAGGATACTAGATTATGGTAGGATAATTTTTATGACTGCAGCTTTTATCCCGTAGAGCCACACACGAGGAGGTTATGCGTTCTGCCGTTCCTACTAGATTTGCCGAGGAGACGACGTAGGCAAGTTATTTGCTCACTTCATGAGTCATCGAAAGCTGCTGACAGGCCGTGGTATGTCATACTACGATCGATTTCAATACTACCACCAAGGCGGGGTTATACACGAGATATCATCGAATACATATATAAATGGCGAGAGAGCTTCGATCTTGAGGTGGACTTACCCTGTTCCATCACCCACTGAACTATGTATTCATGGTATAAGTAGCTACACCTTGTGGATCGTATCTCCCCGAACGAGAATATACCGGCGTGATGAGATTCCCAGTGGCTTCATCAGAAGGTGCCTCGCTGGCATCCGATAGAACTGCATTCTTGCTGGCGGTGGCGGGAACATATTCGAGCTAGATCTTTCCGTCCTTGACAAATCACTTTTTGGTCCTACCGCCAGAGGATTCGAGCCCGTCATTGCCACCCGACCAAAGCATCGCCGATCATTCCATGCCAAGACTCACCTCTACCTATCGGTGCTCCCTAGTTCAATCGCCGCCACCCCATACGGACCCATGTACCACGATCTTGTAGAGATTGACGATTCACGTGGCCTAAGCGCATGCGCCGTGAGAAAACCTATGCCTATCTTGCCGCTTTCTCCGCTTCCACCAATGCCTATGAGGAGATCATGGTTGAGATCCGGCGAGACCGTGCTACTATAGAAGAAGCTAGAGTCGTTAGAGTCTCGAAGATCATGGCTCACACTCAATGTTGAGGTTGAGGAGGAGGACCGCCCGGCGATGAGATGAGCGAAGTTGATAGTAGCCATACTCGGTGCTCGACTCGACACGTTGAGCCCTATTTACACCAGGCGATTATGGATCTAGTTATTAAGACTAGATAATGTTTTGTTTATATACTTTTGTATATCTTGTGATGCATGCGAAACGATAGGTCGTTTCGACATGAACCCTTATTTTGATGACCTCGGTGGCGTTTATATTTTTGAAAGCACCGTGACTAGGTGCGATGAGTGATATTGATATTAGCTTTTGGGAACATCATACTCCGCACTCGGCCCCATTTTGTAAATCTCAAAAGCGATGAAAATCATCGTAGAGGCATTTTCTTTGAGATGATGATAGCTCATCGAGAGCCATTGGTTTGATGTCGTATTATGTGATGTTCGATGATGCGCTAGACTTATGCGCATGATTATATATAAATATCGCACTAATATATTTATGATCCCGATGGATGGCATAAGAAGATATTTGACTCACGTATATTTAAGAATGATAGAATGCCGACGAGAAGGAAAAACTACGATGTAACACTTGAAGGAGGACACTCCACCACCACCACCGGCAAGAAGGATTGAGGCCATTCCTCGGACATAATCCGCCAATTTTCAGCGGGATTGGGAATCTCGTGGATACGGAACTATGGATTCACGCGGCAGAACGAATCTTTAACTTCCTTCATGCACTCTTAAACGCTTGTCATGCGTTGCTTTGCAAATGACTGGTGCCGTCGATTTCTGGTGGGAGGTGAAGAGAAAGACCTTATATGAAGAGGAACTAGAAGCTTACACCTGGGAAGAATTCAAGTAGGAAGTGTACGAGAAGTACATACCTAAGAGCTACCGTAAGAGGAAAGGACACGAGTTCTAAAATCATGACAGGAAAACCACGGTCACAGATTTCGACCGTGCCTTCTGCGAGATGTCGCGGTATGCACCTCAGTTGTTCGACACAGACGAGAAGAGGACTGAGAAATTTCGGGCGGGACTCCGTCATGAGATCAGGGTGTCGCTAGCCTGTCATGGAAATCTGACCTATCTCGAGGTCGTTAGTAGAGCATGGACATTGAGGTACCGCCTTGCACGAGCATAGATTTGTCGTTGTACATCCACCGAATCACCAAGGAGATCGTGGAAGAGAAAGTGGGAAGGACCCCACCAAGGTCGAGGATCAAATCTTGGCCGAGCCAACATGAGGCCATGGCGAGGAGTAATTTCACTCTGAAGCACCGACAAGGCAATGGACGTAACATAGTACCCACGCCTGGCGGAGGAAACTAAATATTCGTGAAACTCCTCAGATGCCCTAAGTTCCATAGAAGTCACAAAGCGAGTCTACATGTTCACAAATGATGAATGTTTCAAATGTGTCCGAAGGGTCACTACTCGTGGACCGTCCAGGACGCGCCAATGAGAGAATGGCGTCCGAATGTGCCCAACCAAGTCCAACCGGTCCGGGCTATCCAAGCTCAACCGATCCAACAACAGCCCTTGTTCAAGATTATCACCGAATCAACGACCATATCAACCACGGCAAACGACGACAACAATGGCGACAACCGCAAAGAGAAGATCGACAAATTTCAACAATGCAACCACAAAGCAACAGCGTGACGCAAAGCAACCACAACAACTTTATCAAGAACAACAACCGCCTGAAGAAGCGGGGCTCACGCCTCAACCGGAAAGAGAGTTCCGCAAGAGCCGCCATGAACCAAGGAAACTTGGCGGTATGGGAATACCTCCATTACCGTTATCCCACTGTTTGACACCGGCGCCGCACTCTTTTATTTCTGAAGCATGCGTAGAGAACTTAGGATTAGATCCTAAACGCGCTGAACAAATCATGAGAATTTCTTCTCCAGTAGGAGGCATAAGAACGGTAACCCACATATGCTCGAACCTAGAGCTTGGACTAGGCTCACTTAAGGTCATGACAGAGAACCTTCACGTCATACCCATGACGGATGTGGACATAATCCTAGGAATGGATTGGTTAACCGAACATAGTGCGACCATCTTGTGTAATGAAAGAAAAATTTCCTTCCAACACCCCGGAGAGAAATCTACCGACTTTCACGGGATCAACATGGGGAGGAGAGTTCCAATTATATCCGCACTACAAGCAAGGACGTTCTTTGAACAAGGCGAGAACCATGCCTACCTCGCTCTACCTCCAAGAAGAAGATCGAGAATGAGAGGAGGATGAAGACGTCCCGATCGTGAAGAGTATCCCGATGTGTTTCGCACGAACTACCGGGATTACCGCCAAACCGATGATCGAGTTCACGATCGACCTCGAACCGAGTTCGCCCGGTGTCAAAAGCTCCATCTGGGATGGCACCAAAGGAGATGAGGAATTAAAGATCCAACCGCAAGAACTCTTGGAGCTAGGATTTATTAGACCCGAGTGTCTCCATGGGAGCACCGTCTTTTCGTGAAAAAGAAGGATGGTACATCGAGGATGTGTATAGACTATCGAGAGTTAAACAAGATAACTCTTAAGAATAAGTACCCTCGCCCGAATTGACGATCTGCTTGATCAACTTAAAGGAGATAGTCTTTTCAAAGATAGATCTAAAGTCGGGATATCACCAATTGAGGATTAGACCGGAGGATGTACCTAAAGCGGCTTTCCGTACAAGGTATGGTCATTTCGAATTCATCGTGATGCCCTTTGGACTTACAAATGCCCTGCAAAGATTTATGGATATTATGAGCGGTGTTTCATCCATACTGACAAATTGCCTTAGTGTTCATAGGCGATATCCTAATATACTCTAGAATAACCAAGAACACAAAGAGCACTTGAGAACCGTATTAAAAACATTGAGGCAAGAGCGACTCTTCGCCAAGTTTAGCAAGTGTGAGTTTGGTTAGCGATAACATTTTGGGTCACATTGTGTCCGCCGAGGAATCAAAGTAGACCTCAAGATCGTCTGATTCGAGAATGGGAGTCATCGAAGAACCCGAATGAAATTCGGAGTTTCTTAGATCGGCCGCTCTTGTCGAAGGTTTATCAAGGATTCTCAACGATAGCCCGACCCATGACCCAATTTGTTGAGGAAAGGAATCAAGTACACTGGACCGCCGAGTGTGAGGCTAGTTTCAGAGGTGAAGGAGTTATCGACGACAAAGACTGCATTAGCAAGACTGAGGCGATAAAGAGTACACAATCTACGGATGCTTCAAAGAATGGACTAGGTTGTGTACTAATGCAAGAAGGTAAGGTTATTGCTTACGCCCCAAAGCAATTACGCCCACATGAGTTGAACTATCCCACGCACGCACCGGAATTAGCAAATGGTCGTATATGCCTTAAAGATATGGAGGCATCACCTTTATGGAGTTAGATGTGAGATCTATCTGACCATAAGAGCTCGAAATATTTCTTTGAATGTATGATCTTAACATGAGGCGTAGATGGTTAGAGCTAGTGAAAGATTACGACCGTGGTATCAATTACCACCAGTGCAAGGCTAATGTTGTAGCCGATGCCTTGAGTCATAAATCCCATCCTAGTTTGGGATGTCTCCTCGGTCATGAGGAAATACTTATAAAAGAATTTCAGAGGATGAACATCAGTCGTAGGCCCATCTCTCGACGATAGAGGTCAGATTGCAACATTGATTGCAATCCCCACTTAAGAGTCCGAATCTTAGAAGCTCGGAGGAAGAGCAAAAGCTAGAGGAAATGCGAGCTAAGATCAAGGACGATAAACACAAGAATTTTCTGAAGCACAGTTATGTTTTGTTGTATGACGGAGAGTGTGCGTTCCGAAGATGAAGAACTTGAGCGAAATCTTGAAGGAAGCCCGTGAGACTTCTTATACCAAGACACCCCGGCAAAGACCAAATGTACCAAGACCTCAAGGAAAAATTTTGGTGGGATGGAATGAGCGAGATGTGGCTTCATTTGTGGAACGTTGTTTGACGTGCCAACAAGTGAAAGCACTCCACCAACGACCGTATGGGACCTTACAACCGCTAGATATACCGGAATGGAAATGGGATGATATAGCCATGGACTTTGTTACCGGGCTACCCAAATCACAAAGGGGGAATACCGCTATTTGGGTCATCATCGATCGACTGACCAAGAGCGCGCATTTCCTACCCATTCCAATAACACATGGATCAGACAGACTAGCACAGTTGTACGTCCGAGAAGTTATCCGTCTACATGGAGTTCCAAAGACTATCACGTCTGATAGAGATTGAAATTTACGCCCGATTCGGATGAGTTTACAAAAAGGCGGGGACACGACTACATTTCAAAGACGCGTTCCATCCGCAGACGGACGGACGGTCCGAGAGGACCATTCAAACGTTGGAAGACATGTCGAGGACCGTTGTCCTCGATAGAGGATAAAGTTGGGAACAAGTGTTACCACTGTGGAATTCGCCTACAATAACGACTACCAAGCGACTATGGAATGGCCCGCACTGAGCGCTTTATGGAAGGAAAGTCACCACTTTTCGGGATGAAGTGGGAGAAAGAAGAGTGTTAGGACGACTACGTGGGAGAAATGATTGAGATCGTGCGACGGATCCGCCAACGGATCGCGAGCCCAGGCCGACAGAAGTCGACGCCGACAAGCGCCGCACGTAGCTACATTCGAAGAGGAGATAAGGTCTTCTTGAAAATCTCTCCATCTAAAGGGATCGTGAGATTCGGAATCAAAGGAAGTTGCGACCACGCTTCATAGGACCCTATGAAATTTCGGAAGAATAGGACCCCGGCTTACAGACTTGCATTGCCGCCAAGTTTGGAAAGCGTGCACAATGTGTTCCATGTTTCACAACTACGAAGTACATACATGACCCCAGCCATGTGATACCACCGACCGATATTGTCCTCGATGACAATATGAGTTACGAGAACTACTACTAAATCTTGGACCGACGTGTCCAAAGGCTACGAACAAAGAAATACCGCTAGTGAAAGTTCTATGGAGACACCATGGTCAAGAAGAAGCAACACAGGAAGCTGAATCAGCTATGAAGGAGAAATATCCGGATCTTTTCCAAGCTAGCAAATTTCGGACGAAATTTCTTTTAAGGGATGGTATGTAATAACCGAAAAATTTAAAACTTTTATTAATGATGTTTGAATCACTTAGTTGTGGTTCTTAGACCTTAATTATGTTTAAGGAAACCAATGAAACGAATTAGAATCGATTCGAGATCGAATACTAAAGAAATCAAAATCGATAACTAGTCCCACCGGATTAGGGTTTTCGAGTAGCTGAACATAGAATGAAAGATCGAGAATGAATCTCACTGAACGGATTTCATTTTAGAATCCTCACACGAAAACATGTGAGAATGCAAAGGATGAGAATTTTCGCATACTTGCGGTCGCCGCCTTAAAACACTATTTACGAGCCGGAACAACTTCCATCCGTGCTAATCATAATAAATAGTGATAACAACCAAAATCATGAAGGAATGATTCATTATGAATTTAGAAATTATAAGAATCAATTTCAAGGGAATTCTCAAGAACTTAACCAACGCAGGGTAAAATATACCGAAAACCCTAATTTGATCCGAACGACCCAAACTCGAACCGAGGGTCTAAATCAATAAAATATGCTTTATAAGACTCAAATTATTTGAGGAAAGCTCAAAATTCAAGAGAATTTTTGAATGAGCATATTTTTAATCGTCGGACGCCGTTTTCATGATAACTCGGAATTGACTTATCGAACGACGTCCGAACGTCGTGAAATTTTATGAACATTAAAATAAGTCTTTAAAGGCTATTTAATAAGATAGAACCTTAAGGTTCCGAGAAATCGATCGAAGTGCGTTAAAACTTAAAGAGTTTCAGATAACATACCAAAGCGGGTAATTTGACCAATCCACCTCCCAACTACCACCAAGACCTTATCAAATGGAAATGACAGCTCTAAGGTCTGCAATAACAAGGAAAAACGTGCAAGGCAGACCTCATTCATCCTCTCACTTTTTCTCTCATTTTCAAATTTCTCTACACTTTTCAAACCCCCAACACTAAATCCTCCTCCCCAACCTCTCCCACACTCAAATAATCCTTCCAAGACCATAGGAAGGTATTATTCATCATCCTCTTCCATCCTAATGGAGTGGAATATTTATTTTGAATTTTGGGTTTAAAACCCTAGTTTGCTCCCATTTATTTTCGTGACTTTAGAGCCTCCAAATTCTCTTGAGTCGTGAATGAAAAATGCTTAGAATGATGTTCTAAGGCTACTGTAAAAATTTCATAATTTTTGGAGCATGTTTATATTTTTTTGATTTATGCTTTATTTATTTTTAAATATGCCAAAGCATGATTTTGTGAATATTATTTGATATTGTTGCTTGCTAATGTATTATAAGAATTTAGTAAAAATATCATAATTTTCCAGAATACTTTTGAAAAAATTTTGTAAAAAACGTGAGTGTTGAGGCTTATTTAAGCCATGGTTTGATTTTTATTTTTGAAAAATAGTTGAGATATGGTGTTTAATATATGATGTGAACATCATATATAAATCTTGGGATTTTTGAAACACATCTCCTATTTATTTTTAAGATGGCCGAATACTATATATATATATATATATATTTGTTGTTTGATTTTTGGTTGAGGAAAATAGTTGAGACATGGTGTTTAGGGTATGATATGAACATCATACATTAACCTTGAATTTATTCAAACACCTCTCCTATTTTTTTTATAAGAACCGTGGCTTATATATATATATGTAGTCTTTTATTTGATTTTTATTGTTGAAAATAATAGGATGTGTAATATTATGAATATTGGTAAATGTTGGTGTTAATATTACATGCTATTACATATACAACCATATTGTGAAGGATTGAAAATTTTGAATATGTAAATATATATATATGTGAATACCGAAAATAAATGATGATGAAAAGCATGGGTTTAAATTTTTAATGCATGATATGAAGTGATATTTCATGTTTAGTATATAGTATAAGCATGAAATAATTTTTGTGGAATTTATTGAACACCAAAGCTTGTTGATTTGAAATTGCCGAAAATTACAAAGATTTTAACCTATGGTTTAAAATTTTATATGATGATATTGAGTTGATAATTAAATTCTATAGTATGATAGGAGTATAACATGATTTTATTGGAATTTATTGGATACATATGCTAATTGTTGCTAATTATCGAAAACGTAACAAAATGGCTAAGTATGAGTTCGATTCTAATGTTAAATGATGCTATGATAGTTAATTATAAACTTAGAATGAATGGTTGTGATTAGAGTGGATGAATGAAACACTTATGCACACTTACACAATGATTGTGTATTGCATTAGAAATTAGGGTTTCTAATGCTTAGCATAGTTTATGTTGTGTATGGTTTTGTCGATGTTGAATGTTTATGTTTATGTTGAACCGACAAACCAAAACCCGAACGTAAACAACATAATACTATATGAACGAGAATCCAAAAGAAATCGACCAAATTCGATAACTTAAGATGGAATAAACAAGAATCGAAGTTAGATACTAATTAGGGTTTTATTAATGAAAGGATACCCAAACATGAGTTCCTACGTTAGAAAAACCAAGAGTCGAGCTACAACGTTACTATTGATAACGACAACTCAATACGACATTAGTCGGGCGTAAACACAACTCGATAATGAATAACGATTATCGACATATGTAACCTCCGTGAGTTAAGTTAAATAGACAATGTCGAATGTGTAAGCAACGATTCGAACACATGATGTCGATCCTTATGTCTCAAAAGCCGAGTTAATATTCTGAGTACTCCATTTAGTCTTAAGTACTAATTACTTACATGATGGCATATGTCCACTTGATTTGTAAGTCAATATTCCTCTTTTAATTATCATGTTAATACGATAAGTCGTCAAGCATAACCTACTAGGACGTAACTATAATTGTTAAGTCTAGTTAGTGGCTTGAGAATATCCTAATTTACCAATCATAATTTGATTACCGATAACCTATAACATAATAACGTTAAAACAAAACTAAGGTTAAGAGTCACGGATAGACTCGGATTATGTAATTCATAATTGAAGTTCACCTATGGACGATGAGGTAATATAGCCTCAGAATTGGGAATGTAAGATAATAGAAATTATCTTAAAACAATCACATAAAATCATAAAGAAACCCTAATTGGGAACTTTAAAGTCGTAATTTATAAACGACCATCGATCGATAGAAAGAACCTAAGAACGGCTATTTTCTTATGAAGGGTTCGATCGGGCGTGAATTCTTTGAGGAAGGATACTCACCGCTCATTTAGAACCACTAAGCTTTGGATTAGCGGTGGGCTTTCTTGAAACGAAAATGTTATGCATATCTCAAAGCATGTTTTACAAAGCATTATGAAATATTATCACATGAAATGTTATTGATCGCCAAATGTTTATGTTTTGTTGTTATCCTATCGAGATTGGTATATCAATGTGGTATGTGAATGAGTTGGTCCACCAACGTTAAAAAGGGTAACGATCGGATCCGACTTAGTTAAGGACTAACTCGGATTGTGTACACGTGCGATTGTGTGTTAAGGTTAGCTACCTCGACGGTCACGGCAACTATGTGTGGTGGCCACCCATAGTGCGCGAATGGAATGAATGAATGAATGAATGATCGATATGGAAACAACGTGAATGAAATAGTCGCCCGACGTTTTGGAAAACGATAAAATATTTGATAGGCATGAGTCTTTTAACTAAAATCCTCATGCGCTTATGTGGGCGATTAATAACTTTTGACAAAGAAAATGTTTTGGCAACGAGTCCACCGAGTACTTTTGTACTTAGCCACGCATTTCGTTTTGACGTGCGTGTTGAGCAAGGATCGATGATGGGTGCGGTGGTGCAGAGTAGCAGCTATTTTGATGCTTAATTAGAAAGGTTTCTAGAACCTTGGGCATGCATCGTCATATGCATGTCCACACGTTTAATTGCCGCCTAACTCGATATTATTAATGTTTTGATTATAACCGTTTATTTCGTATTGAATTGGAGGTCGTACTCGTACTTTAAATTACTTACGATTGGGTTATGTTGAACCTTGAACCCTTTTGACAAGTCCTTCTAGGACTTGAGTTGGTATCGATTGTTTATCCCTTTTAACCTATCGTTATTAAGTAGTTGTTTGGTTGATTGCCTTGATTAGCTATGTTTATTTTATTTGCTTTATCATACGGTGACGATCCATATGATCCGTGCTTCATTGGAAAGTCGGTCGTCACAGATATGATTCCATCGAACTGAGGCTCGTCACCACCCTCTTCATCGGTGTCGTGCCTTGCTTTCTTGCCGGTGTGAGGGCCACAGTTTCCTCTCTCATTCTTTTGCTTCCGTTTTCTCGACCTCGGTGGGGGCTCAGATCGTCTTGACGGTTAAATTCGCCATGATCTTGGTATTTCTTAAGAACCCCGTCATGCACCAACTTTTCAATATCTGCCATGAGATTCCTGCATTCCTCCGTGTCATGTCCATGATCATTATGGAAGGAGAAATACTTGTTCTTGGATCGGCGTTTCGATCCCTATCATGGGCCGAGGTCACTCGAACATGTCCGCATGGAGCTCGTAAATCTCGCTCTCGTCTTCGTCGGTGTATCTTGAGGTCGATTACGGATCATGGCGTGGCCCGAGCCTGAGACTCTAAAGCGCCACGTTGTATCCTTTCTAGGCACTTCGTCGACTTTGGCCTCGGTCCTCGATCATCCTCTTCTTCTTCTTGTCGAGGTTCCACCTTGTCGACTTCGCTTTCTCTATCCGCTTCATCCGCCTGGCGAACCGATGCGCTATGCGCCACGGCTCCGACGCAGTCTTGCGGGCTCGATTGACGATCTCCTTGTATAGGGCCCCATGCAAGATGCCATTCTGGAAAGCCGAGATAATGAGAAGGTCGTTTACATCCTCGACTTTTAGGCTCTCCTTATTGAACCTAGTCATGAAGTCGCTGATGGATTCACCTCGGCCTTGCCTCACAGTGAGGAGATGAGCCGATGTGGTCTTTGACTTGGCCTTTTGGAAGAACCTTCGATGAAAGGCTTCCATTAGATCTCGATAAGATCCAATACTACCGGTGGTAAACCGTCGAGCCACCGCGGCGTTGTCGATCGACAACTCCGGAACGGCTTGCACATGTGGGTGGTGTTGAGGCGATTGATCATGTTGTATTGAGGCGAGAAATGAAGTTGTCACGCCTCACTCAGGATAACCCGGAGTGGGCGGACTAATACTAGGAATAGTATTCACAGATCGAGATGATATCACGCGGGACATATCATATGAGAATATAGACCTTAAGATTAAACAAACACTTATAACATTTCAGTTCAAAAGGATTTAGCCAACAGATCCAAAGGATACAACGATCTGAAAGACTTCATAGTTCACTTTGTTATAATATCCAACATGAAAATAAAACAGTTCGGAGTTGCAGCGGAAAGTGTGTGAATACATATATGACGATATGTACTCAAGGTTATCCATTCCTACGAACATCAATGACATATGGCTTTCTCAATACTCCTCCATCATCAGCAACCGAGCTCAACCTGCACATTTAAAAACAAACATGCAGGGCTAAGTACAAAATTTGTACCCAGTGGACTTATGCCGAAAACATTTTATTTTCATTGGGTTACTCTGCCAATATAGTGGTAAGACACAAGGGTTTTATTTGAAAATGCCTTGTGCTTACTAAAATATTTTCACGAGTTTATAAAAGTTGCTTGGCCAAGCATTTTCTTGGTGTACGTGATCCATATCCCTTATTGTCATCCCATCATGTTATCATAGTCGAAAGTCGTGAAGGAGGCCTCCTTCTACGACCCCGTGACCGGCCGTGAATTGTCCTTACAGCACACAGTCACCATCAGTGTACACGTTAATCCTAGCCAGGTATAAGCCTTCCGGCATAGGATCCGATATCGATTTTCATTCATAAGTTGGGAATAACCCATTAACATCACATCATACATGGATAGGATACGACACACAAAACGTAAACATTTTGGCAGGTAATCATTTAAAGAATTTTAGCATTAGTTGAAAAGTACTGTAAACAAGACAGTTGAAAAGGACAGCAAAGTTGATCTATTTTGGTAATAAAGCCCACCTGGAAATTATTGTTCGTCTTTAACGATTTCCTTATTCGTCAACGTCCGGTGGTGCGTCGATTCACACCTTTATATAAAAGGATGTTTTAGTACGTCGTTTACGTAGTTCGAGACTTATCAAGTCTATAATATAATTCGATATTTCACATCGACGCGAATTGAATTCCTTAATGAATTTAATTCGTTTCTCAGACGCGTATCAATTTAACATTTCTCGTTCTTCGATAGAAACGAGATATGTGTTATAAATGACCAATTTACCCCTCTTGGTAAATGGTCCAACGTTTTTCTCACGTTTTTCGATTTCATGACTTTAAACATGAAATCTTTTCATATTAACGTGATATCATTAGCAGATGATACGTCTTACGCATATTTGCGTATTTATCGAACGTCTTTCGTACGTTGATTTCAAAAGTCAACAATTTTGACTTTTTCTTAGTAAATTAATTACTAAGTCTTATTTTAATATTACATTCTTTCGAAAATCAATTTCTAATTGATTTCTTTTTATAAACTGTTTTAATATGTTTAAAAATAATTTTTAAACATATAATTCATTATAAATAATGAATTTAAGGATTAAAAATCCTTATTTGAAATTAAAAATAGCTCACGGCTATTTTAAGTTTTATAACTTAAATAATTTCGAAAATTTTTCAAATATGTCTAAAATAATATTTAGACATATAATTTATTAATAAACTTGATTTAAAAGGATTTAAAAATCCTTAAAAATCTTTAAATATTTTCGGTAATTGTAATAAATTACCAAATGATGTCTAAAATTTTTCTAATAATATATAGTGTATTATTATACACTATGGTCATTAATATGTCATAATATCAATCAAACATTGTTCAATCATCACCTTAATATTAATACAAGGTCTCGACAATTTCGAAAAATGCCCAAATTTTTTTCTAAAATTCTACTAAATTAATACAAGGTCCAAACATTAGTCCATGACATATGTATGTCATATAATTCATGATATAACATTTATACACCATATAAATGGTATATAACTCTCGGCTTTTTCATTAAGCATATCAAACAATTTTATAAAATTTCCAACATATATATATCATGCTCATAAACTATAGTATAGCAACATTACATCATAATATGCATCAAAGACCATTTGATCATCACCATTTGAGTGTGTAACTCATCGGTTTTTTTGAAACAAATGTGTAATTGATCTTCAAAAATTTTAACAAAATTCTAGGATGCATAAAACACATTTTAGAACAACAATATAACATTGCATGTCATAAAATAAAATTACACACTAACATATATATATATACATGTCTCGGCTTTTTTTAAAATAATAGATAGAATTTTTCAAAAATTTCAATTAAATCACTATAGACTTTTATAACATCATAGAGTAATTATATGTTCTTGCATGTCTCAAATAAAAATCATTCATTAACATATAAATATATATATGTTCGGTTATTTTGCAAAAATTATAGAAATGATTTTCTAAAAATTTCCAATAAATGTCTATACACTCTTAGTTCATCATAATTCAAGATTAACACCTTGCATGTTCAAAATGAAATCATACACACATATATACATATATATATGTTTCGGTCCTTATGAAAAAAAATAGCAAGAATGTTTTAAAAATTCTCAATTAAATCATATGCACTCTCAATACATCATGAATCAATAATATCATATTGCATGTATCAAATAAAAATCATACATTCACCTATTTTTCTTATGCTCTCGGTTTCAATAAGAACATTGGCATAGATTTTTTTTCTAAAATTTCAAAACAAATACTATGGTCACATGTAGTATCATAGATTATAATTTCAAGCTCAAATAATTTCTTATAGGTTTGACCATCACTAGCATTTTTCATACATGTTCAATTAAATTTTTAAAACATGATCTAAGCTTTAAAATAACATGCTACACATTCAGGAACATAACATACTCATATATTCATAAGATTTTGAGGTTGGATCATACATGCAAGACTTAACAATGTAGGAACACCAACATCCATATTTATCTACCATAAGCTAACATATACACACAAGATCTTTCAAAGTAAATCAAGAACACATGCAATGTTTTGCATTGTGTTCGACGCTTTGAAAGAAGCAAGAAATGCTTGAATCGATCCCTACCTTGGATATATAGATTAATGGAACAATGTCTAAGGTTCCAAGCTAGGTATAGAAGAGAGAAGAAGAAGAATCAAAGCTTGGATGGGAGGGAGGTCTCGTTTGTGCAAGAGAAAAAAAATGGAGGAAGGAGATGGGTTTCTTGGTAGAGAAATGAGGAACTTGGGGAGAGAGAAGGGAGAGCTTGAGTGTGTGAGTGATTGAGAATAGTGGGGAATGAAAAGAAATCTGAAATATCCCCCCCTATACCCATAAGTCTCGGCCCTCTCTCTCTCTCACAGGAGACCTTCAATATCTAGTAATATTTTATGGTGTTAGTGGATACTAATCATGAGTATCTTACACACAAATCTTCTTGAAACTAGCTATAATACATCACTAATGGAAGATTTGATGATGCAAAATCTGAATATATACCTATATATATATATAGGAGTGATAAAATAAAATTACACTTTGTTATACATACATACATAGCTCTCGGCCACGTGGCCAAACCTTATGTTAAAATTCTTATTTCATGCTAATTAAAGATATATAAATCATAATATATGATTTAGATGATATTTAATATCATAGGTTAATTAAATAGTATAAAGGAAGAAAATAATTCAACTTATGTACAACATAAATGGCTATCGGCCATTTGATTAAATCATAGGTTAAAAATTTTATTTCATGTCATTAATAGGTATATACACTTTGGTATATAATTTATAAGATAATTATATCATAGGATAATTAAAAGAGTATTTAATTTCGAAAGAAACCCTAATTTCGAAGAATTAGGGTTTTCGAAATTAGTTTTGATATATATATTAATTCAAATGTTCAAGCATTAATTAAATGCTTATTAGTACTGTAATATCATAAAAATACCATAAGAAATAATTTCCTAAAGTTTCTTGATCATTAAAACTATCGTTCATCTTATCTCTAAACGTTGACGTTTGAAAACGTCTCAAAACGTTACGTATCGACTCATCTTTAAAATGGTCGTAAATACTCGTAATCTCATCATAAAAATATTCCATTAATAATGGAATATAATCCCAAGCTTGATTGCTTAAGAAATATCGTGACATTTCAATAGTCGATATGCATTCGACGTTAAAAATGTACTGCCGATAAAAGTTAAAACTTTCGATTCTTTCATTCACTAAGTTGAGTGAGTGTGTAACAGGAAATTATTCCTTGTAAACAATTGAAATCATACTTGATTTCATATGTGATTTGATTTCACGGCAAAATTTTATTTTACGGGTTTTGAAGACCGTAATTAGGCTTTTAAAACTGCGGGTTATTACAGAAGTTTTGTGGGTCACGCAGTCCGTCATAGGGGGATATACTTGGCACCCTGTACTTGTCCGGGAGAGGAGTATCGAGTATCTCGTTGGAGAAAGGGGTAATAATCCTCTCGTATCCATCGAACCCGTCTCTCGGAGAGCGATGCCGATGTCATCGGCTGGACTCGTTATAATTGTGGGGATCGACCTCGTGGTGATCACGACGACTTGCCCCACGTTGCTCATCCCTTGCACAATCGGTTTGGAAACCGACTCGTGTAGAGGTATTATTTGCATCACGAGTGCCTAACATCTAAAGGCTGGGGGATCCACTTCGCTGTGCTGCCTCGAGTTTAGATGAGACTTCGGCATCCTTTTCATCATGCCAAAGCCAACCTTGTTCTCGGCTGAGGTACTGGAGGAAGATCTCCTTATTTTCTTCGAGGAACCCTTTAACCGCCTCGTCGAGATTCAACTACGGTGCTTGGGGTTCCTCTCTGTTGCTGTTGCGATCTCCTTCACTGCGGTGATCTTCTTCTTCATGTAGGATAGGGTTGCCTCGCTCATCCAGACTTTGAACGTGTCCTTCGGGGGTCGTATCTCTTATCGGGCTTTTCCCGCGCCGCTTTTGGCACGTTTTGTCGCCGTTATTGTTGCCGGAAACATCCATGGATGTAGGCTTCGTGTATTCCTCATCGTGTTGGTTGATTACCTGAGAAAAAGTTGATAGAAAACACAGATTGAGTTCCCACAGACGGCGTCAGTGATCGATCTTATTTTTGTAGGGTAATGAATGCGTAAGGAACACGAGGAAGTAACGTGGTTCGATCTATCGAAATAGATCTACGTCCACGGAGCAAGAGTGTATATCTTTATTAAGTATGTAAGAAGCGAATACAAAAAGTGTAGATGGTCCCTTTCCTCTAATCTAGCCTCTATTTATATACCATTATATTGAGTTCAACTCTAATACAAAGTCTTCTCTCATAAAGATTCTTTTAGTTTATCTTGTTCTTCATGATATGCATCCGAATCTTCTGCGTCTCCAATTGCGATTCGAGTTGTAGTTGGTCGAGGAGTCTTCTTGGGCCGAACTCACATAGGCCGAGCTTAATGTCGGGGTCCATTTATATTGGGCCTGATGCTTGGGCCTAGTAGTTGGGCCGTATCCTATCACAATGATGTTATAAAAAAGACATATAGCTCCCGACGCAGACATAGAACGAAGTTTGTGCAAGAAGAAAAAATGGAGCTCTGGGGAAGACAATGAAGTGAGAGTGAAGAATGTGACTTCCCGAGGAAACTTATGCCAAACCTTTTGAGAATTCAAGGTCCAGATTAGGGAAGTCAAACGTTTTTCAAAATCAATGGACATGATTGAAAAGGTTGAAGAGTTGAGGCAAAAAATAGGGAAAACGCACACACTTTTCAAAAAAAGCTACGAAAAACACTCCATGCATTTAATATGCGACGAGGATAAAAGACAGATGCCATAATCGGATATGGCCACACAAGCGTAATCTACTCCGACATACAGCTCTCAATAGACAGATATCTCGGAGTAGGGGACAGTTGATACATAATAAATATCAACTATGTCAGTTCAGCAAAAGTAATATACATGGACACGTATACTGTATTTAACGTAAAGATGCCAAGTCAACAAGGTGACCCAAGACTATGGGCCCATGAAACTAGACCTATGGGCCCATATCCGTAAACCCAGATTCGTTGTCCTGGATAGTAAAAACGATATCATATGTATTATTAAGCAACAACCACAAGGAGTTTTGTTCCGGATAGGAACTGACTATTTATCAATAGACCTGACACGAAGAATATGGCGCATGTCTATGAGGATCTATATATATCATACTCCCATAAGGATTCAGATCACCTAATCAAATGTCATACTCACACCTATAAATCCCTCATCATGCATGGGTCAGGTACGCAATCTTAAGCAATCAGGGACGTACCTATGTCTTACGGGGCCCTAAGCAAGAATTTGAAAATATGCCCCTTTAATGCAAGAAAAATAATATTAAAAATAACATACTATATCAAAAGAAGTACCCCAAAATAGACAAAGAATTCATATCTTTACAAAATGAAATACGTCTTGCGCTTTTAGAGGCAAACGATCTATCAAGTCCGTAGTCCAACCGATCAACCATCTTGGGCGAAGAGCTCATCGGCGGAGGAGATTTGGAGGTTTGGCCGAGGTAGATCGATTCAAATGGGACGAAGTCCAATGTTGAGATCGTGAGAGAAGAAAATTCGGGGCACAGGGGTGATAACCGGGTGAAGAATTAAAAATCCACATTGATCGCTAATATAATATATATATATATATATATATATATATATATATATAATAAAAAATGGGCCCCATAATTTTGGGGCCCTAAGCAATGACATAGTGAGCTTGGCCTTAGTTACGGCCATGTAAGCAATCAATAAGCCTTAAGCATAATACATTATTGACTTGTGCGTCGGAGTGTCTACCTGGAGGCCGCCCTCCGACTTTGTTTTGCAGTTGGTCGAATTCTCACGACTTCCGACGATTCAACAAGATATTCCAGTTTTGCGATCATAATCATCATTCCACCATTACCACGAGGTACGTCTATTTTTGTAATTAGTTATTTTATTTATAAGTTGAATTTAATAGGAGGAAAAGAAATAAATTTGAGATTTAAGAACTAGTATAAGTAATTGATTTGAAAAATAAATAAATTTGAGAACACGTCTATGAATTATGATTCCAAATACCGTATTTATCACCTAGCAAATGACGGTACAGTGAATTATATACGTAGCAAAGATTACTGGATCATAAAATATGCATACAATTCTGATTGCTAATATTTAATTTTGCAGCTTGTTTTAAATAAGAAACGATGACGTATTTTTAATTTCTTTTGGGAGAGCTAGTTGTTTTTTCTAATTGCTTATAAAGCATCTCAATCTTGAAAGATATTTTGGTAAGATCAATAAAGTATGTCTATTGGTGACTTATTACGTACCGTTTTGTCATCTAAATTATTAATCTGTATGTACTATTTAAATAAAATAATTTTGATATAGTCACTGTGGAACAGTAATGTAACTTCTACTACAATTATTACTTATAACTCAACCTTTTATTACTTTTCACTTCATATATAAACAAAAAGCGTTTCTTATTGGTGAACATTTGATGTGTTCACGAAATTAATGTACTCATTTTCCATCTATGTAGTCTCAATTTATACTGAAAAAAGTATAAAGATAAAACAAATAATGGTTTGCCAAAAAAATGATACATGAGAGGTGTGACATAGAATGTGTTGTTAATGACTATTTCAAGTATACATTCTACTACAAGCAAGTGCATATGCATAAACAAATCCCTGATGAGGGTTGGTATTCGATAAGCCAAATTTTATGTGATTCGATTTGAAGATGTGATTGTTGTACAACATTTCGATAAATATTGATAATTTAACGATTTTATTAGCACAAAAAATGGATGGTGGAGGCTTAAGCATTTTAAGAAGAAACGTTTTCAAAAATTGGCAGAATGGTGGAATGTATCTTGTTTTGTTATGCTTTTTTAAGTAAAAGAGGAAAATAAGACTAAATATACTGATAATATAGTTTATTAAGAAAATGAATAAGACATGTTTTTCTCATTATATTTCATGAGAAAATGATCTTATAGGAGAAGCGTAAACAAACATAGGCCTTATTTTTGTCTTTTCAAGTCTCTTTCTAGTAAGAAGTATTTGTCTCAAGTTTATCTACGTGTGAGTTGTATTATCATTTTATTTGGATATAATTTAGTTTATGTTAGCTTTGTTATTGATTTTTATATGGTTTAATTTCTACTAGTGTAATTAATTATTTATAATATATTTAATTTTATGATACAATATATATATTCTATCATAAAAAAGTGTAAATGACTTACGAAAATTGATTATAATTAATCGATACGAACCAAACATTTTGCATGGATGATGGAAATGTAAATAGTACGTTTGTCTTTTCATATTAATACCATGATTTGACACCTATTTTATTGCATTGAATCACCTAATTAAATAAAAATAATGATTTCATTTAACAAAAGTAACACTTCATCTCTCCTTAATAACTGTTCTTTGATTTTAGTAGTATGAATTTTAATAAATATAATGAGTATAAAATAAATGGAGAATGAGACTTACATAATAAGATATATTATATCAGTAAAAAAAAGGATTATAGATGTTTTTTTATAAATAAGTGGATTGATTGTGGGAAAAAATTATACTCCATCTGTCCACTATATATAATCTTAGTTTTGACCGGTACAAGTTTTAATAAATGAATGAATGTAAAGTAAGCGGATAATGTGATTCACATAATAAAATATGTTATATGAGTGAAAAATATGGGTCTTGAATGATTTTTTTGTAAATAAATGAATTGAGTGTGGATAAAAATGTTGGTAGGATTTATGTCTATAAAACGAAAGTAAACGAATTTTATAGATATATCTAAATGAAATTAAATAAACAAATATCAAGGACGGAGATAGTAACTTTTAGATGTCAACTATGTCTAAAAATGAAAAATGATTTTTTTTATGAATAAATTAAAATAAGATTAAATAAATATATATTTGAAGATCAGATGAAGTATTTAATTTAAACTTATAAAAGAAATGCATAATCACAAAGAATTGCCAAGACAATGAATTTATAAAAAGAAAGGCGTGGTACACGAGAAAATAATGAAAAAGGTGGCATTATTGAACAGCCAACAAGAAACCTATCTACCTTTTCATTCGGATACCATTATATTGATCTACCAATTTCGGCGAGAAATCAATCAAAATCGGCTGCGCCACCTATCGCAGCCTACTGCTCACACCCAACCACCCCTTCTCTAAATAATGCCTACCTCCTTCAACTGCCGCCCCTGCCATTATACTCGATCCCTCGCGTACCCTCACACACACATATATATGTGTATATAGGTAGATATACATATACTTAGAGGTCTCCTTTTCAATACGTTTTTGGATCGTTCGAAAATGAATTACCAGCAGCAAAAGGAGAGGAAGATGAACTCCAAGGAGCGAGTGGTGAGTTACGAAGAGTGCCGGAAAAACCACGCCGCCAGCATCGGGAAGTACGCAGTGGACGGCTGCTGCGAGTTCATGCCGGCGGGGGAGGAAGGGAGCACCAACGCCTTGAGGTGCGCCGCCTGCAACTGTCATCGGAGTTTTCACAAGAAGGTGCTGCGCTGATCGATAATTAACTAGCTAGCTACCAAGATTTTTCATTCATTCGAATACTTTACTCAGAGAATAAAATATTTGTCCAACGAAATTGATTCTGGAGAATTTTGTAAGTTGGATTTGTATATTGAAAGTAGAATGATTGAACTTATATATAATGTTTTCTATACCAGTATTACAATCTCTTATTTGAATTATTTATTTGATTGCATATGTTATCTAATTATCTTATATAAAATTTAGATCATACAGTGTGTAGAAGATCACAGAAATCTGTATGATTGGTTAAGTTAATTGAGATATAAAAATGATCACATCTGGGATAACTTGGGGACATGTTATCGGTATAGGCTGCAGTATAGATAATAAGTGACTTGATTCAGTTGCTTGTCTATGCTGATACGTCCAGACGTATTGATGGATCACAGTTAAATGAGTTCTTTTATCCGATCGTCGTGAAGAACCTAGATCTCGGTGACTTTACGTTGATCTTAAACATCGATAAGATTTTAGGTGAGTATAAGTTACTGACCATCAATTTAACTTGTTATGGGTAAGGGTTGTATGAGAAACCCAAAAATTCTCTATATCTTGGGTGATGACAGTGTTTGTATATCATGTTAGTTACCTATATCGAGTAACCGTCACTACAAAAAAACGCGCGAACAACGACGTTAAAAATTTGGGTCGTCAAACAGCGACGGATTAGAGACGGAACACAAACGAAAAAAAATAACGACGGACTTGCGACGTATTTGAGACGCAATTTGGCGGTACTATTTCGCGCGAACATATAACGACGGCACATACGTCGTTGATCCGTCGTTGAATTTAACGACGGACATAATCCGTCGTTAAATTAACGATTTTTATTTTTTAATTGTAAACTTTAAATAACCGCCGCTAATCCGTCAGTAAATTAACGGATTTTATTTATTTATTTTTAATTATTATTACGACCGATTTATTCGTCGTTAATATTATTTTTAGTTTTATTTATTATAATAAAGTTTACGACGTAATAGATTAAAATCGTTAATATTAATGTTTTTTATTTTTACGCCAAGAATTACAACGACGGAATATTGAGTCGTTAGTCCGTCGGTAGGTAGTAACGATTTGAATCAATCCGTCGTTATATTAACGGATTTTACCATTTTAATTTTTCATATTTTAACGACGGATTATGTCCGTCGTTAAAGTTATTCCGTCGTTAGTACATCGCTAAAGTGTTTTAAATATAACGACGGATATTTTAGGTCGCAAACCGCCGCTAAAATAATACTTCACTCGCTCTTCCTTCCCAAATTCATTACTGAACCCTAAATTCGAACCCCCCACCCGCCCCAATCCCATCCCTCATTCACATGCCGCCCGCCGTGCCCGCTTCACCGTTGCCGCCGCCCGCCCCACCCAGAGCCATGCCCCGCCCTTAAGCCCGCCTACCACCCCAACTGTGTCATTGTTACCGCTCGCCGCCGCCTTCCGATGTGTATGAGTATATATGTATGTATTTGTATATATGTATTTGTTGATTTATATATTGGTATATATGTATGATATTGGTATATATGTATGTATTTGTATATATTGGTATATATGTATGTATTTATGTATGTATTTGTATATATGGAATTATGAGTATATATGTATGTATTTGTATATATTGGTATATTGGTATATTGGTATGTATTGGTATATGGATGTATAATTAAATGATTTATGCAAATGGATGTTCATATTGGTATGTATTGGTATGTATTGGTATATTGGTATGTATTGGTATATTGGATGCAAATGGATGTTCATATTATTTATCGAATATTTGATTATACGATCGAGTGACACATTGAAACCAACTTTAACAATGTTCTGACTTATACACCAAGACCAAGATACCCAGAACCCAGCAAATTTGAACAAATGAAACTGTTTATCATTTTAAACTAAAAATTTGGAAGATATATGTTTTAAATTATAAGATAATTCTATGTTAAAAATTGCATATATTTTTTCAAAAAATACCATATATACATATGTGCAACAATAACCACAAGCACATACACATACACGTTTATTCAATCTAGAGACGTTCGTCGTTTAACAATTATAATCAGGCAGAATTGGAAATTATTTTTTATACATATATTAACGGTAATGCTAAAAATTGAGAATGAATTTAAAGTTGAAATGGAAAGAAAAAAAGAGAGGTGGTTAGGGATGGTTTTGATTTTATACCTTGAGATTGTTGATAAGGGCTAGATGGCTCATCAACTTCCTGTGCGGCCACCTACGAATCCCTAACTCTCTGCATCTTTTCTTGAGAAAGGTTAGCCCAACCTTAAGCTCTCTTGTTGCTTCTGCTATCGGCATGTAGAAGTACTTAGCTATACTCTCTCGACACAAATTCGATTTCTTCTCTGCCACTGAACCTAACATTTCACCGACTTGCACTTGCTGCTGTTTGATCGCTTAATTTTCTAACACGAAAAGGTGTAAGTATAGGTGTTAAGTATCGTATCCACAGGGATTGTAATGCGAAAACACAGAAGCTAACTCAACAAAGATTTATCATTATCCAAGCAACAAATATGGTTTGGTAAGATTTTAGGGCTTCGGAATTAAATCCAAAGCAAAGGTAACAAAACAGAAAATAAAATAAAGCAATAAACACTCGGATGTTTAAAAGCAGATAAAAGCGACTAACCCTAGGGCTGCATTAATCCTATCTACAACGATGATTATCCTGCTCCTATTAACCAATTTTAATCCGCATAAGATGGAAGATCACATATATAACCGACAATTTATGTTACGATAAAAGCGTCAGAGATTACTAGTTTCCCATTCATACGCCTCTAGGTGAAAACAAGCAACCCAAATGGATCACAAAGAATATGCTTCCTACGAATATCCTATCTCGCCCACGACTCAAGTGCTCATTCGTATCATGCATTCGATATCGATTGACAATTAACACAATTACGTAATTAACCGACAACTAAATATGCATCGAGATTGATCAGAAAACAACACATATAAATAAGCACAATCGAATCATGAATCAATGCATGGACGGTAAATAGCGATAACAGGAATCACAACATATAGGATCGAATCATGCAAACCCTAGGATTAGAACGAAAAACTAGCCAGACATAATAAACGGAATAAAATACGATTTAACCATAGAAACGGAAATTAAATATATAAAACCCGTGATGAAGCGTTGGATGAACAATCGTTGGGCTTGAATCCCAACCTCAGCGAAAAACGGAAACTTGCAAAGATTGTCCGGACGAAACGTTCCGGATCGTAGACAAAACGTAAAACTAACGAAGAACAATGCGTAAAACAACTCTAGAATGAAAATATATGGAACCTAAAGCTAAAACTCTGAAAAACTTATTAAAAATCTGAGAAAAGAGGCTCGAATCGTGGTTTGCGGTTAGTGCGATGGGGTGTTGCCGTATATATAGCACACCCCAAACCCTACTTTTGCCGCCGCACGCTCGGTCGAAAGCGCCCTCGCGATCGCTAGGTGCGGTCGCGAGGTAAGTCTCAAGCCCTCTCGCCATGGTCGCTCTTGTGCCCGCATGGTACCTCATGATCGCTAGCTGATCGCTAGCATTTTCGAGCCGGTCGCAGAAATCGTCCAAGAAGCTTTCTGCTACTGGGCTTCGCTTCATGGCATGAGGTCGCGGTCGCGTCGGCTGGGTTCTCGCGGGTTGTTTAGAGGCCAACCTAGCGACCGCTAGGTTGGTCTCTAGAAACAGCCGAGTGTATAATTGGCTCGTGCGCCGCTCCTTGCTTCGATTTTCAACATATGGACCTACACAACACCAAAAGAACACCCAAGAGCAAGATCTTCTAAAAATAGATAAAACATTAAGAATCGATACGTAAACGCACATTAAACGAGCTAAATTCATCTTCAAATATCAAATATAAACGTGTAAAATGCGCGTTTATCACTGTTGCCCATTGAAACCCTCTACCATAACCTTGATTTAATTAATACGCAGATATACATATAGAAATACAAGTCTAGCTAATTACTATACCATTTACGATACATACAAGAAAATACGGATTTAGGACAAGATTGTAGTCCATAAGAAGTGCATCATTCGAAACATATCCACAAAAGCGCACATCGGGAATCCCAACCACCATAATAGCCACAAAGATGCACCGATTTCGACAAGATCACATTATATATGAGCATTCATCTTCCTCCTTCAATAAACCTCAATCTTTTTATATTGAAGAACAAAATTAGAAAAAGAATCTTAGACGCAACTCAAGTGATCGATGGGGGTAGTTGTGTTTGAAAAGTGAAAAGATCTTCGTCAGATTGCTCTTTGGTCGCTCCATATTTTTCGACGAATCGGTTTCCATTTTCTGGAAAAGGAAAGGTCTCTCTTTGTATGTGTGCAGATAGTCTTTGGAAAAGAAAATAAATAGGCGGCTATCATTAACTAAGTAAATTATTATTATTATTATTTGTAGTTTGTGGTGATATTACTGCATTGTAAATCGTGTGCCTCATTCTAAAATCGTAGGCATTTAACCCACCGTTAAAATGACACCACGCGGCCGCTTCAGCTTTTATGATTTTGAAATTAGTAATTAGTAGAAGCCCTTTTGTCTACCATTTTTTATTTGTTTGGGGGGGAATGATTAGGGAGTCAGACCACCACTTCTCTTACACAGGAAAATGCTTGGACAAGTTTTCTGCTCGGAATATTGCTATATTTCTTCTAGGGCTAATCTTTCATGCGTTCTTTCTTTCTAATGCATATGCATGTATGATAGTGCCTCATTTAATTAATTTCCTTCTAACTGGAAATCAGCCATTAGAAGAATTCTTGACAAGGCTGTCTGTCTAGATATTTAGTTTGCAACCTGGATATTTTCATATTATCATCCTACTCTTTTTCTACTATTTTAAAATATATATCTATATATATATATATATATATATAAATCGAACTCCATAATAACTATTATTATAAAATTGTTAAAAACCACGATAAGATAATTGATGATAAAAATCAAAATTAAATAGTTTAGTACAATATTCTTTGAGATAAGTAGGCAAAATACTTACATGATTTTCATTATGATGTGTGATGGGGTTCCAATTTATCTCATCCACGAAATTGTAAGATAGAATAGTGCCCTTTCGATGGAGTTGGTCAATTTTTTCATAAATTAAATGGCACGATATTGAAAGATAGGTAGCAAGAGTACGATTCTCAATCTCAATATTTTTTATTTAATGAGTATGTTGGATTTTAAGTGCCCTTAAGAATTTATACTTGTTATTTAATGAGTATGTTGGATTTTAATGTATGGAATAAATTGGTGTCGCAAATATAATTTTATTGTTTATAAAGGATTACATTGAGTTATGAATCTTTTGCATATTCCCAATAGAAAAGTTCACACATGATTAGTCTTATTTCTCTTTGATAAAGAGCAATCATAAAATTTTCTCTAACCCTTCACATGTGATGTAAGTGATCACACCATTAATATTTATATGTATTGCTATATATATTAATGTTGTGATCATTTACATCACATGTCCCACACGTGAAGGGTTGGAGAGGAATTTTGTGATTGCTACTTTATCAAAGAGAAATAAGACTAATCATGTGAACTTTTTCTATTTGGTGATTTATATTTATGCATCGATTTTATACCTCAACAAATTAGTTTCATGTCGACATGCATCCGTGTTACTTTTTATATAGTATATGTCTCGTGCATTTCTATTTCTATAACGTGAGAACCTTTTTGTTATGGAACGTAGAAATAGACTTGGATCTGAATATGAGTATACTGCCTTTTGCATCTAAATATCCTAACATAACCAAAAACATTAGAAAATTATGCCGCATACCTCTATTTACCAATAAATAGAGTTATGCGGCATCTCTCTTTCACCTAAATTTCTCCTCTTACAAATGTACTTCCAAATCATTAACCAAATGTACTATGATGTAGAATATTATTTCTATAGTTGAACTATTAAAGTCGGGCTTAGTAGTTGGTACTCGAACATTTGCCTCTCACTTCATCTCCCAACATTTGCGAACATTCATCTTCCAAGATTTGCTTCTCACTTCCGTAATCTCATTTCCCATGACAGAACATTTGCCTCACTTCCGTAATCCCATTTCCACTTCCTCGTGACGAGTCGAATCGTGAATGGATGTATAAGCGTTTAGTACTGTGGTGGATTAAATCATGATTTTCTTCATGACTTGAAAACTTCATTGAGTTTGCTAGTAATCAACTATCATTCATGGATGGGGAAAAGATCAGTGTCCTTGTAAGAAGTGCAATAATATACCTTATCAAGTACAAGATACCGTGCGATATCACGCTTCAAAATTTGGATTTGTTCCAAATTATAACACTGGATCTTTCGAGGAGACAAATGTGAGTATAGATCCGCAATGCAAGATCACCCCGAACCTCAATCAAGTACATATCGACGATGGTAATGGATCTGCTGGTCCTCGCTTAACTTTGCCGAGCTCAAGAGGAACCAAATGTCGAGGCACGAAAATTTTACGACATGTTGGACGCCGTCGATAAACCGTTGTGGCTGGTTGCTCAAACCATTCACAATTGTCTGTTGTGGCTCGACTTCCGAGTTGGAAAGTCGAGAATAATATATCGAGAAAGGTTTTGATCAAATAATGTAACTCATGAAAGAGACAAATTCGGATGGTAATCTTGTACCGATGACTTCTACAAAGACGAAGAAATTGTTATGGCATGGGATCGCTCTGCACAAGATAGATTGTTGTCCACATAATTGCATGATTTATGGCGACAAGATTCGAATTGACGAGATGTAAAGTTTGTGAGCATCCACGTTTCAAGAGCAATAATCGAGCATCCGAAACTCGAAAGAAATCACAAATTCCATGTAAGAAGATGTATTATTTTCCTCTTACCTCGACTACAGAGGTTGTATGCATCCGAGGCTACAACGAGAATATGCGTTGGCATGCATCGTCGATCGATGATGGGGTCATGCGCCATCCGTGCATACACACCGCATGGAAGCATTTGAACATGAAGTTTCCTTTGTTTGAATCGAGATTCGTAATGTTAGATTAGGTCTTTCGATCGATGGTTTCCAACCTTTTGGTCAATCAGACAACAATATTCTTCATGGCTCGTTATAGTTACTCCTTATAATCTTCCTCCATGGATGTGTATGAAGGAACAATATATGTTTCTCACAATTCTAGTGCCGTGGCCACGTAATCCAAAAGAAAAGATTGATGCGTTCTTGCAACCATTAATTTCGAGTTAGTAGATTTGTGGGAAGCAGTGTCCTTACCTATGATGTCTCATTGAAACAAAATTTTCAGATGCGTGCTGCATTGCTTTAGACAATTAGTGACTTTCTGCGCACTCTATGTTGTCCGGATGGAGTACACCGAAGGTTAGCTTGTCCACATTGCATGGAGGATATCAAGCGTTTACTTTACCAAAAGTGGTAAACAAATCATGGTTTGATAATCATCGAAAGTTTTAAATCCCGATCACCAATTCGGAAGGGATAGAAGAGGATTCGAAGAATACGGTGATTACTAGTAGTCCACCAAGCGCTATCGAGAAGAACTATTATCTAGGATTGAAGGAATGGGACTAGTGAAGGTGATGAAATGGGTAGTGATGCAATAAATAGTAGTATTTCCAAATATTTTGGTAGTGGTTGGAGGCGGAGTATATTCGGGATTTACCGATCGAGTTCTCTTTGATTCGACATAATTTGGATGTCATGCACATAGAGAAGAATGTATTTGATAATGTGTTCAACACCGTGATGAATATTCCGTAAGACGAAGATACGAGCAAATCAAGAGAAGAACTTAATTTGTCCGCAATAAACCGAGTTGAAGATGAATGAGTCGACAGCAAGTATCCAAAAGCTTCTTACACACTTGACAAACA
Organism: Salvia rosmarinus; assembly: GCA_036937905.1. Classification (NCBI taxonomy): domain Eukaryota; kingdom Viridiplantae; phylum Streptophyta; class Magnoliopsida; order Lamiales; family Lamiaceae; genus Salvia; species Salvia rosmarinus. Next base: position 89,843,216 of record CM072816.1, on the reverse strand, counting down.
TGAGAAAAAGTCTTGTGCGAATGGGTGAAAGGTCTTAGATTTCAGACGGTATGTCTCAAATATGGGCGTATGTGTAGACATGACCAAATTGAAGATGTTTGGGATGAAGAGTCACGATCGCCATGTTTTTATGCAGCGTATACTCCCGACTGCATTTCGAGAACTTCTCCCACCTAATGTTTGGAAAGCAGTAACGGAATTAAGTTTATTTTTCAAAGATTTGACCTCTCGAAACATCAAACTTGAGGACATGTGCAAACTTCAAGAAAATATTCCACTCATTTTATGCAAGCTCGAGCGTATATTCCCTCCTAGTTTCTTCGATTCAATGGAACATCTACCACCATCTAGCGAGATGAAGCTCGATTATTCGGAATTCGCTCAATACCGATGGATGTATCCATTTGAAAGGTAAACGACCACTTTAACATTGTTGTCCATATGTATAAATATACACATATAACTATTAATCTTTTATATACATTGATAGATACTTACGTAAGTTGAAAACAACGGAGAAATAAAGCTCGAGTGGAGGGTTCTATTTGCAATGCGCACTTAGTAGAAGAAGCATCAACATTCTGCTCTTATTATTTTGAGGGTCACGTAAGAACGAAACATAAGAATGTGCCTCGTAATTATAATGTTGGGGAGATATTAGGCATGAAGACTTCCCGGATATGCTTTCAATATTCAAGCAAGGTTGACGCCTTTTGGAAAAATGTCAAGAGATATCTAGATTCGAGTGAGTATAATGTCGCTCGATTATATGTGCTATTGAATTGCGTTAAAGTTGCGGAGAACTATTTAAAGTAAGTATTTATAATTTCACGTCAGATAACTTTCAATTAGTATAACTATTTAAATACTAATTATAACTATTTATTTTTAAGTTCGCTTATCGATTTCTTGAAAAGATTACATCCACGGATCTCCTCCTCTCGAGATTCAAAAGGAAACCTACGTAAACTTCTCACATTGGTTTGATACATATGTGAGTATATAATCCCATTAACCGTAACCTTTTGTAATATTTAATCACCGATTGATAGATGTTTATTGATTTGTTGGATTTAGGTTAAAGACCATACCAACAATGTCGTCAATCCATTCATATTGGATTTAGCAAATGGGCCTTCTACAGTGATTAAGACGTATCCAGGGTACTACATAAATGGGTATAAATTTCACAAATTAGAGCATGGGACACAAAGAGCCACCATGAGCAGTGGTGTGTGCATTAAAGGTGAAACTTATGGTGCGACAAGAATGAACTCGATTTTTATGGGCGACTTGGAGGTTTGTGAGTTGAATACCATGGGCTACCTATGAAGACCGTAACAATGTTTAGATGCGAGTGGTTTGATCCATCACGATTGGGGACATCGGTGCATCCTGAATACAAATTGGTTTCTGTGAATTATAGACGAAGGTATAATAAGTATGAACCGTTTGTCCTTGCCACACAAGCCGCTCAAGTATACTATTGTCCTTATCCGAGTTTAAAACAATCTACAAAGGATTGGTGGGATGTATGCAAAATTAAAGCGAGAGCTAATGTGGAAGTCTCAGATGAATCATCTAGTTCGATAGTACCTCCGCCATTTCAAGAGGATGAAATGCCTTTAATTACAAGTGTAGTGGTTGATGATGACATGACACGAGTTCATCCCGACGGCACTTTGATAAACATAGAAGAAGCGGATGACTAATCAATCAAGATGATGAATTGTCGAAATCGATTCATATGAATTATCGAATCGAAAATGATAATACATTGAATGATGATGATTATGATGGAGATGAATAGGGTCGATTATGTCTGCAGTGATGCACTTCTCCCGCAATTTGACTTTTTCAAGGTATAATCAATACCCCGCTCTCTCTCTCTCTCTTTCTCTCTTTTTGTTGCCATCCAACAGATCATCTTTTGCTACAACCATTGCTTCTCTCTATTTCGCTATCGAGTATAACAAGATAGCACAACAATTCACGAACCATTACCTCTTCTCCCACTTTACTAATGCATTACAAGTCAAAACATAACAATTTCTACTCAAGATTTCGATTTGATGCCTCGAACCATGGTCAAGGACTAGATACTCGACCTAGATATAACAATTAGATAATGAATGTGTACACATCGCTGATAAGCAAAATATTCAAATATTATCATGCAATAGGACACATCAACGAATACAACATCAAACCGCAAATTTAGAAGTATAAGCCTAAAATACAACCGAACAACCATTTCAAGCATAAGAAAGTAAGTTTTCTCTCAAAGACAACACATTTCAATGAATCCTATTGTCAAAAGCTTTATAGGAAAAGAAACAAGAATTACCTTGAAAGATATTGTAGATGTAACTTTTCCAATGACAATGTTTAAACAAATAGCTAATGAAACCAAATTCAAAGACAATTGATAACTTTGAAGAATAAAAATTATTAAAGTAACGCATCAAATCTATTTTCGGATGGCAAGTCGAGGACGAGGTAGAGAGTCCAAGTCTAGTGATCGTAGGAATATTTCGCATCTACCTCCCTCGATGAAGGAGTTGGCGCCTCGGCGGAGGACTTACGATAGGTGGAGGAGAGGGTCGGCGGTGGGTCCGCAGATCGCGATGGGAAGAAGACCTCGACTATTGTGAATGAGTACCTATAGTTTAATTAGATTATTTTTAACTCAATTGTACTTATTTGAATATAATGTATATTATTTTTAACTCAATTGTAGGATTTTATGTCCATCGCATGATGTTGCACATGTGATTACCGAGTCGCTCAAGAAGGTCATGAACCATCGGGTTTCGCTTGGAAATTGGTCCCCGAGGATCGAGGCGGTGTATTTTCAAGACTTTCGTATTATTGATTTACATTCAAGTATATTGGTTTATTTCGCACTAGGTGATAGTTAATTTGATAATATTTATATCCTTATGTTGAAAATGATGTTTAAGGTTCAATAAGTTTGTCTCCTTGTTGATAATGATATTTAGCAATTAATGCCACTCACACTATTAAGAAATAGGTATTGGGACTTAGTTTAAGTATTCGGATGGTTACAATAACCTTTACAAAAATTTTACGATTTTATTATATCAAGTATGCATTATTCTACTATAAGTGCGTTATTTTATAATATATGTTTAATTTGTAACACACTTATATTTACTCTTTTGTTACTAGTTATAGATTGTTTTAATTTTTATCATGATATGCTAAATTAGAAGTCGAATATGCTCAGATTAAATATGTAGAGTTTGGTTCTTATTTACATTTAACGATAATAATAACAATAAAAATTATGTAATAAAATGGAATGTCGGCTTAAACAAAACCACTTGATAATGAAATAATTAATAAATAAGAGAATGAGTGGAGTTATTTAAGTTATTTAGATTACTTAACATAAGATCAAGTTAGTGACAAGGCAACTAAGTTTTAGTCTTCTTAAAAAAAAAAACTCCATAAGAAAGGAAAAGATTTGATTCCCAATTCGAATCCGCAAAAGGAGTAGAATGATAATGCAATGCGTAGTAAAAAGATAAAAGAGAAGGGAATATACAACGCCGGGTTAATGGTGAAACGTGGGCGTGAAAGATTCATTCCCATAAAAAAACAATTAAAGAAAATCGTTTAGATAAATTTATCTAAGAATAGTGAGAGATCCCTGCTTTTCCTCCATGAAGCTTGCACTTCGAAAAGCCTACGACGCACAAGTCGTAGAAGATTTGCATAGAGATACGCAAAGCATATATTCGAAAAAGTGTTAATTTTCCGTGAATGTAAGATGTATTTATAGTCTACCATTTGCGAGGGTAGAAAGGTCTCATAGAATGTTTGTATCCTCTCTTACCATAAAAACACCATTTATGAGCTAGATTTGTGGTCCGACATCGCAACCATTCCATTACAAGAGTGTGTTTCACAAGCATTTAGAGCTGATGTGTTTTTAGTCATCGAAACCTATAAAAAGGAGTTAGTTTTTCATGTCCTATAAACTTAATTCAATTGGTTAGAATTAGTAGATTTGGAGAAATGAATTAGTTTTGCCTCAAGTGACAAATGAATTCTACAATTTTATTATAAAAAGTAGCCTATAAGATCCCATATAAGACCTTACTTTCACGTTATTTTCGATCCCAACAAATGTATTATTTTCGAATGTGCATTATATGCATTTCAAATGTATCATTTTCAAATTTATGCTTTAATTATTTCACGGATGCGACCGCTTTGTTCATCAAGTAGTTCACGTGCATGGTGCCAAAAGGCGGGTGAGATATAAGGATCTCGATTCATAAGATCAAGAGGCACAGAGACGACGCGCCACCTCCATTCATTCCCGGATCGGATTGGCTGCGTGGCGTGATTATTGGAATCACTGAGGTGCGGACTAAGGCGGAAAAAGCTAGAAGGAGTAGGATGATGAGCCGGATGGTGAAAGGACGGGATCGCTCAAGCACGGTGGCTCGGATGTGCTTTTAGATTATGCTACCAAGATTGTAAGTATTTATTTTTCGAATTCAATTTAGGTTTTAATGTTGTTCTTCTTCCGCCTCACACATATCATAATCTGTTAATTGCTAAGTTATTAGATGCCACAAACTAATGGATTAAAACATCATTAATGAAGCTTGTTTAATTTTCTTATTTTAAGTAGCAACTGCACTCTATTATATGCACACAAATACTTATTATCATTTACCCACGTGTACATTAATAATGTTTGAATGAATGAATAGGCCGAGAACGTGGAGTCCATATTTCGAGGTCGGTGGGATGTTTTCAGAAATATCATGTCGCTCCCGATGGAAGTTATCTGAGATGGGAAGGCTCGTAGCATCGCGGTAAGTAGATTAAATATTAAATATGGTAATGATGTAAAATAACTTCTATTTGGAAACTTAAACGATTTTACCGCAAATACAGGAGCGGTGGAGGACCAAGTTCAGATTTTGACTCAAGCCACAGTACGGAGAGCCCGTAAGAGATAGGACTCGGATCCTCAAGGGTATCCTGAGGGCCGCATCGAAGAAAAAGAGATTGTTTGGTGCCGGTTCTCTCACGCATATTCATGGAGAGCGACTCTAGTTCGGCTCTGCAATGACATCTCGTATGGAGTCTCCCGGATATCGAGCAGATCGACGGGATGGAGGAGCGGATGCGGTTAGAGAGAGAGCGGATGGTCGAGCAACCACGGTGGAGAAAGAGAGGCGTGAGCGTGATCGAGTCGAGGATTCAAGCACAACAGAGTGAGCATGCACGGATGCTTCAACATCTTCAAGCTCGTTAGAAGCTCAACAGAGGCATTCCAATGATTCCTATCGGGCTCGAGTAGCAGATCGACCTCGACCACCCTCCACCATCTTGATTCCTATCTTTACGTTTTACTTCATTTATGGATATGTTGAATTGTTGTTGTTGGATTTGGATTGTTGAATTGTTGAATTGGTTTGGATTTATAACTCCGTATCGAATAGTTGTTGTGAATTATAGAATAGTGATGATTGTGGATGTATGAATAATTGTGGATGTATTGTGATGATTTGTGATGATTTGTAATGATTGTGGATGATTGTGGATGGATTTGTGATGATTGTGGATGTATTGAACAGGTAAAAACACGGTAAAACCTAATCAAACCCGCGAATATTTTTAAGTATAGCGACGGAATAGCGGCGGAATTAAGTCGAACTACGACGGTTACGAGACGAACACAACCTAATTTGTCGTGGTGTATCAACGCGGATCTACGATGGAATTTTTAGCGACGGAAAAATTCCGTCGTTAGTCGCAACGGATTTCTGACGGACGTTTAATAGATTTTGCGACGGATCCGAGACTCAATTACGACGGAAATATATAGCGACGTAAAAGTCCGTCGTTATTTGCACGGATCTACGACGGAATTGCCCAAATAATTTAGCGACGGAAACTATTCCGTCGTAAGTAACGACGCATGTTTCCGTCGTTAATTCGACGTAATAAACGACGAGTCAAACGACTATCTTTCAACGACGGAGTTTTCCGTCGCAAGTCCGTTTCAAAATTTTGCGACGGAATGTTTACCGTCGTTGTCTTCATAACAACGAGGCTTTTAGAGACGGAATAAATCCGTCTCTGATCCGTCGCAGTTCTGTTTTTACGACGGATTTTTGATGTTTAACGACGGATTTTTCCGTCGCTGTTCGCGTGTTTTTTTGTAGTGCGTATCCGTTTATGATGATGACGTCCCCTTAAGGAGCTCAAAATGTTTATTGTACTAAACCCTGCAGGTTGAGTTAACCCAAATACAATAATAAGTTGAGTGATACTACTTAAGGAATTAAAGAAATTAATTATTTTAAGCAGTCAGAATGCTATAAATAATTAACGGACGTACGCTATCTTAAATACGGGGATTCGTAAATATCAGTGTAAGCCCGACTCAACTTCGATAATAAAGGGGCAAGTCAACATTTATTCTCTAGTGGAATGAATAAATGTTTATGAATTGATTTGTGTTATGTGCTGAACATAAGATAATTAATTCATTTTATGCTCATCTTTATTCATTGCATTTGATCTATGGGTTGGTCCATCAAGGCCGTTGCTGCTGTTATTTTCGCCCATCCTATGTTGAGTCCCACTAGAACTCTGTTCTGATTAATGTATTATTTTAATACATTTCCATTATCTAGATAGATATTATCTGATATTATCAGATATTAAAAGATATTATCTTATATGATTAGATATCAAGAGATATTTATGATATTATTAGATATCAAGAGATAATTATTCTAGATATGCTTTATCTATAAAGATATTATTGTATTTATTAGATATGTAAGGATCATATCTTAATAGGATTCTAGGAATGCATTATAAATATAAGGTGAGAGAAAATCAGAAATAATTCTCTTCATTTTTTGTGATTTTTGAAAATCACATAGATCAAAGTAGAAGACAAAATTTGCAGTGCTTTCCATAGATTGCTCTCACTCAGTATTGGAGAATAGGCATCCGGGATACAGTCCAGGAGATCAAAGCTGGAGTCTGTCATTGATCTCATATCCCAGAAATTCGTAGGTAAACATGAGTAAACACCTACGTGTTACAATTAATTATATAGATGCATACTAGGTATATAATCAATGTATGATGAATTAAACATCCAAGATAGATCATCGGAAAGATGATAAAATAAGATTTCCCTGCATTATATTCATTCTTCATCTTGTTAGGGTTTTCGAATTGGGAGAAATCAGTTGTATGTTTTGCGGATTGAATGAATTTGCCGTGGTGGATGAAATTACAGCTGTACATTTCTGATCAATGATTTTATTAAAGGGAATACTACCTAAATACCCAACATTCTCATAATATCTACATCCTATATCCATTTTCCAAAAATATCTACACTATATATTCATTTACTATTCCACTCACTATTCATTACACTATTCCACTATTTCACAAATCAAACACAATTTTTTTATGTACTAAATTATTTCCAACAAATCCACGCAATTAATGGAGATCAAACATGCTCAACAATCAGGTCCAACATGCTTCCGTACAACATATTAAATATAATCAACCGAGTTTTTGTCATTATACCTATTTGATCATAGTGCTACCGAGACTCATTTGGGTCGTTGGATTTTTACGGGCTTCAGAGCTCCTCCCGAGCTTCTACCATTCACACGGTCTCAACTGATGGACTCCTACCATCGGACCTCCTTCAGCAAGACTCAACACAACCCTCGTTTATTTCGATTCGGGGCGTAAGGTACTTGACGATTTCTATGGAAGATTATTTTAACAAGACACCAGAATAGTCAGATGAAAGCCTTCAACTTTTATTTAGGAATTATAAAATACTTAATACATACGTGTATCTTCTTTTGGGAGGAGACAAACTCTTTTACCTACCTATGGCAGCTTGGTGTTCTCCGCACATACAAACTAAAACTTAAAAATTAAAAAAAAAATTGAAGAACTTAGAACACTATTACAAAGAGAATTATTTGTTTTGGGTTTGAAGGAAACTTGGATGATGCTCGATGATCTGAGCTTCCTTCTATCTTGGTTAATATAGAGGTTTAATACCTTCTATTATTGCTTGAATCAGTGACAACTTGCTCGTATGTGGACGTTGGGTCCCTTGTCTCCGCCGACACTTTATTTGTGATGGAGAGTGTAAGATTCCCCCGTCTTCACATGTTGATGGGCCATCTTTTTAATAATGGCTCTCCAAGTGCTCCACTTTCTTCTACCGATGCTTTGTCTTTTGTAAGAGAATGAAGTCCGCATTAATTTTTCCACTATCTTTTACTTAGTGGGAATCTTCCTGTCACTTTATCCACCCATGTCGTTTTCTTTTTGGTAGGTAATCTTCAACCTTAGAGTCACATGACTCTCTTTTCTTTGTCGGCCACCTTACTTTTTGGAGGTGCCGGAGGTGTCTTTTTCTGAGTAACCCTATGCTTTTCATGCTCGTCTGTCCGAAATTTTTTGTTGTTGTCTTGTTTTGGCAAGAATCCTTTTCTGAACTCTGGCTCCTTCTGGTTCGGACAATCTGAACAGACTCTTGATGTCTAGCGCCCAAAGTGATCCATGTTGCAAAACTTACGATGAGTCTTCTTGCTCGTCGCAACCTTGTTTTCCCAGAGTAGTGTCATCTTCTTCTCGAAGAAACTCTCTGCGAAGCTTGTTATTTTTCTTGTCATGTGTTTAATAGGAAAATTCCATTCGTTGAATTCGGAAGAACTTGAATGGAAACTTGACTTTGTCCATCTCTGTTAGACAGACCCATAGACCCGATGCTCGCCGTTTAGTGATTTGGTCTTCTGAAAATGTGGCGACCAATGAGATTTTTGATGACGGGCCTTAATGTTATTAAGGGCCATTGTATCGTGTCTTCGAAGCCTGATTTAGTGGAAGGCTTTGAGACATCCTTTTCCGACTGGTTCTGGAGCTGCACTGGTGAAATATAGTTTCAAAACTTCTCATCTGCTGAGCCTTGGGTTATTCACCCAAGACTCGTGCACCGCTTCTTGGATCCACTTTGGTAGACCCTTGATTTCGATGAAGCCTGGTGCGATAGTATAAACTGAGGTGAGGGCCCCAAAGTCATACCATTGATTGACGTGTACTGGATTGGCTCCGGTGAACATCCACGTTCGGGATATTTTCCCTAGATATCAACCCTGCTGTGATTATGGTTAACACATTTTCTTGTGTGCAACTTCTCCCAACTGGACGGTATACCTACCATGTAGGAGAAATATCAATAATGTTAGTATTCGCCTTAGATTTGTCGATCATGGGACTAAGACTGATCTCTCCATCTTTTACCCCAGAGCAGTTGTTCCAACTTATTTTTACCTAAGTTGCTCGCAATAGAACGAGGTCATCCTAGATTGATAAGCTAACCCAAGTCGTATTCACAAGGAAGGCTAAACAGAGCTCTATCAACGTCGTACACAGAAAAACAGGAAAATCCTAAAAACTCTAATCGTAGTTTGAGTCAGTCGTCTCTCTTTAACTACTGGTTAACTAGGCGGAAATAAAGAAGGCAATTAAATTACCTAGACAAATATTAAAACCTAGAACTAAGAACGTGAAATTAATAAGATTAAACCCTAGCATGGTTGATAGATTAATTGAAGGAGAAGATGGATTAATCTATTTAACAACTTGAATGAAAACCAAAGCGTAGAAATCACGAAGAGAAAATAACGATGAATCAACGATAAAGCAATAACGAGAACTCACAAGTCGAGGAATAAAAATGATAGAACTGAAATCAATAGTCTCTCGGAGTAGAATTAATGTCGAAATCCAAAACATGAAATAACAATCAATGAGAAACAAGCTAAACTTGGTTTCTCTCGCTTGAAGAATCGCCTCATAAGAACCCTAGGTGGTGAAGTCATCCCTTGTCTAGAAATGCATGCAGGTTTTTATGTAAAGAAACATCCGCCTCGGTAGCGATCACTAGGGGGTAGCGACCGCTACCCCAAAGCCATCTGCTGGAGCCAACGGCTGCTACCCCGATGCGCTGGCTCATCTCGCCAACTTAAGCCAACACACTTCACGTCCTCGTTTCTACATCTTCTTGCTTTAATACCCCGTTTTCTTGCTCCCTAACCTGAAATCATGAAGATACGAAACAAGAGAACAACGGGGAACAAACAGGGTGATGTCAATCAAAACAACACAAAAGACGAACCCAAAGACGAGCAAAACAAGACCAAAAATAGGTAAAACAACAGTGGTTGGTGCGTAATAGATTGGAGCGAACTCGCGTTACGTATGCAAACTCGGATTCGGTCTGTGATACAAGTAACATTCCCATGTTGAAACCTTCCTGCCTATTTGGCATGAAGGACACAGTCATCCCAATCCCTCAAGAGCAGTTCCAGGTTTTCCCAGAGTTGCCTTTAGGCGATGATAATGGGGTCAATTTTTCTTGGGCTCCATCTCTTGTCAGGAAATCTGCAAGAATATTTTAAGGAGATTTGAGAACGACAATGTCATAAATATAAAATTGGCACTCAACTTGCCATCTTAATAACCTAGCATTTTCGGGCTTAGATTCAATCTTATTTACTAAATAAGCTTTAACATGAGTGTTATCAACTTCTAAAGTAAATTTTTTCGCAAGTAAGAATATAGGCCATTTCTTAAAAGCCCGTCGAAGCGCAAATAACTCTTTTCATTGATGTTGCAAGACGAATATTTTCTTTGGGAAAATACCGCTCTGATATCTACATGGTCTTTCTAAGTGGGGTATCTTTGTAAGCACAACCGCCCATCAATAATCACTCGTATTCATATACAGGATCAAGTCATCTTCGTCCCGTGGTATCGAAAGTTTAGGGAGGGTTTTGCAGACCTCATTCAACCTCTTCATCCCTTCACGATGTTCATCTGTCCATATAAAATGAACATCTTTCTTTAGTAGTGGGCTAAAGACTTTTCTATGATTTGCAAGATCCTTGATGAACATTCCTGCAAAGTTAACAACTGCCAAAAACTTTGGAGTTGTTTCTTCTCCTTGAGATCTTCTGGGAATTTTTGCACCTTCTGCACGATATGATCTTGCAGAATGATTCTCGTTTCATCGATCTCAATACCCAAAAACTCTATCTTTCGGGTAGCGATGACTGCATTCTTCTCAGACAGTACCAATCATTCTTTTTGACAAACATCTGCAAATATCTCCAAATGTGCTAACATGTTCATCCATATTTTTTGATGTTATAAAAATATCATCAATATAGACAAACATAAAAGAGAAATAATCTTTGAAAAGATTATCCATCTTCCTCTTGAATATTTGGGGTGCATTGGTCAACCCTATTTGCATCACGTTCCAAACGTAGTGCTCTTGTGGAGTGGAGAAAGCTATAAGCTTCTTATTTACTTCCTCCATACCAATCTGGTAGAAACCTGAATTGCAATCAAACTTAGAGAAAACCTTAGCATTCCTAATACAGTTGATAAGGTGTTCTCTATTTGGGATAAAGTATTCGTCAAACTCCAGAATGTCATTAATGCCTTTATAATTAATAACCAACTGGTTTAGCTCTTTGACCTCACCGTGATTCCTTACTAGAAATCCGAGGCGGTGTATGATGAATTCTCGGTTCGATCAACTTTAAATCAAGGTGTTCTCGATTATCGCCTTCATATCCTTCCTCGATCCACGAGCTTCATCAGAATAGGTCAGAATATAACAAACTTGAATTCCTTGCCTGGCTTAACCTTCATACTAGCTTCGAGTTGGTTCCTGTTCCACCATGCCAAAGGATCCTCGTTGTAACATCGAACGATTTTCCTCTTGACATCCCCTAGAGAAACCTTTGCTCATTCTCCAATATCTTGGTTAGATATCAGATATGCTTTGAGGATTTGGATCTCCTCATCATCAAGATCTTCGTACAATTCTGAAATTCTGCAACTCAGCAGTGCTTCGTTGAATCATCTTTGATCCTTCATCTTTGGGTGCCGAAGTTTTTCTTCATCACCACGCTTGCTACAAAATATGATTGACATTTGTCGGTTAAATGTCCCTTGTAGTCGCTGAACAATGATTTTGTGATCACAATTGGTTTCATTGTCCTGCATAAATTTCTTGAACATCTGAAGGAAATTGTTTCCCAACAGAATATCTGCTCATTTGTCATGGAAATAGATTGATGGAGTCTGGATCTTGTACCAAGGTGTTTGACCTGCTCCGCCTATCAAGATTTTCGTCTGTCTTACTCCTTTGGATAAGAGCAAGATTTTCTTTGAGAAATCTCTTCCAACAATCTGAGATAGATTTTCTTCCACTTCTGCCGAAAAAACTCCTTTCTTTGCTGTACAGATTCTTGCTCCTGAATCGACATAGGCAACAAAGTACTGTGTCTTGTACTTCTCGTATAACATCCCAATTGAGATGTATATTGAGAATGGACTTGTCATTCAATCAGCAGTTTCCTCCCGCTAATTGTCATATCCGTTCATTCAGTTGTTATTCCCCATAGTTTGCACCTATCAAGGAATTTGCATCCTAGGATTATGACCTCCATTTCTTGGCCAACTTTCCTTGTAATGACCATTTGAAACCCTTCGAAAATCCAAGGTTCATTCATAAATGTTGGACCCTGAATTATTTAAATCACATAACATTGTGCAATGGAAGTATATACCCTCTCATGCCGTGTCAAATCTTATGGAAATTTCTCTCCATCATTGAGGACATCCAATCTTGGCTGTAACTTTGATCGTCCACGGTTGAACATCTCTGATAGATCTCCTTTCATACGATTGAGAAAAACTTCTTTCGTATGGTTGAGAGATAACTCTATCCCATTGGAAAGATAATCTTGGGGCTCCAAATCTTTGACTATCGACGTACTGAAGTATCGACTTGTTGATGATTTCGATATGTGTTTCTCTTTGAGGTAGAAGTTCCACCCGATCTGGACAGCTAGCTTTAGATGCCTTCTTGAAGATATCTGGTATCTCGATAAACTCATTCCCCAAATATAACTCTGTATGATGAGAATTTGAAAGAGCATAGGATATCTCATAAGTGATAGAATAAGGATGTTCCATTTATCCATCAATTCTTGCTTCTTGAAGTCCCGATATAGCGTCAAGGCTCTACTGAATCCGAAATCTTTGATATTATATGAAATCTTCGGATAGAAGATCGCTATAATTTTTTTTGCACATAGATTCCCTGAGATAGTTCCCATTACCGAATCAGCATGATTCAGTATCCTTTTATCGCAGATTGCGATATCAATTGGTGAATCTGCACCCAAGTAAAGCGTCGATTTGATCACCAACTGGATTGCTCCGATATGAATCCATTCCATCGTATTAGCGATTTCTGGCTTTATACTTTGAAGATCTTCCCTGATATCATTGGCTGGTATCAGTTGCATCTCCACTTGATTCTCAATAAACTGAGATGGAAGCACCATTTCTCTCCTAGTAACTTCATAGACGACGTTGTGCCTTCTCTTAATTAAACTTAGGTTCCTTAGAACATGATCTATTTTTCCTTCTGTTTAAAACCCTTGATATACTTTTGTAGACTTAAGGTTATGTTCATTATCCGGTTCACTGTATCCATTTAGGATGATGACGTCCCCTTAAGGAGCTCAAAATATTTATTGTACTAAACCCTGCAGGTTGAGTTATCTCAAGTACAATAATAAGGTCGAGTGATACTACTTAAGGAATTAAAGAGATTAATTATTTTAAGCAGGTAGAACGCTATAAATAATTAATGGACATATGATATCTTAAATACGGAGATTCGTGAAGTCTAAGTACAAGCCCGACTCAACTTCGGTAATAAAGGGGTAAGTCAACATTTATTCTTTAGTGGCATGAATGAATGTGTATGAATTAATTATGTTCTGGGCTGAACATAAGATAATTAATTCATTTGAGACCCATCTTTATTCCTTGCATTTGATCTCTGGGCTGGCCCATCAAGGCCTTTGATACTAGGACTCTGTTCTGATTCTTCTATAGCTAGATAGATTATATTTGATATCATTAGATATCAAAGGATATTATTTTTGATATGGTGTATCTTTAAAGATAAGATTGTATTTATTAGATATGCAGAGATCTTATCCTATTAGGATTCTAAAGATGCATTATAAATACAAGGTGAGAGAAAATCAGAAAGAGAAAAAAATCTATATTTATGATTTTCGAAATTACATAGGAGAGAGAGAAGAAGGCGAATTTTTGTAGCACTCTCCATAGATTGCTCTCACTCAGCATTGGAGTTTTGGAAAATGGGATACAGTCCAGAAGATCAAAGCACAAGTCCTGATCCTCCTTTTATCCGACAAATTCGCAGGTAAACACGAGAAAACACCAAAGTGTTGCAATTAATTATATAGGTGCATGCTAGGTATATAATCAATGTATGGTGAATTAAATATCCAAGATAGATCATCGGGAGATGGTAAAATCAGATTTCCCTACATGAAGATCTCTTATTGTTCATATATAATCTCGTCTGAGGTTATATCTTCGAACTGGTATACTTGTACCCATTCTTGGTTGTATACGACATCCTCGATGTCTGGTGTAGACTCGAATCTCCGTATTCCTCTTTGCTCGTTCTATGTGTAATTTGTTGATATATGCCCATTTGCACCAAACGTCCAATAGTTACAATCCTTAAAACTTTCATTAGCTTTAGTGTGAGATCATCTGAAAGTCTTTTTCGTTGGTGGTTGCTCACGAGAACTGGATCCTTGCTTGATATCGCCTTCTTGTTGGACCGCTTCTCTGTCCAAATTTGTAATATCTGGCCTTTTATCTCTACCACATGGTTCTTGGCCTCCAAGAACTTCTCTTTTCTCCCATTCCCATGTTATAGGTTTGGAATCTATTTTTCTTCCTCCTGGATTGATATAAATGTTCTCCTCCGATTTTCGTTGGAAGATCCATCATATCACAGATCAACGAGACTGACATGTTGATCTTTCTCAATTTCTTGAGATTCCTCTGAGTGGTTGCTAGTTGACACCACTCCGACAGCTTCTTGTGAACATATGACATCCTTCTGGAGACACTGTCGATATGTACTCTGGTCTGGTAATCCCTGATGAACATTTCCCTCCATGAACTAGGGAACTTCAGGAAAAACAGCTCTTGTGCAACATCTTCGTTAACCATACTAAGATGTTGATACTTTGTAAAGAGTTGGAGAAATTTATTGAGAGATCTCTGCTCCAACAATCTTAGATTGTAAAGAGCCAACAAATATTTATTTCTCTTCTCGTCATTATAGCCGTCAAAATATCCATCTCCGAGGAAATGAACTTTGAATGTATCGGTCATACCTTTTACCACGTCCTCCATGAAGTCGAACGTCAATATTGGTTGCTTTCTTTCAACTGAGCAATGTTCCCAGTATTTTTTAACAATACGTGCTAAACTTCCTTCGAGGACCTTGACCATATTAAGATTGTCAAGTTCCAGTTTTGCGGCTGCAACAACCATTGATGCTGCTCATTCATCTATGATATTCTCTCAATAATTGAAATTAACTTCGTCAATGTCAAGTGTCAATCCATAAGAATGGATAGGCTCTAAGGTGGCTTTTCCGACATGGGTTTCCTGCACTCTTTGTCTCCTTCTTCTTTCTCTTGTTCTCATTCTGGCTTATTCTGCTGCATACTTTGCATCAGGTCCTTGTCTAGACTCATATTGACCTCTTAATCTCTTAGGATCAACTTTTGGTATCCTTTGTGGTGGGAGTGGTGATTCGTCTTTC
Source organism: Salvia rosmarinus (assembly GCA_036937905.1). NCBI lineage: Eukaryota > Viridiplantae > Streptophyta > Magnoliopsida > Lamiales > Lamiaceae > Salvia > Salvia rosmarinus. The sequence goes on along the minus strand of CM072816.1, from coordinate 89,827,414 downwards.
AGGGTGTTCTTATTCATCTTCAGATCGACCATATTGAAGTTAGCAAAGGATTCTGCTAACTCCTGTAACTCGTTCAATCCTTCCCTCTCAAGAGAGTTGGATTATTCTTTCGGTTCGAGCTTTATCCTTGACCATCCCAATGGTTTGAAATTGAGATCACCCGGTGATTTCTTGACCAATTTTGGGCCTGCTTCTTGCTCAAGGCCTTCGATCTTCTTCTGGATATTTTATAGTAGATTAAGAATCTCCTCCTACTGCATGAATATCCTGCTTAACTCTTGTGAAACATCATGTAGACAGTTGCCATAGTATTGCAATGTCTTCTGGATTTCCTTTAATTCCGTCGAATTTGAGGAATCCGATGAAATTTCTTTGTAACTTGGAGCGGATGTTGCTCATTTGTTTCTGGTCTTCATCAATTGTGTAGTGGATGAGTTCTCCTCTGGACAATTCTTAATGCCTCATGTAGATAGGCATTAAGAATAAGTCTTTCCTCTGTCATTAGCACATCCTCTTGGAATGTCTGGATGACTTCTGGTGCCAAATGGTTTTGAATACTTTGTTCAAAACTCCTTTCAAAAAACCCAAGCCTTCTGCTTAGGTCTCTCTGTGTACTTTCCAAATCTTGGAAAGCATGCCTGTATGCATTGCATCTCGGACAAGCGTCCGAATTCATATTTTTCTTTGAGTCTCTTTCGTTAGAAAAACATATAACATTCTAAATATTAAATAATTCCTCAGTAAAATCTAGGCTCAAATACCATTTTAGAAACGTAGGATCAACAGTCAAAAATCTCCAGATTATATATTTGTACGTGACGTTGTTACACATCTCAGACCCTTGACCAAGTCAGCATTGGCATGAGAAATGTTTCCAGCCGATAGACAACGTATACCATCCATGAGAATTTAATTGCTTCAGCAAAATACCACATAAAGAAATTCATATACATAGTTAAACTACTTCCTTGGAATAACAACAATGGATGTGGAAATAGCTTAACCATGTATAAAAGTCAAAATTATGGGGTATTCATAGTGAATGGATTATGATATTATATTTTAAATAGTGAATGGGTATAGAGTGTAGATATTTTTTAGAAATGGATATGGAGTGTAGAGAAGATAGGAAAATGGGGTATTCTTGGTAATACCCCTTTATTGAATATCTGCATGTATGTATGATGGATTAGTTGTTTTTATTTTATTTTTAAATTGTCTTTTAGGAACATTGAGATGAAAACTTCTTGTCCAATTTATGTCTTAAATCACGTCCAATTTTGTATTGGGAAATCTTTCACTACAATGCAATGTTTTCAAAACCAGACAAGACATTGGATCGATCATTTGATTGGATCACTGGTTCGATTGATCAAACTGTTTTAAAAAAATTGGATGATCACTAAGTATAATTTGATTTTAATATAAATGATATGTTTATATAAAAATATATTAATAACTAAAATAAACTATTAATATGATAATTTATATGAATTTTTAATTTTCTATACATTATATCAACCAAAATTAAATAGTATTATTCATCATATTTATTCATTAGTATATATTTACAAGAAAAATTATATAACAAAGAACAATTACACTCAATTAATTCCTAGAATCATCTTCTTTACATCATAATCACTATTTATATGAATGTTAATTTATAATAGTATTAATTTAATAATTATAGTTATTAATATTTATATCAATATTGTTCTTGTAAGTAAATAACTAATCAAATAATTACAATCAAAAGTTTCGAATTGATGGAGGTGGTTGTCGTGTTAGTTTACTAACTGGATGGTTACGTGTTCAAATTTCATTAGAATCATTTTGCTCATTTTATATTTATTATTATTAAAATTCTTGAACTGGTTCGATTTACTAGGTCTCCGATTTCATCCGATTTTGATCGATTTTCGCCTATTCGTACTGATTTTTATAAATTTAAGAAATAATCACAAACCGGACAATTGACCTGATTGGTTCATGATTAAACCGGTCAAACCGATCAGTCCGATTCGATTTTCAAAACACTGCTACAATAGTAGGGTTGTGCAACCGACCGATGCACAACCCTACTATTGAAATTCTTCAAATCGAAAACCGAAACCAATCGGATTTATAATTTCAAACCGATCAAAAACCGAACCGAAAAACTAATCGATTTCGGTCGCATCGAAAAACCGACAGAAACATGTATCTTATATATATATATTCATAAATAAGCATATTTTTATCATAATTATTTAATTAAGATATTAATTAATTATTATATAAAATATATAAATATATAAAAATAATAATTTCGGTTCGGTTCGGCTACCGACTGAACCTAAAATGTAAAATCACGAACAGAACCAAAAATCGATTTTAATTAAAATTTTGAATCGAACCGAAAACCGACTTTCCTAAAAACCGAACCAAGCGAAAATCATCGGTTCGATCGGTTTTTTTGGTTCAATTCGATTGATGCACACCCATATACAATAGACAAATAATCTTAGCTAAAAAAAATGAGTATCATTATAAAACTTTGAAAATCTTGTACTACAATGGACCAATGTTTTGAAAACCGGACTAGATCGGCCGACTCAATCGGTTAAATTGGGAACCTGTCATGTGATCGATCCGGTTCTCATGTATTATTAGAATTTTAAAAAATCGAAGCGAACCGCCAAAAACCGGTAAAAAACCGACAAACCGATGAACCATTGAACCGATCTTCAAAAAAATAAATTAAAATAATAATTAGTATCTATGTTATTTATGTCTCTACAGTAACTTCCTTATGAATCAAAAAGCCCAATCAATATTATCTTATAAATATTGTTTGTGATTCTATTTTCTTTTAATTAGGCAATGAAATGTGGTTATTATAATAGACAAGAAATTCTTTCTTCTTCAAGCTCACGCTTCTCATCTCTCTGTCTCTCCTTGAAATCATTGGTAAGTTGTTGCTTAACATCATGTTTTTTACCTTTCTTCTTGACTTTTTGTTTATTATTTTATTTTCCTTTTTTAAATTAATTGTTTGTCCATGGTTAGCTATAAATTTACTTTTATTTAATTCTCCAAAGTTGTTTGCATATGATATGTATATAGACGATTACATGTCCTGAGTATGGATTGAAGTAGAAATAGAAAAACAATTATATTGCCACAAGATCAAAATTGATAGCTGATGTTAAATTTTGTGTAGCTTCAGTTTTTATCATGTTGGTATATATATATATATATATCATGTCGATGCAAAAAATTAAATATTTACGAATCATTCAATTCTTTCAAAATGTTTCGACCACTCGAACCATTGACCCAATTAAACGAATGACCGGCCTGGTTTTCAAAATATTGCAACGGACAAAGATTTTTAGCAAAAAGAATAAATAATCAATATAACATTTTCAAATAAAGAATAAAACATGAGCTGGAACACCATACTATTCCAGAATACTTTATACAGATTAACCAATTGAAATCATGGGTATTTTGAAATTTTATTTATAGCTATAAGAAGTCAAATCTTCCTTTGATGTTCTTTCCAACATACAAGGCAGTATAGCTCAGTTTAATTTCTTAACCGTATTTAGAAGATATATGTTGTTAAGTGTTATTGTTGCATGCACCAAATAAATTGTGATGTTAAAACCCATGATTGCTAGGATGGCGATTACCTACTATTACAATTTCTTATGAATTTCTTTATCATAGTTATTTTTAAGGTTATTGGCATATAAGTCCACGAACTTTGCACATATTCTGGTTTTGCATACGAACTTATACTTTGCAATTTTACAATATTTTGTTTTCCTCCAAATTGAAACAAAGTGGTGTCGGAATGTTGATGTGGATAAATCGAACGCGTTTAAAAACGATGTCGCATATATCATCTTAAAACATCGTCATTTCATTCGAATTGTATATAATTAAAACTAGAACTATTGAAATAATTGAGAAAATGTTCACTACAACAAAAAACAGTTTTTAAGACATCAAAAATTACCTCAATATATACTATTTTGGGGCACTTATGATTTTGGGGCATTTATCACATGTGTTGCTAAGTATCGTGTCCCAATAGCGTTAGGGGCACTTTTTAAATATCTCTATACCAATTGCTTTCCAATCATTTTAATATGTCCCGAGATTGATTTCTTAAGGCATATATAAATGTCCTTTAACAGATTTTATTTATGTCCTAATATTTCTTGAGGCATAATTTATGTCCCGATATTTATATAAAAGATACAAATAAGTGTTTCGATATTGTATTTTAAGGCATTTATATATGCCTTGAAATATAATATCGAGACACTTATTTGTGTCTTTTATATATATATCGGGACATAAAATGTAGCATCAAAATTCCTTTTGTCTCCCGATTAATTTCTTGGGGCACTTAATTGTATCCTTGAATTCAATTTGAGACATATAATATGTGGCAATAAACTTTCATATATGTCTACAAGTTAATATTATGAGGCACTTACTTGAGCCTTCACATAAAACTAGAGACACTTTCATGTGTAGAATTAGAAATTTTGTGCCCCCAAATAACATTGCAATATATTGAATGCAAATTTATTTAAAATCTGCAATGTCATCAACTTTTAAATACTAAATAATCTAAATGACAATTATGCATAAAGCTCATGTCCTCTCACTCATGTCTATATTTGCTAGAAAAAATAAATGGAGTCACAAAATTGTTTCAACACAATACAAATTAAAAAATCACACAATCTAAAATATGAAAGGTCATTTGCGAGCTCTTGCTTGCTCCATCAAATTCTTGTATCAATTTTGATTCTCATCCAAAACAATCTGCGTATTAGATAAAGAAAATGTTATAATAACACAAAAAACAAGTAATTGATAATACCATAAAGAGATGAGCTTCACACAATATGTAAACATATATACTTCATCATATACACAGTTTCAATAGTTAAGAAAAAAAGAATATACCAATGATAAAGGCCAAGCGATCGGTGTTCCACTAGAATCTCCAATTGTTTCATTCATATTAACAAGACTTTTCAATTTCACATAGGCTCCAACCTGAAATTTGATGCTTATTAATAACATAATTCAATTTCACATAGGCTCCAACCTGAAATTTGATGCTTATTAATAACATAATTGAAAGCATATATAAACTTATTTCGTGTAATTATCTAATTCTAATAAATAATTATCTGGTGTAGTCCAAGATGGAATATATTATAGAATAAACTAAGCTTAATATTGAACTCAAAGACCTAATGTAATGTATGTATGTCTGCAATCTCAAGTCGGACAAATTCATGCTGTGATTCAAGAGGGAAAACAAAGCGCTTTCTTTCTCATCAAAAACTAATCCCAAAATCTTGCACAATAAGCAATATCCACCATTGATTCAAGCACATGTGAATGGAAAACATAAAACCTTGACTTTTTTCAAAAAAAAAGAAAAGAAACCGAGATCCTAATATTATCGATGTCGATATGGCCCATGAGACTTTATAACCATTAATTTACCATAGGTTCCCACCTAATACAATGACTTTAGATGAAATTATAGGATGATGCAATGCAAATGTTGAGTGTAAACAAAATGATATGTGTTTAAATCTAGAATGAATTTGTTGGCCAAATTTACTGCAACCTTATTGGCCGTGAAGAAACCGGGGATGGTTCGAATTAAGATTTTTGATATGGTAAGACGATTCATCAATTATGGCGGGCAAAAGAGAAAATATATGAGAGTGAGGATGAAGATATTTAAACTGTAAGTACTAATATTTTATGTTCTTAGTCTATCTGTTAGTGCATATTGCTACAGTCTTGCTCTAACGTATACGAAAAACAAGACTACGGAAGAAGAAGATGGTTGAATTGAATAGTTAGTTTGAAGATGGATAATTTTATGAGCCCAATTGTGATAAACAGAAATAGAATTGTCTAATAACAATGAAATACCTTCAATTTATGATAATGGTGTTGCAATATTTCCTCTTTCTCCTCCTGGCTTTCCTTAGGATACGTGCAGTTTCATTCTTGACTTCCTCTATTGAAAATTTATCTATTTCTAACAAAAACAAGAAGCCACACTTGAAATCAGAAGCAAACACTGAAATATTTCACCCACAATGAATTTATATTACAACTCAATAAGTAATAGATTGTGGTTTATTACCCCCACCCCCAAATGGAACAGCAAATTACAGCAAGTAGATATAATGAATAGTTAAAATTGTTTTGTGTATTTCTTACAGTGATTCTCATATAGTAGACTGTCGAAAAATTCCACATTCTGGCTATAAAAGATACTGTATATCTCCAGGCTTTAGATAAATATTTTTAATGTGCTGAGTAAAAACAAAATAAGCAACAAAAAGAATCTTGTAAACTAGAGTTGGATGAATCCACTGAAATATTACCTATTCCCTTTTCCTTGAACAAGCAGGAAAAACCAGCATCAATTTCCTCATCCAATTCAATAACAGTCTTGCATTCCTGTTACCATATCAGAATTCATTTATCATTGATCATCAAGTAGCCAATGAACATGCAGACTTTGCGAATAAGGCTTGTCTGAGACTAATGCAGAGCAAATATATTGAATTCGACAACAATGACAGCAATGTACTTGCAACCTTATTCCAGTTACGCTTACAAATCTTAAATATATACGGGATCTCACAAATACATGCTTATATTCAACAATCACAACAGTGGTATGAATGTTTCAATAGTCATATTCCCAAAAACTCCAAAAATAGAAGCAACCGACAGTTCGACCAACTCAGAAGTGTAGCTTAAAACAACCACTAGAAATTAGAGACACAAGCCAGATGGCACTGCCATCATGAATACATAGAGCACTGAATGAAAACCGAAATGACCAGAGCTTATTATCACCATTTACATACCAGTGCTGGCAGCAATCAAGCACACCTCTGTCGAGAACAACATCCATACAAATCGGGCATCGTTCTACCTCATAATTCAAGTAATCATGTGAAGCAACCATACAGCCTTAACAATTTACACAATACCCTCTTGAATACAAAAAACCAAGCAAAAACAACAACCCGAAACTTCATTCTTAAATCAAAATATTTGTTATTACTTTCGTTAAGACAAAATGCATTATAACGAGCTTCCAAAATCAAATTTTTATAATGCTGCGCCACAAGTAACCCGACAACTCAATCTATTTATTTAAAGAATTATAAGCAAGTAGACCAATATACCATATTCCCTCACTGCCATCATTAAAACCGAAATCTTCATCCTATGATATTCCGTCTATAACCAATTCAACATCCATTTCTCCACATAAACCTATGAAATTCAACAGAAGCAGAAACAAGAGCAATACCCATATTTAGAAAAAATTCTAAACAAAAATCATAAATAAAATATGAAAGAATCTGCAAATACCTAGGCTTCACAAAAAAAGCTGCCAAAATTATCACAACTTCAACAAAATGTTAAGATACCAACGAATTCGTGGAATTTGAGTTTCAACAGTAGTTAAATGTCTTAATCGAGAATACTGACTAGCTTTGATCGCACAAAAAGGCTAGAAAAATGAGGATTAAAATTTCCAGGAATCCGAATCCTTCGACCGCATTCGTTGAATCACCAGAACAACGATTTCGTACAAATAAACATCACATAATCATTCAAAAACAGAGGAAAGCGTGAAGTAAATTACAATTACTCAATACGAACACCGAGAAGGAAAGAAATCCATGGGGTGGTGGCTGCTGTAGGCGGACGACAGCGAAGACGTGGGGTGCGGCAGCTGCTGTAGGTGGAAATCAACACAGACAATGACGACGATGTTGTTAGGGAAGAGCAACGACGTGAGGCGTGGACGATTGACGAAGTCCTAGCTGAAAAATTGAGAGGAGAAAGATGATGTTTCAAACATTGGAAGAGAGGGATATAGAGAGAGAGAGGCGTGGGGAGAGTGAATGAAATAAAATTTAATTTGGGCCCAAAATCAATTAAGTGTTTTCGTTCCAAAATAACATTCCTTCAGTTTTTATTAAAATATAAGTATCAGATAAAAAATATTTGTGCCCCTAAATTTTTTATATTTATTTAATTGCCCTAACAATATATTTTGGAGATAATTAGTAAAAAATGCCTCTAAATAAATGCCCTAATATCCAATTTTTGTTGTAGTGGTTACTTGTGACACATGCATTCGAATATATGATGCCAATTTCGAATGTAATGTGTTGCAATTAACCATTTCTCAACCTTTTTTAGATATAAGGTGACATAAAACGATGATGTTTTAAGATGATATGTACGTCATCTTTTTTATAAATGTCCTATTTGTGTCAACATTCCGGCTTGCCACTTTTGTTTCAATTTGGGAATAAATAGAAATCATGGTAAAATTACTATAACGTATTGATACGATCCTCCTGGCACGAAGGATCTATCGAGACGCGAACGGAAGAACGAACAAGATGGAATATCCCAAAATCTCTGAATCTAACCCTCGAAGTGATATAGGTCAAGATTTCGCGCACTTCAACTAGATAGTTGACGCAACAACTCGGGGACGATGAATGACACACGAACGAGAGATGAATGTCTCGTCGATCGTCGATAATTGAATTTCTTGGCAAACACAAGAAAATTCAAGAGCTAATGAAGAGAGAATAAAACTCACATATATTCGTAAATCAAAAGTTTGAATATTTTCAGATCTTACTGCCTTTATATAAATAAATTTGGCGAAGTCTAATCATTATCAAATAAGGACTCCTAATCAAAGTAGAACTCTAATTTACAAAAGAAGTTTTAATAAACTAGGACTCTAGATAATCAAACCTAAAATACTACGAAAAATCTTGATACAAAAACGTGGCCCATATGCCATATAATAATTAAATTCACAAAACTTGGGCTGCATCACGTATAAGTTCGTATATTTACACAATCTTTTTAATAGTAATGTACAAAATCAAAATACATGCAAAATTATTGTACTTATATGTCAATAACCTTTTTTTATGGTAGCCTGGTTATGAAACGCTTTGCTGCCTTAGGCGGTGCATGCAGCCTCGAGACCATAAGTTTCAAACTACATGTGTCTGTCGAGTCCCAAAGCATTTGCGCGAGTTGAGAATGTGTGCATAGTGATTGTAATGGTTGTGCAACCGGGGATAGAGAGGACTGCGCTTAACTATGACTAGCTGAGTCGAAATTGAATCTACGAGCCAATGCATTTGTACTGAAGTTTTCAAGTACAGCATTTCGGAACGCTAAGTCTATGAGTTTAACTTGAAAACATGTTGACTTTCTCTGGTTTCATCCGATGTTATGGCGATGTAATGAGAATATTATATTATCTGATTAATGTCAACTATGTTAGCATAAAACCCTTTAATGCATCTGACTGTCTATATTGTTATAACAGCTTCTTGATCCTTTTCAGTGCTTGGTTTTTCATAAATATTTGTGGTTCTTGAGATTTTATTTAGCTTTAATTGTCTTAAAAATCACAATCGTTAGGTCATTTTGCAATTACATCGTGATTTTGTAATAAATATAATTATAATTATAATTTTGTAATTACAGATATTACGGCTGGTGTTCAACCAAAATTGTTCTGAGATGTGTTCTACTGAAATTAAAGATGTGCTCAATTTATTTGATTGAAATTTGAGAATTTACTCATTTCTTTAAATGATACCGATCTAGTTGATTAAGAAATGATCATATGTTGCTGTACGCGTGGTTTGCTGGCAATGAGGAGATTTTAGTGTCATGAAATTTTATCCCAATTAGAGTTTAATTAAATTTGAAGTGTGAATTAAATTAGAAAACTGAAGTCTGATTAGTTGGTGTTTATGAGTGCCAGCTTTCAGTGGCCATATTAATGCGCCACTAACTACTGCGCACACGCATACTTTTTATTTGATATTACTTGCACTAAAAATATTCGTGAGTAAAGCTCAGTTTTAGTTCCTTTAATTTAATGAGGTCCGTTAAGACAAATATGTCAAACTCAAGCTTTGACAGTATTTAACTATTCAGTAAATCTTTGTGGCTACATTGTGGCTGGCCACACACCCTTTTTCCATATATTCAAAAATATTAAATTATTAAATTTAAATTTAAGTTTAAAATTTTCATTCGATAGGTGCAAAATTGTAATTCCATAAGATAGTTTTAATGTAAAACTAATTTTTAATAGATCAAAATTAAATAAATGAGTTTTCATTTAATAAAATTGATTATGTACCACAATGCTACCGAATAAAGATCACTCTTAACTATTTTGGTTGTTATTGGGTTCGACACGTAAAGTGCAGTTATATTTGTTTAAGATTAATATGCTCTCTGTTTCCGCATTTGTTTAAGATTAATATACTCTCTGTTTCCGCATTCATGGTTCGTTTCTTTTGGACACATGATTTTAGGAGGGAGTGTTTAGGGATTATAATTATTTGGCCCACTTGTTTTAGTGTTTAATCACTTTGATTTTATTGAGCAAACACAAACATGCGCACACTCACACACACATATCAAGAAGATGTTTCAAATTGAAGTGAAACGAAAGATGTACTGCACTTAAAAAATAGTTACAAACTGATAGGTACAGTGAAATGTTTGAACCAAAAATTTTGAAACTAAAATGTTTCAAACTAAATTCAGTTTCGTCTAAAACATTCTATAAATACAATCATTCCATTCACAATCTGCCTCACTATAATAAACTGAAACTTCTCCACTGCATCTTCAAAAAAAATCTACATATTCACCATGGAAAGACAGAATGATCTCAGCCATGAAGCTCGAAATATCATTGTCCAGTTCTTACTCCAAAACAGCAAGAATGGAAAGTCATTCAGGGGCAAAATATTGGAGGCAAAGGAAGTGGTGTTCAAGTAGAAGGACGATTTCCAGACTTTGGGCTGAAGCAAAAAAGCAACAACAAAGAGGTGAAGTTATACTTTCACAAAGTTTAAAAAAACAGCAACATAGAAGGAAGAGAATTATAATTGACATGGAATTGGTGCAAAGCATTGAGCTATACAAAAGAGTCACTATTCGTAAGTTGGCAGGAAGCATAAACTGCTCCAAGTCCACAGTTGGGAGGTGGGTAAGTGAAGGCATTCTTAGACCTCATACTAGCTAGTGCAATATAAAACCAGACCTTGCAGCTCCTAACAAGCTGTTAAGGCTCTAGTTTTCACTGGATGCACTATTATATGATCACATATTGAAGGTTTTAAAGTTTAAAGACATGGAAAACATTATACACATAGATGAGAAATGATTATATATAACTAAGATTTCACATAGGCTTTATTTAACCCCGGGAGAAGAAGAACCTCATAGAACATGCCAAAACAAAAAATTCATCACAAAAGTCATGTTTATGTGTGCTGTTTGTAGACCTACATTTTCAGAAAATGGAAGTGTTGTTTTTGATGGAAAGATATGTATCTTTCCATTCACTGAAACTGTGCCAACAAAGAGATCAAGTAAACACAGGGTTGCAGGCACATTGGTTACAAAACCAATAGAATCAGTGACAAAAGAGGTGATTAGAGGGTGTTTGATCAATGAGGTAAGGAGACATAGTGAATTATGTATGAAATGTAAGAATTATTTATGTTGGATTCAACTAGTGTCTTACTAAGACTAGTTGAATCCAACTTATTCTAATTTAATTTATGCATTCAAACTATTGTTTAGATTGAGAAAGTGTGAATGTATTTATTCTTTATACTTTCAGAAAATAAATAGTGAATGCAAAGTGGATGCAGTTAAACTGTTCTTATCAATTTTGGATATTTTGATGCACAGATCATTCCAGCAATAAAAGCTAAGTGGTCACCAAGTGCAAGTAAAGTCATATATATATAGCAAGATAATGCAAAACCCCATATAAAGGATAATAATCCAGATTTCAGAATTGCAGCAAGCAGTGATGGGTTTGACATTAGGTTAGTACACCAGCCACCCAATTCTTCAGATTTAAATGTGAATGATTTGGGATGGTTTAGGGTAATACAGAGCATACAAATTGAGCATGTGTGCTACAATGTTGACCAACTGCTGAATGCAGTGAAGTTATCATTTGAACAACTATCACCTGTAACATTGAACAATGTTTTTCTAAATTTACAAGGGGGCAGAACAATTATAAGATTCCACACATGAATAAGGATCACTACAAGAAATTAAGGTTTTATCACCCATGGATGTGTGGCTAAAAATATATTTATGTGTGAATATAAATTGTTACCCATACATAAATTAAATGTCAATAGATGTCACTAATTTCATATAAAGAAATGGTTTTACCTACATATGTATATATGTGTGGAGAAAACATCAAACTGTTAGCTACACATATATATGTCATCAAAAAGGATCTCTTATGTATGGATGAATATATTTTTTGCTAAATTGTAATGATGAGATGGAAATGACATTGAATTGACACATGGCAATTTATATGTGTGGATAAAAACTATAACGTATGTGTAGGTGATTCCTTTTTTGATAATTATAATTATAATTATATATATATATAGATAAAAATAAATTTTGTGGGTAAAATATATTCATGTGTGGAGAAGAATTTTTTATATTTTTTTTGTCCTATTTGGTATTTAATTGAAATATTATATTATACCTTATAGTACTCAAATATGATATAATTCAAAATTCATAAATTAAATATAATACACGCAGAACACATTAAGATATAATAACAATGTAATATAGAAATTTTACTTAACATTATTCAATAAAATAGAAGTACATAATACCTATTTGCAAATTACAAAAACTTTAAATGTCTAAATAACTACACAACTATCTAGTACATTTTATTTTCTTTCTACCATCTTGATCACAACAGTACAATATTTTAACCTGTAACCTGTAAAGAAATAGCACTCTTCATTAGAAACAAGTATTTCAAACAAAAAATGGGAACATTTATAATTTAATATCTTAGGCATCCAACTGACAGGCGCTTCCATGGAAAAGAGGCTACTATTGTGAGCAGATGATTTTGCATTATGTCCCTCGTGATTCCGTAGTGGTCAAAGTAGATTTCATATAAATTAAGTGCAACAAATGCCAAAAACGAGATTAGAAGATAGCAGCAATTACATTTTGTCAATTCTACAAGTAGAGTCTTGCTAACCATATTTCTTACTTCAACATCTGCCATTTTACTACGGGAATAACCATAGATAGTGAAATGCTGAAACCATAAAAACATTTAATAAGCATCCATCAGGTGGAAATGTAGCACCATGCAGACTAGAGATAAGAGCAAACTATGCAAGTCTTTAAGTTTTACTAGGTTGTCCCAATTGATCGAAATAACTACACAATTAATCGAGCATTTTTTATTTTCTTTCAAGTTCCTTGATCACAAACAAACTCACACATTAGAATAATTAATTAACTTCATCTTAACAACTGCTTCATTTATTCCTACTAAGATAACAGAGACACAATATTATTTAAAATACATAGTAGAACAAATTATACCGTACATACTCCAATATGGCGCACGGGGCTCGGTTGACTCCTCCATATAGTAGCAGCTATGCCATAATCATGACTCGGCTGCTTGCTCCGTTTTCTGACAGCATATACTGATTTCTGATAAGCTCTTAAAGCATTTGTCATAACAAATAGTACATACACAACACACAATCATTTTACTCTTATAAGATATCATCATCTATCCACAAAAAAACCAAATCAAAGATTGAGCTTGTTATATATAACAGCCTACTGATATACATTTGCATGACTCTCTATGTAGTTTAGCTAAATTCAAATTAACTTCTTTTTTTCGAGAGAGTTAACATGCCATAACTAGCAGAGTATGTCATTCCATTTCTAGTTCCAATAATTAGCAAAGAAGTCTTTTCATTTCTAGTTTTGTTTTATCCTTTGTTAATTTCTCTTGATACAGTAAGGCCGAGAGGAATATACAAGTTGCTTACATATGTAATTATGAAGGGACCTTACTATACAAATGCAAGTCTAAAGAATACTTGAGCTCCCTGAACCCAAGATATGGATGCCTATTGCCGACATCTTAAGCTCCCTGAACCCAAGAAGAAGAAAACAATGTGCACTTGCTAACTTAAACAAGACATTCAAACAAGCATTTCATCAAGCAATTACTACCCAAAACTCATGACACAAACGTGCGCAAATTCATTCATAAAACAATCAAGCAAGCAAAATTCCACCATATTAAACTTCACCAATGCGAATCAAAACCTTGCTTATATAAATGCACTAGCAAAGAACACTTGAACCACCAAAATAATTATTTTCAAATTTTGCTTTTATATTTCTCAAGCCTATTGAAATCCTCAACAACACATCTTGCTCTTTCCATTTTCGAACAACTTAGGTAAAGAATTACATAATGCATGCTGTATTTCTAAGATTTGAATCCACACGAACAGAGTTCAGAGATGAGCCAAAAACCCAAAATCAGTACAAAACATCAAATCTCATCCAACAAACAATGAGAACCACATTCATTCTTCTCTAGACTTGTGCATCTTTCTGATATTACACCTAATTTTCAAGGCTCCCTACAAGGAAAACCTGTAATAGAAATGGAGAAAAAATTATATAAGAACTTGCATGTCCACTAGCACAAGAGAGTAGCGATTACCTAGGGCTTGGTGGAGGGTGTCGAGGTCGCTAGACTCGTAGGGGGACGGAGGTGAATAGGTATATCGGAATGATCAGTGTCGTCGGCAAAGTCCACGCCTTCTTCCTTGAAGAGAGTGCCACCGTCTTCGGCGTCCATCAACCACCGCCATCTTTGAGAATCGATTTGAGAATTTGGAAGATGATATAATGAAGACCGTTGTTTCTTCCATAGATTTGTTTCAAGAACTTTTGTGGTGCAATCTAGGCGGGCAAATGAAAATTTTGATTTGGAGGGATATTTTTGAGGAAATTAAATATTTTAAATGGTAACTAAGTATGTTTATTTATTTTCCACACAAGCATTGTAAATTTCAAAAATAAAACTGTAAATCAAAATCAAAATATAAGCGTGATTAATTATATTTATTCACACATATTATATGTCATTAATTAATTAAATTTATTTGATAGATTCTACCACACTTATTTAATTATGTCTGGTGAAACTACCACACATAATTATGTGTGGCAAATTATGTGTGGTTGATACTTCAAATTTTTGTAGTGGCTGCTCTTATAAGACAGCAAGCACTTCCCACAGACTTGAAAGCGCCAGATGAATTAGTAAGAGGGTGCATATCATATATGCTTGAAGTTGGAAGGGAAGATGTAGTAGCAGAAAATTTTATAGTAATTATTAAAGTTTAATTAAGTATTATTAAAGGCTTAAAAGCTATTTAAGCCTTAAGAATTGTAAAATTCAATATAGTGAAATATTAATCGGTATAACTCGATTAATTTAAGATTTGTATATATGGAATCGAAAAATGTAGAGAATTATTAGAAATGAGTTTAATTGTGATAAAATGTGAATTATATGTTTATTAATGTATGTTGCATGAAAAATGATATTAATTAGAAATTATGTTATGAAATGCATTAATAAATTTTACTTATTACTTTTCCTATAAAATGGGATAAAATATTATTTAAGGTATTAAATGTCTTGAATAAATTTCTTTTATTAATAATTAGTGATAAAAGAATTATTTTTGCATAATTTTCGAAATTGAGAAGCAATATTTTGATTAATTGAATTTTAACATATGAATGGATTTAAATTATGCTATATGAATCTAAATTCAATTATGAATATAAGTTGTATTGAATTTTATAATTTATTAAAGATATCATAGTATTAATTAAATTGTAGTAAAGTATAACATTAGTAAATGTAGAGGTGTAAATATAAATTTATTGAATTTGTGTTTAATTAAAACAAAATGAATACAAAATGACATTTAAATGTAAATTAACATTCTAGAAATATAACACATATAATATATCATCCCCAACCTCCCAATCTCCCTCCATTTTCGGCACACACACACTAGTGCACACACAAAATTTTAATTTTCAATTTTAATCCATAATCAAGGGTAGAATTAAGGGATAATCACTTCTACTAAGGTAATTACTTCATTTATGCAAAGTTTTCATTAATTAAATGGATGAATTTTATGTTGAATGCCTATGAAATTTTCGAAAATTTTAAAGTTAGGGTTATGCTTGATTTGTTTAAATTTTGTTATATGTATTGATTTAATTATGTTTATGGAGTTAGATTAACATATGTTATGGATTTAAATTGCTTAAATTCATGAAAGTGAAAAATTAAAGAATGGTACCTAAACCCTAATTTTTGAATATGATTCATATGCTATGATATGATTGAATTAAGCTTGAATATATGTTTAAATATGTTTATAAACATCATATAAATGAAGAAATTAAAAGTTAAACAATGTTTGTGAAATTGGTGAAATTTTCGAAAACTATAGACTATAGGAACATGATGATGTTGATTTTATTTGAGTAATTTGAGATGATATTCAAGCTTAGGGATATGAATAATGTATAAAATGAATTTATAAGAATTTAATTTAAACATATACTAATTTTTCAAAAATTTTGAAAATGAAGGGGAAGACTTGATCCATGATTTCTTGATTTTATTTGATGAATTTGAATTGATATCTGAGATCTATGATAAAAATAAGGCTTAAGTAGAAATTATGGGAATTTTTGAACATAGATATCAAAAGTTACCAAAAATTAAAGTTTAGGTTAAAGTTATGTTCATATGTGATATAATGGATCTATAATTGAATGGATCATGAATTAATGATCAATGATGTTAATTTAACATAATTATGTGATATTTGATAATTAATAGGTTGTAGATGTTCAAAATGTCGAAATGTATATATATATCTAATTAAATCGCCTTAGGCGATTAACGTTGAAATAGATGATATTATTCATGTATAAGGTTCTTAAGTGTATGTTTGATGATATGATGATGATATTGAGGAGTTTGGGATAAGATTGGTGTAGTTTGGTGTGTTTGGACTATGCATATTACGGATGTTCTGTTCTTAGAAATTTCGGTAGAATTAGACGTTAGTAAAACAAGTTATATGTTAATTGATAGTTGTTAACATATATATATAAATTATAAATGAAGATTACTAAAGATTTATCATAATCTTATGTTTAAGGATCCAGCAAGGGAAATCGAGAAGTAAAGGAAGAAGAAACGAAGCTGTTAGATTAAACGTCACGAGGTGGGTAATGCCTCTCAAAGTTTAGTTGAACAAAAGAATTTATGTTATGCTTGAACTTGTTTTATTATGAAATTATTTTCAATCACCACATGATAAATATGTTGAAATTGAATGTTTTACCACAATGTGGGTATGACGGCGAATTACCTATCTGCGGTAGGAAGATATTATTACTGTGCACAGGTAGATGGCTGTGAGCTTGCAAATGTAGGCCGGCCATGGTATTGGGGAGGAGGCTTACTTCCCTTTACCGTATGACGTAGATAGGGTATGACCGTAGTTGTGATCCTTCGGGACCAACTCGGGTATGTTATGCCGATATGTTTCAAAATAAATTGTGGTGATATGTTATTATGTGAAAGTTTTCTTATGAAACACCAATGTAATCGTCTTATGAATTGCTATTTGAAAGAAAGGTTTTCTTGAATGAAATGTTACTTTGAAAGATATATTGGCATTATCCACTGAGTACTTTCTGGTACTCATACCCTCCGAATGTTTTTATCATGCGGGTTGAGTATGAAGGAGTTGTGGTGGGAAATTGGTGAGATGTCCTTTTGATCTTTTACTCTATTTGGATATGTCGAATATCATGTCTTCATACATGATATTCATTGATCTTCTATTTCTTTGAAACTTTGAAACTTTGAAACCGTACTTTTGATGAATCATGTAAATATTTTGAACTTTTATATAAATAGTGAGGTTTGTGTTCTCATTTTGATAATTCTTTGTAGTTGGATATTTTACGAGTGCAGGTTGGCTTATTTCATTTTCAAATATTATCTTTGTCCGTTTTTTTTTTCAAAACCTATTCCTAACAATTATTGTTAATAAGAGATTATCGATTATTAAACCAGTCATGACCTGATTATTTGGTTAATTAAGTAATTAAATAGTCGGTCGTGTGAGTGGTATCAGAGCATTGTTTCGCTTTGATCCTGTAAAATTTCTTTCTTAAGCCAACCTTTCTTGTAAACCTTTGAGTTGTTGGTAAAGGCTCAGTGTTCCAGCCCATCTCTTCAGCTCAACCAGGTAAAGTAAAATAGAAATGTTGTGCACAGGTGGAATAAACGTGATGGTGTTGAACTTTGTGATATGTTACATATATATGAATTGGGAAGACATATGATTAATTTCGTACCTGATCAGTATATAAGTTATATTTGATTATAGGATGGCACGGAAAAAGTCTACTGCTCGAAAGAATGTTGATAATAGGCCGGCTGGATTAGGCAGCGTCGATAGTTTCTTTTCCTTTAGAATCAGAGAGGAGCAGCATCTGCCATTTGCTCTCAACCAGTTTATGATGCTGTGGAGATCAGTTTTAAAGAAGGCAGTGACTGAGTTAGATGGACTTCTCGCATTGGTTAATGCTCTACCTCCTTCTTGGCGGGGATGGGCATCTGAAACAGCTTTGAATTATGTGCATATTGATATGGAGTGCAGAATTACTGGTAATCTTGATCGATTCGTAAACCTTATAAAAAAGCATTATCGAATAATAGGAGATCCCCCAGAGTTACCATATCGTCCTTTTGATCAATTTATTCCAGCAGTTCATCAGATTTTAGATGATTTTCTTCATCCAAAATTGGGAGAAATTAAACCTATGTTTCGTGAGGTTGTCATTCCTAGTCCTCCTTCTGAATCCTGTTCTGATAGCGATAGTCTTTTTCCTCTTGGACCTCAGTGGACCCTAGATGATTTAGATCTGTTTGAACAGCCATTTGCACTGAAAACTCCTTCACCACCTTTATCTCCTCTTCCTGAAATATCCTTAATCATGTCTCCCACTGAGGTAGCCCAGGAATTTGAACAACCACTATCTGTTGGCACTTCTTATTTGAGACCTCTAGCTGTTGGTGAAATGCCCTCTTTATCCGATCCTTCCCTTCTTTTGCCAGGAGAGGTCGCTCACTCAGTCACTGAGTATGCTCATACTCCTGAAGATAAAAGGGAAGAAAAACCAGAAGAGGAACCAGAAGAGGACCCTGAGGAAGACCCTGAAGAAGATGTAGATGGTTAAGAAGAAATTAGGGTAACTAGCTAAGATAGTAGGCGGAGCTACCAGCCTGTACATATGAAACTAACTTGTGTGTAAAAGTCCTCTACGAGGCAATTTTCTTGTAAATTATAAACTGTTTTATTTTCCCTCAATGTGATTAAATCGTTATGTTTTATCTGTTGTTGATGATTATATCTTGTTGATGATGCAGATTAAAACTCTTTCCTTTGTTAATATTTTATTTATTGTTGTGAAAATAATAAATTTCTTTTGAAGTGAAATGCCTCCTCGAAGACGAAGCCAGAATATTGAAGAAAGAGCTAGTCAAACCACCCCCCAAAACCTTCCTGAACAAAGCCTTGATGATCGTGAACCCTCTCCTCCAAATCGAAAAATAGCTGAGCTTTTCCTTTGTCAAAACCCACCAAATTTTACCGGGGCTGGTAGTCCTGCCGAAGCTGAGGAATGGGTACGTACCGTGGAAAGGATATTCAGATTTTTAGAATGCAACGACCAGGAGTGTTTGCTGTGCATAAATTTTCTGATGAAAGGACCTGCGGATTTTTGGTGGGAAGCCAGGCAGAAAACCCTTACCTCGGAGCAATTGGCGAACTTTACATGGGAACAGTTCAAGGAAGAACTGTATGCTAAGTTCATTCCTCGAAGCTATAGGAGGCAGAAGGAAATTGAATTCATGAATTTGAAACAAGGGAATAGGAGTGTGGCTGAGTACGATCGAGAATTCTGCACACTATCTCGGTATGCACCGTACAAAGTGGAAACTGATGAAAAGATGGCCGAGATGTTTCGTTCGGGACTACGACCTGAAATCCGAATTATCTTAGCCGCTCAACCACCCATGTCTTACGCAGAAACTCTTAACCGTGCGTTAGACATGGAAATGGAGATACAAGCAGAAAAGAATGCTACCGAGTCTAATACGAGTGTCCCACAAGGAACTGTACCATCAAGATCCTCCCAGATGGAACAAAGATATAAAGGAAAAAGAAAGTGGGAGACGCGAGGAAATCCAAACAAAAAGCCGTTTTTGAGGCAGGGACCCACAGTGTCGAGATCATTCCGACCGTCGACTACTGGACAACCATCCTTTTCTCCGAATCAGATAAGACCACCAATGTGCCCTCAGTGTAACCGTACACATTTCGGTTTATGTCGGAGTGGGAGTAACACTTGCTATTCGTGTGGGCAGTACGGTCACTTTGCTTCTGCCTGTCCCTACAGACAGAATGTAGCCGGGAGAGGAGAAAGAGGGAAATCTTCTCGACCCGTTCAAACCGTGAAAGCAATGACAGGATATTCACAACCTCCTCGCTATCAACTACCTCCACCGCAAATGATTGCAATCCCAGAAGCTTCAGTTCAGCAGGCGTCATCTCAATCTCTACAAGTTCAACCTCAACATCAGCATGCGTATGCTTTGAAGCAAAAGCAACCAGAACAGAGTACGGGAAATCTAACAGGTATGGCCCAGTTAAAAGGTGTACCTGTTATAGTTTTGTTTGATACGGGAGCATCGCATTCTTTCATTTCTACCGCATGCGTAGATAATCTTGAACTTCCCGTAGAATCATCGGGAGTAGGGTTTAAAGTACTTACTCCAATAGGCGGGGCGACAGTAGTGAATAAAGTATGTCCTAACTTAGAATTCGAGTTAGGATCACTTCAGTTAAAAGCCGAATCATTACGCCTCTTATGCATGTGGGACGTAGATATTATCTTGGGTATGGACTGGTTAACGGAAAATTTCGCAACGATTCGTTGTGAACAACGAGAAATCGCATTTCAACCACCAGGAAAAGAACCCACGTGCTTTTATGGGATCGACGAGAGAAGAAGAAGGATACCTATGATATCAGCCTTGCAGGCAGAAAGGTTAATAAGATGTAATGAAAATCGTGCTTATCTCGTATGCCTAAGCAAAGATAACAAGAAGGATAGGAAGATTGAGGATGTGCCGGTTGTTCGAGAATATCCAGACGTATTTCCAGAAAAATTACCCGGTATACCGCCGGATCGACAATTGGATTTCGCGATCGATCTTGAGCCAGGATCCGCGCCAATTTCCAAAGCACCGTATCGGATGGCTCCTAAAGAATTGCAAGAATTGAAAGTCCAATTACAAGAACTTCTGGACTTAGGATTTATTCGACCAAGCGCGTCACCCTGGGGAGCACCAGTGTTATTCGTCAAAAAGAAGGACGGCACCTTAAGAATGTGTATCGACTATCGAGAATTGAATAAGGTGACATTGAAGAATAAATATCCGCCTCGAATTGATGACTTGTTCGACCAATTGAAAGGAGCAAGGGTATTTTCGAAGATCGATCTAAGATCGGGTTACCATCAGTGAAGATAAAACCGAGGATATACCGAAAACCGCTTCGGGACTCGATACGGACACTACGAATTTGTAGTGATGCCGTTTGGACTAACCAATGCTCGGTGTGTTCATGGACCTCATGAACCGCGTATTCCATGAATATCTCGATAAATTCATATTAGTGTTTATCGATGATATTTTAATCTATTCAAAAAGCGAACAAGAACACGAGGAACATTTAAGAATTGTGTTGGAAAAACTAAGGGCACAGAGATTATATGCCAAATTCAGCAAGTGTGATTTTTGGCTGAAAGAAGTAAATTTCTTAGGGCATATAGTCTCGGCAGAAGGAATTAAAGTTGATCCTGCCAAAGTCCAAGCAGTTCAGGAGTGGAAATCACCTACGACTCCAAATGAGATTCGTAGTTTTCTGGGTTTAGCTGGATACTATAGAAGATTTATTGAGGGATTTTCCAAAATTGCTAAACCAATGACGCAACTACTAAAGAAAGGGATAAAGTTTCAATGGACTTCAGAATGCGAAGACAGTTTTCAAGAACTCAAAGAAAGATTGACCAACGCTCCTATCTTAACAATACCTGATCCAGAGAAGGATTATACCATATACACGGATGCGTCGAGAAATGGAATAGGATGCGTTTTAATGCAAGAAGGAAAGGTCGTCGCATACGCTTCACGACAGTTGAAGATTCATGAATACAATTATCCTACTCACGATCTGGAGCTCGCAGCAGTGGTCCACGCATTGAAAATATGGAGACATTATCTGTACGGATCAAAATGTGAGATTTTTACGGACCACAAAAGTTTGAAGTATTTCTTTGAACAAAAAGATTTGAATATGCGACAACGAAGATGGCTTGAGTTGGTCAAAGACTACGATTGTGAGATCAAGTATCATCCCGGAAAAGCTAATGTCGTAGCAGACGCTCTGAGTAGGAAAAGTCAGGAAAGATTAGGAACTCTTTTAACGGACCAAGGAGAACTATTAAAAGAGTTCGAGAGAATGAAGCTGGAAACCGTGTTACCTCCCCGAAACATTCAAGGAATTGTAGCGTCGTTGATGGTACTTCCGGATTTAAGAGCTCGTATTATCGAAGCGCAAAGAAAAGATAAACAACTCGAAACTCTACGAGCAAAGATTCGAATGGGAAATTTTCCAGAATATCATGAAGCGGGAGATAATGCGATTATGTTTGGTAATCGCATATACGTACCTAATGATACAGAACTGAAAAATGAAATTATGAATGAAGCTCATAAGGTTCCATACGCGGCACATCCCGGAAGTACGAAGATGTATCAGGATCTTAAACAAAAGTTCGTATGGACGGGGATGAAACAAGACATTGCCTCCTACGTCGAACGGTGTTTAGCGTGTCAACAAGTAAAAGCTTTACATCAAAGACCATACGGAAAGTTACAGCCTCTTGAAGTGCCTGAATGGAAATGGGATCACGTCGCTATGGATTTTGTAATTGGATTACCCAAGTCTAGACGAGGAAATACGGCCATATGGGTAATCATTGATCGATTAACCAAGAGCGCTCATTTCATTCCAATTCCAATTACGTATGGAGCAGATAAGTTGGCACAGATTTATGTTCGGGAAATCGTTCGGCTACATGGAGTGCCGATCTCAATCACCTCAGATCGTGATGCCAAATTCACCTCTCGGTTCTGGAATACTTTTCAGAAAGAATTGGGTACTCGATTGAATGTTAGTACCGCTTTCCATCCCCAGACAGACGGTCAGACAGAGAGAACAATTCAAACCCTCGAAGATATGCTCAGAACTGTGGTGCTTGATCGAGGAGATCAGTGGGAACAAGTCTTACCATTGATCGAATTTGCTTACAACAATAGTTATCAAACTACGATCGGCATGGCACCTTACGAAGCACTTTATGGCAAAAAGTGCAGATCACCTCTGTATTTGGACGAGGTAGGAGAACGGAAGATTCTTGGCCCAGAAGCGATCGAAGAAATGGTTCAAATTGTACGACAGATAAGACAAAGAATGAAAGAAGCTCAAGACCGACAAAAGTCCTATGCTGATCATCGCCGTACAGAATTGAAGTTTGAAATAGGGGACAAGGTCTTTCTTAAAGTTTCCCCAACTAAAGGAGTTCACCGTTTTGGAATAAAAGGGAAACTCAAACCAAGATTTCTTGGACCTTATGAGATATTGGAGCGGATCGGGCACGTAGCTTATAGGTTAGCGTTGCCGCCTAACCGCTAACGTACATGATGTTTTCCATGTCTCCCAACTCGGAAAATACGTGTATGACCCAACACATATCCTTCATTATGATGAGATAGTTCCGATCTTGATTTAAGCTATGAAGAAAGACCCGAATGCATTCTGGACCGGAAGGAGCAAAAGTTAAGGAATAAGATTATTCCTTTAGTAAAAATTCTGTGGAAACATCACGGTCCAGAAGAGGTGACGTGGGAACTAGAAGAACAGATAAAGGAGAAATACCCCGATTTATTTAATAAGGTACGAAAATTTCGGGGACGAAATTTCTTTAAGGGGGAAGGAATGTAGTAGCCCGAAAATTTTATAGTAATTATTAAAGTTTAATTAAGTATTATTAAAGGCTTAAAAGCTATTTAAGCCTTAAGAATTCGTAAAATTCAATATAGTGAAATATTAATCGGTATAACTCCGATTAATTTAAGATTTGTTTATATGGAATCGAAAAATGTAGAGAATTATTAGAAATGAGTTTAATTGTGATAAAATGTGAATTATATGTTTATTAATGTATGTTGCATGAAAAATGATATTAATTAGAAATTATGTTATGAAATGCATTAATAAATTTTACTTATTACTTTTCCTATAAAATGGGATAAAATATTATTTAAGGTATTAAATGTCTTGAATAAATTTATTTTATTAATAATTAGTGATAAAAGAATTATTTTTGCATAATTTTGAAATTGAGAAGCAATATTTTGATTAATTGAATTTTAACATATGAATGGATTTAAATTATGCTATATGAATCTAAATTCAATTATGAATATAAGTTGTATTGAATTTTATAATTTATTAAAGATATCATAGTATTAATTAAATTGTAGTAAAGTATAACATTAGTAAATGTAGAGGTGTAAATATAAATTTATTGAATTTGTGTTTAATTAAAACAAAATGAATACAAAATGACATTTAAATGTAAATTAACATTCTAGAAATATAACACATATAATATATCATCCCCAACCTCCCAATCTCCCTCCATTTTCGGCACACACACACTAGTGCACACACAAAATTTTAATTTTCAATTTTAATCCATAATCAAGGGTAGAATTAAGGGATAATCATTCTACTAAGGTAATTACTTCATTTATGCAAAGTTTTCATTAATTAAATGGATGAATTTTATGTTGAATGCCTATGAAATTTTCGAAAATTTTAAAGTTAGGGTTATGCTTGATTTGTTTAAATTTTGTTATATGTATTGATTTAATTATGTTTATGGAGTTAGATTAACATATGTTATGGATTTAAATTGCTTAAATTCATGAAAGTGAAAAATTAAAGAATGGTACCTAAACCCTAATTTTTGAATATGATTCATATGCTATGATATGATTGAATTAAGCTTGAATATATGTTTAAATATGTTTATAAACATCATATAAATGAAGAAATTAAAAGTTAAACAATGTTTGTGAAATTGGTGAAATTTTGAAAACTATAGACTATAGGAACATGATGATGTTGATTTTATTTGAGTAATTTGAGATGATATTCAAGCTTAGGGATATGAATAATGTATAAAATGAATTTATAAGAATTTAATTTAAACATATACTAATTTTTCAAAAATTTCGAAAATGAAGGGGAAGACTTGATCCATGATTTCTTGATTTTATTTGATGAATTTGAATTGATATTTGAGATCTATGATAAAAATAAGGCTTAAGTAGAAATTATGGGAATTTTTGAACATAGATATCAAAAGTTACCAAAAATTAAAGTTTAGGTTAAAGTTATGTTCATATGTGATATAATGGATCTATAATTGAATGGATCATGAATTAATGATCAATGATGTTAATTTAACATAATTATGTGATATTTGATAATTAATAGGTTGTAGATGTTCAAAATGTCGAAATGTATATATATATCTAATTAAATCGCCTTAGGCGATTAACGTTGAAATAGATGATATTATTCATGTATAAGGTTCTTAAGTGTATGTTTGATGATATGATGATGATATTGAGGAGTTTGGGATAAGATTGGTGTAGTTTGGTGTGTTTGGACTATGCATATTACAGATGTTACGTTGCCGAAATTTCGGTAGAATTAGACGTTAGTAAAATAAGTTATATGTTAATTGATAGTTGTTAACATATATATATAAATTATAAAGGAAGATTACTAAAGATTTATCATAATCTTATGTTTAAGGATCCAAACAAGGAAATCGAGAAGTAAAGGAAGAAGAAAGCGGTTGTTAGATTAAACGTCACGAGGTGGGTAATGCCTCTCAAAGTTTAGTTGAACAAAAGAATTTATGTTATGCTTGAACTTGTTTTATTATGAAATTATTTTCAATCACCACATGATAAATATGTTGAAATTGAATGTTTTACCACAATGTGGGTATGATTGAATTACCTATCTGCGGTAGGAAGATATTATTCTTGTGCACGGGTAGATGGTCGTGAGCTTGCAAATGTAGCCGGCCATGGTATTGGGAGGAGGCCTACTTCCTTTACCGTATGACGTAGATAGGGTATGACCGTAGTTGTGATCCTTCGGGACCAACTCGGGTATGTTATGCCGGTATGTTTCAAAATAAAGTGTGGTGATATGTTATTATGTGAAAGTTTTCTTATGAAACACCAATGTAATCGTCTTATGAATTGCTATTTGAAAGAAAGGTTTTCTTGAATGAAATGTTACTTTGAAAGATATATTGGCATTATCCACTGAGTACTTTCTGGTACTCATACCCTCCAGAATGTTTTTATCATGCAGGTTGAGTATGAAGGAGTTGTGGCTGGGAAATTGAGCTGAGATGTCCTTTTGATCTTTTACTCTATTTGGATATGTCTGAATATCATGTCTTCATACATGATATTCATTGATCTTCTGCTGCTGAAACTTTGAAACTTTGAAACCGTACTTTTGATGAATCATGTAAATATTTTGAACTTTTTATATAAATAGTGAGGCTGTGTTCTCATTTTGATAATTGCTGTAGTTGGATATTTTCTGAGTGCAGGTTGGCTTATTTCATTTTCAAATGTTATGCTGTCCGTTTGTTTTTTTTTCAAAACCTATTCCCTAACAATTATTGTTAATAAGAGATTATCGATTATTAAACCAGTCATGACCTGATTATTTGGTTAATTAAGTAATTAAATAGTCAGGTCGTGACAGAAGAAGAGGCTGGAATGATAATGAATGCATTAGGCATTCATCACCCCGAAGAACCTTAGGGAATTGATGAAAATAACCAACATTTTTTTATGTAAAGTCACTGATATTTTTTGTAAATCAGAATGAATGTAAAGAACTTGCTATGTTTTGTAAATGAGGCTGCTATTTTTTGTAAAGCAGTTTGGATGAAAAATACTGTTGTTTTGAAATCATCAGACATGATTTATGCATCAGAAAAAATATGGTCCAAAATTATTTCGTGTTTCATCTCATGCATCATAAATAGGAGCCATTACAACCAACAAACATGCATTAAAACATTCCAACCAATTCACAAACCATCAGAAAACCCAACACCATCATCAGATAATCATCGAAGAAAATCATCAGATAATCTAATACCATCAGAAAAAGCATCATCATCAGATAATCATCCAAGAAAATCAACAGACAACCCAACATCAACAGAAAATCCAACACCATCAACTAACCATCACAGCTCATCAGAAAATCCCAAAAATTTCACAAACCATCCACACGCATCAGAAAATCACAGATGTTTCATCACACGCATCAGAAAATCACAGATGTTTCATCACACGCATCAGAAAATCACAGATATTTCATCACATCAGTACTCAATCAGAAATATCTCACAGTTGGAAGTATGAGAGCACGAGAATCTTCAACATATGTAGTATTCTCGGGCTCGGATCACTCTCCCAACCTTGTAGTCTTGCTATCTCTTCCAAATCTCCGTCTTCCACCTCACTTCCAGCCTCCAGATCTCCCGTCTAGGGCATCCTTCCAACCTCCAGATCTCCCGTCTTGAGCACCCGTCCAACCTCCAGATCTCCTGTCTTGGTCACCCTTCCAACCTCAGATCTCCGTCTTGAGCATCCATCCGACCTCCGGATCCCAAATCCCAAATCACGGGGTCTCTCGACAAAAGACCCGTCTCGCACTCGTTCACGAGAATGGCCACGAAGGCAGCACGGAGAGAACTCCAGACTCGTCAGTATCCCAGGTCTTCTTGTCAGTGTCAACCAGATCTGTTTTCACGGTGAAAGTATAGGAAGGGATTTTTTAGGGTTTCGATGAAGGAGTTGATGCCCGAAGACGAGAAAGAAGGGGTAGAGAATGAGTTACAGAGAGAGAGAGAGAGAGAGAGAGAGAGAGAGAGAGAGAGAGGAGAGAAGACGAAACCAGAGGGTCGACGGTGGAGTATGAAGAAGATAGGGTTTCGGTGAAGGGGTTGATGCCCTAAGACGAGAGGGAGAAGGGATAGCGAGGGAGCTACAGAGAGAGAGAAGAGAGAAGACAAAACCAGAGGGCCGAAGGTGGAGTGGGAAAAAGCTAGGGTTTCAGTGAAGGGGTTGATGCCCGAAGACGATAGAGGGAGAGTGGTAGAGAAGGAGTTAAAGAGAGAGATCTCAGAAATGAGTGAGCCAGAGTGAACGACAAAGGGGAGGGTGGTAGTTAATTTTAGGATTAGGGTTTTTTATGGGCCAGATGAATTAGTGAGTTAATAGCGTTTAGTTCCTTAATTTTTATCCCAAAAGGGAAACGAGCCAACATTGTTGGGGCGTCCCAAAAAGGAATACGAGCCATTAATATTGAGAGGGATGGAGTATAATTTAGTGTTTTACTTATTCAGTTGATGTTAATTATACTTTGTAACCTGAATTTGATTTCACTAGTTATTTTATGACCATATTTTACATACCATTTCATTTTATTTATTGTTAATTAAATGCCATATAGTCTTCGGCAGTCCGCAACTTCATGTCATTTTACTTGGCTGGATATTCCGACTCAGACCATAAAATGAATACGTAAATTAAGTTCACACTGCTTTTAATTTACTATTTTTTAATTCGGACTACTAGGTAACTACGGAATCCAAATTTAGAGTATGAAGTATAATTAATCCTTGAACTTATTTGTCAGGAGAAAATAATTGAGTTTAGTCCACATATTTTTGACCTTTTCGAACGAAAAAATTGATTTTTCTTACTATTTATACTTACAAAACTTGTTAAACTTGATTAAACTTGAATATTATTTGATAGCATCGGAATTATTTGGTACATTATCAACCTAACAATGTACATGTTATAGTTCAAGTTTTTATATATCCAATGTAATTGGCTGATTTTGATTACCGTCAATTAGTACTAATAAATAATAATAGATTAATATTGATTCGGCCTTTAAAGGCATATTCATTTTGGAATAAGAAAAGGCTGTTTCCTTGATATATTAATTCCACAGTACTTGCTGCTATATGAAGTGCTTTTTAGCTTACGAATTTTAAAGTTGACAAATTTTCTTATACTTTATGAGTTTTCAATATATTCAAATTATTTTTTTTGATAAATCACTTTGGCCACCTCTCAAAAAATGGTTCTAAAATAAAATTAACGAATTCGTATTTATTTTTTTTACTTTTTTAAGTAAAGAAAACCCAGCATTTGAAAAAAACATTATTCAAAACTCTTGTATTTCATCTATATTATAATTCTGATATTGTAGATACTAACATCTCCTAATTTATATTATCTAACGCTCAACAAGTCAACAACTGTTTCTTTCATGAATAACATCTAACATCTTTCAACATAAATAAGCATAGCTAAACACCATCTGAGTTACTATTATTTTATTTTATTATTTTTTATTTTTTGGGGGGAGGGGGTATACAGAATTGTTTCTTGATTTCAATTCATTTTCCAATTTGCTATCATATTATGACGCAAAAATTTAAATTATGATTTAAAATAGGGTTATTATTCATTTATCAGCCAATCTTTACCCGCATAATTATTTTATGGCTCGACCTTTGAAAAGTACAAAAATAGCAATACCTTTGCTCCGTTAATTTATTTATGGACCGATAATTTGCTTCGACTTTCAAGAGCAATTCCCGGCCACACTAATGATCAAATGATTGTGCAATAACCTTTCAAACAGTTTGATGTAATCTATATTTTTATTTCATATTTTATGTATAAATTGATGGTCAATTAATATGCTCTTCAACCTAGGATTTACTGTCAATAAAATGACAATTTACAATTTTTTTATAAAAAAAATCACAAAACAACATCATTTTAACTCAACATGATATAATGTGGCTAATTAACCATGTATGTAAGAATCCACTAGTTCTAATTATACTTTTATTAATAGTGTCAAATTAGCGGACTATAAATAAAATCAACGGAGCATAAAATAACGATAGCGATAAAGGGTATATAATAAATTAAGACAAAACTTGGACTTCCGCTTCACCGCGAAACAATTGCATTTTTTTGTTAAAATTATAGTTTATTAATTCAAAATTTATTACTTTAAAATTAGGATTTATTATTCAAAATTTGGATTTATTAATTCCAATTAGGGTTTATTAATTCAAAATTAGAGTTTATTAATTTAAATTAGGATTTATTAATTCATGATTATGGTTTATTAATTCATAATTATGATTTATTAATTCATAATTAAGATTTATTAATTTACAATTAAGATTTATTAAATTAATTAATATTAATTAAAGATTAATTAAGGGTAATAAAGAAAAATGGTAGGTGACCAGTCTCTGTCATGCGCTTGCAAAAGCACTACTATACTTTAATTTGACTTTTCAAAAAGGAGGTGATGGCGAGTCACGTTTTATCATGATCCCCACAGTTTCTCGAAAAATAAAAATAATGTCATCATGCTAAGTAATCATCAAATGAGTTTTGTACATTTTGAAAGAATTTTATAAATTATAAGCAAGCCAAGTTCTGCAAAAAAAGAGAGAGATGATTTATTCATCTTATACCGAGGGCACAGTTATACTCCATCTATCTTTGATATTTATTCATTTAATTTCATTTCGATCGTCCATAAAATTCGCTCACTTTACTTTTATAGATCATATCCAAAAGTCAACACTTTTACTCATATTCAATCCATTTATTTACAAAAATCACTCACGACCTATCTTTTCCATTCACATATTTTTTTTTTTATGTGAGTCACATTCTTCACTCACTTTACACTCATCGTTTGTTAAAACTCGTGTTGATAACAACTAAGAACTAGAGCCGCAAAATAAGCTCAGCCGAAAGTCCGTCCGGCACCCGGGTTTGACCTCAAAATTAAAGGCCGAAAAACAGGCTCGAAAAGCCCGCCGAAAAAACTCCGGACCCTCGGGCTTTGGGCTAAAAAGCCCATTGATTTCTATTAAATATGTATATTTATAATATTATTTAATATACATATCTATAATTTTTAATAATATTAATTATATTTTATATAATTATTTATTTTTAGGTAAATATCGATTTAAACCCTAAACTATACATGTTTTATCAAAAATATCATGAACTTTCAAAAATATCAATTTAAACCCCAAACTATCATATTTGTATCAAAAATGCCCCTGTATTAAGGATAGTTTGGAGTTTAAATTGATACAAATATGATAGTTTGGGGTTTGAATTGATATTTTTAAAAGTACATGATATTTTTGATAAAACATGTATAGTTTAGGGTTTAAATTGATATTTACCCTTATTTTTTATAGTAACAATTTTCTTACTAATTTACATACTGGTGAGGAAAATAAATTCTAGAAAAAATAATAACCTCATAAATCATAAAAATAATTCATAAGAGAAATGATCTCCAAAAATATATACATTGATGATTAATGACCTTATAGTATGTAAAATCTATTTTGAATCCTTGATCTTAAATATATATTGTATAATTAATTTATTTTCTTCTATTATTTTATGCGTATAAGTGGGATTGACGTTTAATAATATCATTTATCTTTAATTTGTAATTACTAATTTTTTTCTCCTTAAATTAAAGAATTAAAATTATACTGCATTACAATATCATCGCATGAATACATAAATATGTCAAGATATACAAGAACCATTATCATAAGAATAAGTAAGCTCAAAATATTTTCATCACTGATTCTTTATTTAAGTTAAGGAGTTATGAGATCTTAATTAAGTAATTAATTTTTTTAAATTTAAAATATTAATTTTACATATTAAAAAAATTATCTAAAAAAGCTCGTCTCACTGAAAGTCTCGTCACTGAAAGCCCGCCCGAGGTTGGTTTGGGCTTCATGTTTTAGGCCCAAAATTGCAACCGACCACCCGATCCGAAAATTTAAAGCTCTCTGAAAGGCCGGCCCGCCCGCTACTTTGCCAACTCTACTAAGAACATATATGATGAATGGAGGAGTATTCTTTTTTTTAGGAGCCAACACAGAATAATTATTTCCAGGGTGCCGATATATGTATGAAAAACTAAACTTTTTAAATAATATAATCCAGAAATTATGATATATTTCTTAAATCGGATTTTATTTCTGTCACTATTACGTATGCATATTGAAAAACGGCAATCAATCAATACACATTATTTATTTAAAAAACAAAAAAATATATAAATGTTGGGATGGTGAAAGTGGACCATCAGCATCAAGTGTAGCATCCGTATTCAGACGGGCCAAAATTAGCCAAATAGAAGTATGTGACCACAATAATTAATATTAAGTGGTAGCATTGCTGCATTACACTCGACCTTTATGCTTCACCAAATATGAATAAGTCATAAGTGTATCCTCATTTACAACTAAAAGGTAAATTGAATGTTGTCAGCTCAATTAATTAAAAATTAATAGATTTGGAATAAAATAAATTGAATATTGCAATCCCTTAATGTATATTCATTTAACAATGATATCATATAAAAAGTAGTTGATTTCAAGACAAAAACTAATAATTATAGTGAGTAAGAATAATTATATTTTATTAATTTATAATTAAATTTTTATTTTTAATTATAGTTTATTATTTCAAAATTAGAGCTATTAATTCATAATTATAGTTTATTAACTCATAATTAAAATTTATTAATTCATAATTAGTTTTATTAATTCAAAATTAGGGTTTTATTAATCACAATTAGGCATTATTATTTCAAAATTAGGCTTTATTAATTCAAAATTATTATTTATTAATTCATAATTATGATTTATTAGTTTACAGTTAAAGTTTATTAAATTAATTAACTTTTATTAATCAATTGAATAACTAATTAATTAATTAAAAATTAATCAAGGTAGTGCGCGCAGCCCGCACGGAAACCACCCGAATTTCAATTGATCAAGACCAAAGAATCATTGGTCTAATCTATATGAATAATTGAATAACGGAATCCTCATTCACAACTTTAGCTTCTATACAACCAAAATATCTGATTCTCTCTCTCTCCTACTTTCCACACAGCATTTTCAGAAGGGGCTTTCAAGACCAACCCATGCACTATGACGGCGGCTAATCGACACTAAAAGTAACAAGACAAATACGATGTCGGAGTGACTTGAAATTGAATTTGAGGAAGAAAGAAAGCGATGGCTTTGGCTTTGGGTGGTGATGATCTGGCGCGATCGGTGAGCAGCCGGAGTTTTAAGAAAGTGTGGCAGCAGGAGCCGAACGTATTCCGAGGCGCCGGCGAGAGGGAGGATGAGGAGGAGGAGGAGCTGCGGTGGGCGGCGCTGGAGCGGCTGCCAACGTATGATAGGATAAGCAAGGGTTTCCTGAGGAAGGTTCTAGAAGACGGGACGGTGAAAGCCGACGAAATCGACGTGAAGAAGCTCAAGAGTGATGAGAGGCGCTATTTCATGAACAGGATTCTCGATAACGTTGAGAAAGACAACGAGAGGCTCCTCAGAGCCCTCAGGAACCGGATCGATCGGTAACCGGTTTCTTTAAGACTAACCTTTTTTTAAAATTTTATTTTTATAATATAATGTGTTTAATGGTGATATATGGTTCAGGGTGGGGCTTGATTTGCCCAAAATCGAAATAAGGTATGAGCATCTGTCGGTGGAGGGAGAAGTGCATGTCGGAAGCAGAGCATTGCCCACTTTGAGTAATGCAACTTTGAATGCAATTGAGGTTCATTTTTAACTCTAATCCAAATCTCATATTGGGTCTTTTCAATTATTTTGTAGTATTTTTGCCCACTTTCCAACTTCCAAATTAAAACTACAAATTTTGAATTATCGTTTCACACAAGCCTTTTCCATTTTATGTAGGTTAGGAAAAAAACTAGTTTTCAGAAGTAACCGAATAAGATCCCCATTTGTGGGTGACTTTGTAGTAGAAAAAGGAAAAGTATTTAGGATAAGATTTTGGATGATATGTCACATTTTAGTTGGTACCATGTTCGCCAATTTAGTGTGTAACTCTAGGTGATGTGATGGATACACCACAGGAAATCTGGATCCTTTATCTTCTCTGTAGGAATATCATGTTTATAAAGACGATTGAATGCTTTAGCTGAGACTTGCTAAATACATCAACACAACAAAATTTAATGGTAATTAAACGCACGGGAGACTAATTTTAAGTATTTCTAACCTACTCTAATTACTTTGTTTAGCTAACATTTTTTAGTAGAAAAATGGATCCTTTGATCTCACTATTTACACAAAAGAGCATCACTGATTGGATGTCCTCCAGTGGTTGTTTAGCAAACAATTATTACTAATCAGGATTCAGGGAATTGATAATATTCAAATTTAGGGTACACGGTTCACTAAAATATATGTTTGTTATAAAATTTGTTATTTTGATAATATTTATTACAACAATATAAAATTAATATAATATAATGAACACTAATCAACATTATTTACTTAAAGTTGAAGTTTAAAATCCTAATTATGGAATAATCAATTATAATAATTATTAATTAAATATTAAATAATTATAATAACTTTTAGTTTGATATACTTAATCTTAGTTAATTATTTTAAAATTTCATTAAAATATAAGAAATTGAAAATGAAGAAAAAAATGAAAATAAAATAAAATAACAGAAAGAATCAATAGTGACCTGACAGGCGGCCGACTATAGGGATCCTATCCATTTTTATGTCCTTTGTTTATTTAATTTTGTGATCATTATTTACAATGGGTTGACTATTGACCGTTAAGAATCAACGGTCTAAATGAATTGCGATGGTATCAATATCATCAAACGTGTTATTGATTTATAAAGTATCAGTAAAAAGAATAACCTTGTTTGGAGTTTTGCTGTTTTATAGATTCGTGAATTAAATTATTTATCAATTTAAGGCTCGAATAATTAGATACTTTTAGGTACATTTTGAATTTGTCTACAGAAATCACATGTGTCCAAGTATTTTCTTTTTTTTTTCCCTCAGTGCAGACGTATGTAGTTGAAGAAGTACAAAAATATATAGAGGCAAAATGTGTACATATCCTTTGTAACTGTCAAACTCGACGACCATTTTAAATATATGCATATGTTTTTTTTTTTTTTTGAAAACAAAACATCTCATATTATTCCATCAAGTCTTCTCGAACAAGATCCACAAGCCAATTAGGAAAATCATCGTTCCAACACATTGGACGACTACAATTCACAGCAAATTGCGCAAGCGCATGAGCGGCCTTGTTTGCCGTTCTATAAGTATGAGCCACGCCTATAAGAACATGCGATCTAGCATCCTTAAGGATATCAAAAATCTCTTCAGGCAACAAATCCTTTTCCTCCTCTGGCTTAGCCATGAGACGAGCAGTCAGGATGGAATCCGTAAACACTTCAAACGGGAAAATACCATTTTCCACACCGCAACGAATACCCAAAATAACATCTTTAACTTCAGCGAACATGGCGCTAGACGATGGCGCCGTCTGCTGCGATTTGGCTATGATAATACTTCCAACATGGTTTCGAATAATGATATCAACACCAAAACCATTACCACTAGGATTGAAAAGGGCGTCCACATCAACACGTAAGCATCCCCTTTTAGGCCTCTGCCACTTCCTGTCTCCGCACGTCAACCCCAACTGACTCGCCGCATAGAACAAAGGCCGGGCACACTTGTAATTTTCGATCACAGCTGTACAGATAGTTTCCGAGACCTTAACATAACTCGGATCAGAATCATGCGAAGCCTGGCAAATAGCTCTCCAATTCTGCCAAAGCATAACACACCACAGTTCATAATCATCAATCTTCATTTCATTTCTGATGGTCACCGCAATGTCCGCAAGACACAGCGCTTTCGCTTGTCGAAGGAGATTCCAGAAACGACTCTTCTTCCATCCTGTCTTGCTACGAGGGCAGAAAATAAGGGAATGTTCTGTAGTAGCCCATCTGTCCTTGCAGACTTCGCAAATACCATCCGAGGGGACATGGTGGTTCTTCAGATTCGCAGCCGTGGGAATAAAATTTCGAATAGCTTTCCACATGAATATTTTAGCCTTAGGGGGAATCGATGTACTCCAGACCATCTTATTCCAAAAGTTTTGGTCTTGCTGGCTCGTATGGGGGTGAGCATCGAAGAATCCCGTCTCAAGGAGGTAGGTAGTTTTAACCGAGAACAAGCCACTTTGCTCAAATTTCCAAAGCGGGTGTCAGTGTGGCCTTTCTCCCCAACTGGTGTCAGAAGAATACCCTCTCTTTCATAATCATGTGTTATGTGTACATAATCATTTTTCCTTCCAACGTCATTTAAGCTATGTGGTGTTAAGCATTTGGTAGCAGGAGCAATAATTGTGATTCTTTCTTTCTTCTTTAAATTCAATTGGTTGATAAAGAATTTACACTATCGTTTCGCTGAGACAAGGAACTATGATTGTAATACAGAGAACTAAAGTTGGTTATAATATTATCTATAGCATCAATAAAAAATAAAAAAATTATTGGCTGTTTCTGATTCTGGTTCTGTATTTTGGGGCTTTAATGCATAACAGAGTGTTTTAGAACTAGTGAAGCTCGCCCCTGCCAAGAAGAGAAAGATTCAGATTCTTAAAGATGCCACTGGAATTATCAGACCATCAAGGTTTTTAATTTTCCAGTTTTTTGGTTATTACATATATTATTTGGAATGTATTGTTGTTTCAACTAATTGGTTTGTGTTCAGAATCACATTGCTTTTGGGCCCACCAGGTGCAGGGAAAACAACATTCTTGCTTGCACTGGGAGGAAAGCTTGATCATAATCTAAGGGTATGATGCTATTGTTGTTGTATCATACATAGTGGTGTAGGGCTTCTAAAATGTGTAGTTGATAAGAAATTTGGGGTGCAGCAAACGGGGAAGATCACGTATTGTGGGCATGAATTCAGTGAGTTTGTGCCTCAGAAGACCTGTGCTTATATCAGCCAACATGATCTTCATCATGGGAGATGACAGTGAGGAGACTCTTGATTTCTCGGCCCGTTGTCTGGGTGTTGGCCCGCGATATGAGGCATTGGCAGAGCTCTCGAGGCGTGAGAAGGAGGCCGGGATCCATCCCCATGCTGAGGTTGATGCATTCATGAAAGGCATATCAGTCTCTGGTCAGAAAACCAGCATGTTCACAGATTATGTGCTTAAGGTTTTCTCTTTGCTATTTATGCTGTTTTATCGAGCTTCTTCTTGAATTTTGATAGGAAACTCACTTAGTGTTGTCTTGATTGATAGATACTTGGTTTAGATATATGCTCGGATATTATGGTTGGAGATGATATGAGAAGGGCATTTCGGAGGGCAAAAGAAACGTGTCACCACTGGTATCTTTTCAACTGAGAATGCTTAAATATTTGATCTAGTTCTTGATAGATTGGTGTGTCTCTGTATTTGTTAATCGTTGTTGCTTTTCCTCAAAAAATATCATTAGTTAGAGTGATCTCATGGTGTTTTAGTTGGATTCATTTTCTTGAATATTCCCCTTTTGGGATTTTGAATAGTGATAGTGAACCTCACTAGATTTTAGTTTCTATGAAAGAGACTATATATGAACCTAGAAAATATATGTTTTTGATCAATGGTTGTTGGAAATTCAGGGGAAATGTTGGTCGGGCCATTCAAAGTTCTTTTCATGGATGAAATATCGACTGGATTAGACAGCTCTACCACCTTTCAGATTGTCAATCACATGAGCCAAATTGCTCACATAATTGGTTTAACCATGATTATTTCCCTTTTGCAACCGCCCCCCGAGACCTACAATCTTTTTGACGATGTTATCTTGTTATCAGAAGGTCACATTGTCTATCAAGGTCCACGAGAAAGTGTCACTGAGTTCTTTGAGTACATGGGATTCAAATGCCCTGCACGAAAAGGAGTTGCTGATTTCCTTCAAGAAGTGACGCCAAAGAAGGACCAAGAGCAATATTGGTACAAGAAAGACCAACCCTATAAATACATCCCAGCTTCACAATTTATGGAAGCCTTCAACTCCTTTGAAGTAGGCCAAAACTCGCTGAAGACCTCCGTGTTCCATACGATAAATCTAAAGCCCACCGAGCAGCTTTGGTTAAAGAAAAGTATGGTATATCCCATTGGGAGCTGTTTCGTGCGTGCTTTCTAAGGAATGGCTGCTGATGAGACGTAACTCTTTGTTTACATATTCAAGACTATCCAGCTAACAATAATGGGTTTCATAGCCTTCACATTGTTTCTGAGAACAACAATGCCGTATGGAAGATTAACAGATGGAGGAAAATATTTGAGCACTTTTCTTTAGTCTTATGACCATGATGTTCAATGGGATGGCTGAACTTTCGATGACTGTCTCCAGGCTGCCCGTCTTCTTTAAACAAAGAGATCTTTTGTTCTATCCAGCTTGGGCTTTTTGCTTACCTATTTGGATATTGAGAATCCCCTTATCTATTGTGGAGTCGTGTATATGGATGATTCTTACATACTACACGATCGGATTTGCTCCTTCTTCTGGAAGGTAAAATCTTGTTTTCAATCAGCTAACTGAATGCTTGACCTGAACACTAAACTAAATGTGATGTTTTTATCTGTGTGCTGTAGATTCTTCCGGCAATTTTTAACGTTCTTCAGCATAAAGCAGATGGCCCTTGGTCTGTTCCGGTTCATTGCTGCAGTAGGGAGAACCCAGGTCGTTGCAAACACATTAGGGACCTTCTCTTTGCTTGTGATCTTCGTGCTCGGGGGTTTTATAGTTGCCAAAAGTAAGTAATGCGCGTCTCTATAGCCACCTAAGGTGCTTATATGTGAACTTAATATTAAATGTAATGGTGATGTGTCTCAACTATATTCATATCCTTTCTTCACAACAGATGATCTGGCGCCATGGTTGAAATGGGCCTATTATATTTCTCCCATGAGTTATGGACAGAATGCTGTAGCGATAAATGAATTTCTTGCCACAAGATGGAGTAGTGTAAGTCGATCATTAGATTTTACTCATGATACTTGGCTTGCACCTTGTGTTCGATTCTTCTTTTTCATGTTTCCTGAAATTATGTTTGTATCCTCTTTCTTACTGCAGCCTAATACAGATCCCCAATACACTCAACCTACTGTTGGGAAAGTCCTCCTTGAGTCGAGGGGTTTCTACACAGAAGATTATTGGTTTTGGATTTGTGTTTCTGCACTCTTGGGATTTTCGGTTCTCTACAACCTTTTCTTTATTGTTGCACTGACCTTCTTAAGTCGTAAGTCATATTCCATAAGTTCAACTTTTCTATTAGTTGGAAATAAAGGTTGATTTACTGCCTGACGA
The DNA here is from genome assembly GCA_036937905.1 of Salvia rosmarinus. Lineage (NCBI taxonomy): Eukaryota > Viridiplantae > Streptophyta > Magnoliopsida > Lamiales > Lamiaceae > Salvia > Salvia rosmarinus. The sequence goes on along the minus strand of CM072816.1, from coordinate 89,787,746 downwards.
AATGTATAGCTTCTGGCGACTCAAACAATTTGACATTGGATGACGACGAAAGCAACAAGGATTCATCTAAAGGGACATCTGAAGGTACTACCCCTCCCTTTAATTTGATTATTTTAGTTCTTTTTGGTCAGTTGAGCATACCGGTTATGGAGCATCATTTCATGCTCCAGTAAGTAGCCAGGATTGAGAAATTAACAAAATTCATCCAAATTTTGATTTAAGGAAGGATTCATTCATTTGGTGGAGACAGAGAAACTTTCCAACAGCTAACATTGTACTGTCCAAGTAAATTATGAAATGTTGTAGTGCCTTCAGAAAGAACACACATATTTAATCCTTATATTGGTGCACCAAGGTCCCGAAATCTCGTTCAAGAACTTCCGCAACACACTCAAAAATAAAAACCAATTTACATTCTGAATATCTGATGCTCTTTTTCAAAAATTACTTGACCTACTACAGGAGAGGATAAGGATGTCCAAAAAACCACTTCACACGGAATCGTCCGCACTGCAGAGCATACATCTAAAAAGGGAATGCTTCTACCCTTTCAGCCTCTGTCTCTTGTGTTCAACCACACAAATTACTATGTGGATTTGCCAGCTGTAAGTGTGCTTCTCTTTACTTTTCTAGTTTGGTAATAAGAACTGAATTACTTTCAACAGAAAATGAGAAAGATAATTAAGTATTGTATATCAATGAACAACTGAATATTCTTTTGTCTTTTTTCGTTTACCAGGAAATGAAAGCACAAGGTGTTGAGGGTGATCGTCTCCAACTACTACGAGATGTGAGTGGAGCTTTCAGACCTGGGGTATTGACGGCACTCGTTGGGGCTAGTGGTGCCGGAAAGACAACCTTAATGGATGTGTTAGCGGGGCGCAAGACAGGTGGATACATTGAGGGAAGTATCAGCATTTCAGGCTACCCGAAGAACCAGGATACATTTGCACGGATCAGTGGATACTGTGAGCAGAACGATATTCATTCGCCTAATGTCACCGTTTATGAGTCCGTATTGTACTCTGCCTGGCTACGCCTTCCTCAAGAAGTAAAGAAAGACACTGGAAAGGTTAGGTGATTTGTTTTAGTTTTGTTTTTTTGGTTCTTCATTTTCCTCGATGATTCCTTAGTAATATTCTACCATCTATTCCTCGTATGCTGTAGTTGTTTGTTGCAGAAGTAATGGAATTGGTTGAGCTTAACCCGATAAGAGATTCCTTAGTCGGGCTTCCGGAGTTTCTGGTCTTTCAACTGAACAAAGGAAGAGACTAACAATTGCTGTAGAGTTAGTTGCTAACCCGTCCATCATCTTCATGGACGAACCTACTTCTGGTCTTGACGCAAGAGCAGCTGCTATTGTAATGCGCACAGTGAGAAACACCGTTGATACGGGAAGAACTGTCGCCTGCACAATTCACCAACCAAGCATAGACATATTCGAATCTTTTGATGAAGTATGCACAATGTAGATCTTAATAAATGTTTGCTTTATTCTGAATATTAATCAGACTGATTATTTGGAGATTACTGCAGTTAATCTTGATGAAGAGAGGAGGCCGCATTGTATATGCTGGACCTCTTGGTCGTCATTCTCATAAACTAATAGAATATTTTGAGGTAAGCTATCTTCAGCAGTTGGTACAATTTCTGCCATTGGAAGCTAGTTTTTCCTTCTATTTTAAGCATATTACTTTCATCACGTGGCAGGCTATTCCTGGGGTTCCTAAGATCGAAGATGGTTACAATCCAGCAACATGGATGCTGGATATCAGCACTCCAGCAGCTGAGAGTGAACTCGGACTTGATTTTGCTGATATTTATGCTAAATCATCGCTTTATCAGTGAGTAGAAGACTAAGCTTGTTCTTTTCTATTGCTACTAGCTTTTGTGTTTAATTTCAGTTTCTGAAGCCGTTTACAACCTCATTTGTTCTTTGGTATTCAGGAGGAATCAAGAACTTATTAAAGAGCTGAGTACTCCTCCACCAGATTCCAAGGACCTCTATTTTCCTAGGAAATACTCCCAATCGTTTCTCGAGCAGTGCAAAGCTTGTTTTTGGAAACAGTATTGGTCATACTGGCGGAATCCACTGTATAACGCCGTCAGATTCTTAATGGCAATAGTGATCGGTCTAATATTTGGGCTGATTTTCTGGAATAAGGGACAGAAAATGTAAGCTGCACGTATAAATAATTTCTTGTTAATGTATGTCAGCATGATTAGTTAGTTCTTGAAACAAGAGATTAATTTCTTGTTTCGCCTTCGTTGACAGCGAAAATCAACAAGATCTTCAAAATCTTTTGGGAGCTGTATACTCTGCAGTTCTCTTCCTTGGAGCTTCTAACATGGGTTCTGTGCAAGCGCCGTTTCTATAGAGAGGACGGTTTTCTATCGTGAAAAGGCAGCTGGAATGTATTCGTTGCCTTATGCAGTTGCTCAGGTATCTCGATCTACTTGAACCCCATATTGTCTTAAGCTTAGCTCTCAACAAATCTTCTTGATCGTCACTCTTTTCAGGTGGCTATTGAGATGATCTACGTAGCAATCCAAACTGCAGCATACATTCTTCTGCTGTATTCAATGATTGGATTCGAATGGCACGTTGGCAGATTCTTTTGGTTCTACTACTTCATTTACATGTGCTTCGTCTACTTCACTCTTTACGGATGATGTTCATCGCCTCACACCGGCCTCCAAGTTGCTTCCATTGCATCGTCTTTCTTCCTCAGCTTCTGGAACTTGTTCTCGGTTTCCTCCTTCCACGAACGGTAAGTCAGTTTTTCGCCAAAACTCTCAAGATTAAGGTGTGGGTTGTGTTGACGGAGTTGAGTTGTGGTTTGTGTGGCAGCAAATTCCGATCTGGTGGAGGTGGTATTACTGGGGTCTCCTGTGGCTTGGACAATTTATGGGCTTGTGGCTTCTCAATTTGGTGAGTTGGAATCTGAAATAGAGGTGCCTGAGTTGGTTTTAGGACAGTGAAAACATACCTCAAACAAAACTTGGGGTTTGAGCATGATTTTCTTCCTGTTGTTGCTGTCATGCATCTGGTTTTTGTCCTAACCTTTGCTCTAACCTTTGCCTTTGGTATCAAGTGCATCAACTTCCAAAGGAGATAACCTTTATCCCACGTGAATCATGTATCTTGTTTTCCTCAAATGTTTAATTGGAACTACTAGCATTATCTTCCAGTTATTCTGTTATTGCCTGTAATATTAGTTTGGGCACTGCATATGTAAATCAGACATTGAGGGACTAATGTTAATCACACTTAAATATTACTCCCTCCTATTTTTAATATATGACGTTTTGTATATTTTAAAATTTGTAAATTATTAACTTCCAGAAGTTGACCTCATGAACTGGAGTAATTAATTAACTCTAATTCACGTTCCAAATTCCATCATTTTAGTTATCAAAATATTACTCCATTTTATCGACGGTTCCAAATTGATGATTCGCTTCTTATAAATTCTTCACCAAACTTATTCAAATTTTACAGAACAAATTAGATATATTTGGATAGATTGAATTTTGAAACATGAATGCCAATGAAAATAATAATTTGAAAACAGACTTAGAGAAAAAGAAGAAGACGGAGAGATATTTTAACGTTTTCCAACCTTCTTTCTCGTTTGGCAATTATTTATCTAGTCGGGGTAATGATTATCTCATAAAAAATGAAATATTATTAATTAAGGTTAATTTGGGAATTGAATTTTTGATTAATTAGTCTGTATAAGCTTAAAACGTCGTATATTAAAAATAGGAGTGAGTATATTTTATTAAGAATAAGATAGATTAGGAGTTTTATTGTTTCCTAATCTCTTTTCCAGTTCTGTTAGATTTTTCTTGTAGCAGGTATGTTAGGCAGTATATATGTTTGCTTTCTGATAGGATATGGTCCAACCTCTCAGGCCCAATAGCAGCCCAAACGAAATGGCTACTAACCTAATGTTCTTACTCTTCCCTACGCTTAGAATAACGATCCCCAAACCCTAATTAAAGGCGGAGTTAAGGACACGATAATGAGGTAACGGTAGAAATCATGGGTAATAACGGTGGAAATCATGGACGAGTTATGGTGGAGATCATGGTCCGCCAATCAAGGATTCATGATAAGGTTTACGCTTATGTATAAATAGGAGTTAGATGAAGGTAAAGGGTTAGAAATTATCGAATACTAGAGTTCTTAGAGATACTTACGTAATCCGATTATAGTAAACATCTTGAGGATCATCTCCTCCGCGACGTAGATCTTATTCTCGATCGAACCACGTAAAAGTCTCTCGTGTTCTTTATCGCTTTCATAAATCTCGCACACTAGATTAGATCTTATTCTCGATCGAACCACGTAAAAGTCTCTCGTGTTCTTTATCGCTTTCATAAATCTCGCACACCAGATTTATCATTGGCGCCGTCTGTAGGAAAATCTTGAACAAAAAGTCAGGTTTTCTCCAATCTAATGGCAAGGACACGCAAATGCTAGTACGGTCGGCGATGTCGGTAACAACCGCAAGAGAGAACGATCGTGGTCACATAACGCCGGGAAAGGAGATTGCGGACGCCACCGGTCACACACCGAGGGTTACATGGAGAATGCTTCCATACACACCGTGATCGCCGCCCAACGAAGATAAGATACCGACCTCAAGACGGTGAATACGAGGTTCACCGCCCCACGAGGTCCTTGGTCGAGCAAAGGTCCGAATTCCTCAACGCCAACCTTAATCAATTCCGTAGTTTTCAACCAGAGGACAACGGAGCGGGCCTCAAGAGTGCCCGGTGGTGATTACAGTAATCGAGGTCGCCACCTCTCCGAAATAATCGACGCCACCGCAACATAATGACCGCCCGATACCGTGGTTCATTCGCCTCGCACCTCCACGGAGCCGCTTCCACCTCGACGTGATACCCATGTGAATGGACGGGAAAGAAGGAGGAAAGACAGTCGAACTCCCTCAAGAGACGACAGACGCCGTTATCGATCTCCACTCCCGAGGAGGGATGGTAACGAGCCCCGGATTCGACCGACACGGACGAATTATATCTCCTTTTCAAGAGAGACTCGATACACCCGCCACGCCGATACCGGTCCGAATATTGCTGCATACGATGGCCTGGAGATCCCTCCGACTTCCTATTTGCCACACCACCAACATGGCGAATCAAGGAATGGAAGATTTCCATATGTGTAAGGTCTTTCCCGAGGCCGATCTCCAACGCCGACGCTGTTCACTCGTCGCCGTAACAAAGATCCATTGCTTCAAAGACCTCATGGATCGCTTCAAATGGCGCTTTACCAAAAGATGCCACCAACAACCTTCGTCCGACCGCTATAATCCGCCAGGGCGGACGAAACAATGTCGAACTGTCTCCAGATTCATCATGGAATCCCTTAAAATAGACGAGAGTAACGATCTCTACATCATCAACGATTCAAGAACGGATCCGACCGAGCTCGAATAAAGAGATCACCCGCGAACACCAAGACAACTAGTCGCCTGGACCTTGGTCGACAACTTTGTCGAAGGGATAAGTCGACCGGAAGAAGAGAGAGATCCGGACGAGCAATGGATCGAAAGAAGGAAGCCGAGGATCGGGCCGAGAGCCGAAGCAGTGCGCTCGAAAGAATAAAAAGGGCGGTGGAATCAAGGCCGACCTCGCCAAACCTCGTAATAACGAGCGCCTCTATTCAAATCCAGTATGGAAATATTTGAGCTTCACATCGAGCTCTTTCCAAAACCTCCTCCTATGAAAGCGAGGATCCAAAAAGTCAACGGAAAGTATTGTGACTACCACCGTGGGTACGGTCACGATACGTAAGATTGCAAGTCCTCGAGCTCACAGATTGACGAGCTCGCCAAGGAAGGAAATAACAAGAAATACATCGACCCACCGTGGTCGGAAATAAAAGCGCAGAGGGAAAATGGAGGTGGTAATAATCATGATCGACCTCAACGGCAGCCCGACCGAAGATGACGAGGACGAAGGTCCCAATGCAATGGAGCAAGTCTACGCTATAACCGGATCGCCACTGGTACGACGAGGTCGCCACTTAGAAATGAAGCTCTGAGGTCAACCTCAAGAGCCGAAAACAAGCGACTCGGATGGAGAGAACATCGTGTTCTCCAAAGACCACCCAAGTACCAAGATCATGCCTCACCAGACGCCATTACTATACAAGCCGTGGTGGGTAACAAGAATGTACACCGGTCTACATCGACATCGGAGCTGCTAGCATCATATTCCGAGCTGCTCGATAAACTTGATGTCGGAGGAATTAGTACACCCCGCACCTTCCCAGCCATGGAGCTTTACTCAAGAGGCTCAACCCGAAGGTGTCATTACCCTTCCGGCCACCGTAGGCGGCTCCTGTGTCGGTTACCAAAGCCATTCAATTTTTCCCGGTCCGAGCTCCTCTCCATACAACATTATCCGGGAAGAGATTGGTCAGATGCAACTGTGAGCCGTCGCTCCGTGTACCACCTCACCATTAAGATACCCACCCCTGGAGAGTGTTAAGCATTCGGGGTGACCAAACGGCAGCTAAAGAATGCCTACGAGTCTCAACCCAAGACGCGGCCTTACCTCGTGCCTAGCAATTACGTAACCCTCCAAGTTGCCACCTAGGGATGATCGTCGAGAATCTTCACTATACGACAACGACCCTTCCAAAGTTGTCAAGGTTGGTACCCAAGGTTCACCAATATTCGTCAATGTGTCATGCACTTCTAAGGGAATATAGAGATGTATTTGCATGGTCTCCATTGGATATGATCGGGTCTCGCCCGAGCTCATAACTCATCGCCTCAACATCGATCCGCTACTAAACCGGTTCGACGTAAGAAGAGAAGTTTTGCGCGAGCGAAGCCGTGTCATAAGAGACGAGGTAACCCAACCTGTGAGGCTAAAATCAGACGAGGTTAAATACCCAACTTGGATGGCTAATCCGTTGTAGTTCGAAAGCCGTGAGTGGGACGGCGCATGTGTGTCGACTATACCGACCTCAATAAACACCGCTAAAGGATCTGTTACCCTCCCGACATCGACAAGAAGGTGGAAGCATTGGTGGGGCATGAGATCTTCGCTCGATTTATAAGCGGATATCACCAAGTCTTGATGAGTCCGAAGACGCCCAAAAAAAGCGCTCATTATCGACTTTGTCTTTGCTTACCGAAAGATGCCTTCGATTCGAAAACGCAGGAGCTACCTACCAAAGAATGGTGGACGCGATCTTCAAGGATCACATAGGGATATTGTTGAGGTCTATGTCGACGATATAGTAGTCAAAAGCAAAAGTCGAGAATCTGCGTCACGATCTCAAAACTATTCTTCTCCTCGGTCGGCCAACCTCAAGCTCAATCCCCGTAAGTGCACATTCGTGGTGAGGACGGTAAATTTCGGGATGTCGGGTTTCAAGAAGGCCCGAAGCCAATCCTACCAAGGTGAAAATGGTGCTCGACATACGCATCCCAAAACCATCCGTGAAATACACAAACACACCGGATGCCGGCCGCCTCACCGATTCTCGCCTCGAGCCGAGAAACAACTTCCTTCTTCAAGATCCCGAGAGAGCTCCAGATTTCACCGGCAGAAGAACACCAGTCGCTTTTGCACAACAAGGAATATCTCGCCGACCGCCGACACCGTCTGGTCCCAAGCAAGGTGAAACTCTATCGTTATATCCGCCACCCGGACGAGGCAATTAGTCCGATTGTGCGAGATGAGATGGGACGGCAACTCCCATCTACTTCATTAGCCGGCTCTTAAAGGACCGAGACGAGGTACACCAACCTCGAGAAGGTAGCTCGGCTGGTGAATGCAAGCGACCTCCGACCTTACTTCCAAGCTCATTCCGTCCGTGTACTAACGGACTTACCTCTAAGACAAGTCTTATCAAAACCGGAGTCATCCGGGCGATAGCTAAGTGGGCACTGGAGCTCATGAGCACGACATCTCATACTCCCCCAGTGCCGCCATAAAAGCGGCAAGCCCTCGCAGATTTCTGGTGGAGGTCAGGTTCACCGAGGTCGCCTCTACCAGCGAGGTCACTCCCGTACTCACGGCAGAGGAACCTATCCTGGCATCACCCGTTGGATGTTGACAGATGTATGTGGACGGAGCTTCATGCAAGACGGGTAGCGGAGCGGGCATCCTCCTCCTCGCCCAGATAAGCAAGAAGTGACATACGCCCGGTTTACCTTCCCGACCACCAACAACGGGTGGAATACGGCACCGATCTCGTGACTCCGCCTAGCACAGAGGCGAAAGTGGACAAAGTCCAGATATTTGGAGATTCCCAGGTCGTGGTAAACCAGGTCTTAGGCACATACGAGGCTAAAGAGGATCGAATGAAGCAGTACCTTGAGAAGGCAAAAGAGATGCTGGCCTCATTCAAATACTTCAGTATTAATCAAATCCCACGAGAGGAAAACAGCCGAGCTGACATCCTTAGTAAATTAGCTTCGTCATCGACAAAGCCGCCAGTAGAGGAAGTTCATTCCAGAAGCATTGAGGCGCCCCACATCAGCGTTATCTCAGAGGCTGAACCAAACTGGATGACGCCCCTAAAAGCATACCTGGAAGTTGGCACACTACCTCGTGGATCGCTAGAGGCCAAAAAGATGATGGTAAAATCCCAAAAGTATCTTGTTTATGAGGGCTCTCTACCTAAGTCTTACCTTCAACCATTCCCGAGGTGCCTCGGGCCGTAAGAAGTCGACCACGTGCTTAATGAGATTCACAGATTTGCGGAAGCCACATCGGCTCCGGGCTCTTTCAAAGAAGACGTTGAGGTCGGGATATTATTCGCCCACCCTTTTCGAGATTCACCAACTCGTTAAAAGTGTCCAAGCGCCGCCTTCATTCCACGGCCAAGAGCTACCCCGCACCGATCCGAGCGGTCCGCAGAGCCCATGGCCTTCATGCAATGGGGATCGACATCGCTGGTCCGCTCGACCGAGCACCGTGTCGCCTTCGATATTTAGTCGCTGCCATAGACTACTTCACAAATGGGTCAAGCCGAGCCACCGTCAACCTTACGAGCAAAAGGATTCGCACCGTGTGGAAGAATATAGTCGCCGCCCGCATACCACACATCCCGGTCTCGCATAACGGCACCCATTCGTTGACAAAACTTCAAGGAGTGGTGCGAAGAGCTTCAGATCGATTAACGCTCACCGGTCGCACACCGCAAGCGAATGGTCGACCGAGGTGACGAATCGCACGATCGCATAAGGATTGAAGAAGAGGTCGGATCGAGCTAAAGGCGATCGGGCTGAAAATCTCCTCAAGTCCTCTCGTCCCACAGACCACACCTGACGCCGCACGGGAAACCCTTTAGCCGGGTTCACGGTACCGAGGCCGCCATACCGGCCGAGATCGTGTGCCAAGCCCGCGACTCTTCACTTCGACTGTGCCGGAACGAGGAAGACCTGTGGGCCAACCTTGATGCCCTCGAGGAGAAGTCACGAACTCGCTCATAAATGAAGCTAAGTACAAGCGGCCGTGTCGCGGTATTACAACAAAGGGTCAAAGCCTCCGACCGCAAGTAGGCGACTCGCCCCATTTAAATAATGAAGCAAGCAGAGCCGAACGCCTTAACAAATTGATCCGACATGGGAAGGCCCATACCGTGTTCACGAAGACCTCGGCAAGGGGCCTACAAACTATCTCACCTATCCGTGCGCATATTCCCTAACACGGCATATTTCTCATTTAAGGAGGTACTTTACATAGCTTCGATTACAGATCGCCTTATGTTAGTCTCCTTACTTGTTTTGTCAAGTGCGATGTTATACACTTGTCAATAAAATGTTTATTTTTGTATACGAGCATTCCATTTTATTGATATGCGAACATCTATCTGGATATACCGCATTTAAACCTTCACGGGGACGCCTCACGAAGATGAATAACCCACCAAGTAGGGTACTCACTAAGCGCCGCACCGCACCGTGAGATTACTCATGAAATTGAACGTCTCAAAGGCAACGCATACGCACAACTCATTAATTTGAAAGTCTACATGCACACATGCAGATTACTCATTAAATTGAAAAGTCTATATGTAAAAGACATCCAGATCGATCTCACCAAATTATGTCAGATACAAGATAAATACATTTACGACCAAACGAAGTCATAAGCTATGTTTATACCTCTCAAGAGGAAAACGTACACTTCAACGTAGTCTAAATACATTTATACCTACATACAAACTCCCGCACTATATACAATCATTCGACTTCCGGCCCGCCGAGATTCACCGTCGAGATAGTTTTCAACGAAATCCCTGTGTCGGCGATGAATACCGGAATGAACCTGCTTCCACCCAATCTATGAGGACGGACTACCTCGGCCCGCTTCCAGAGGCGCCCGACCCGACACGGGCGGATTCCGACTGGGAATGCGATCCCAGATCCGGCCACACCTCAACCTCATGAGCTCGACGTCGGACCAAGACTTCGCCCCCGAACTCTCGCCTTCCACGCCGACCGCTGCCCGCACGCCCTCCGAACTGCCGAGCGTTGTCCTCTAAAAGCTCCTCTGTCGGGTGGACCCATTAGACGGAGCACTTCGGCGTGATCAGCATAACCGCCCTCCTCTTCAGGCTCTTCAATTATGGGATCAGCAGCGTCACTGTAGGCAGCTAATGGGCTGGGGCATGCGTCGTTTGTGAACGATCTCATACATCTGCATGTATTTCAGGACAGAGTCGAGGCAGTCTTTAAACTTTTGCTATTTGGACCCTCCTCATCCCTCAATACCATGCCCTCCGCCAACAAGCTCTGAACTCGATCGTCGGCTTCAGATATAGTAGTCCCACCAGTCCGGCGGATTACCTTCTCATACTCTGCATGCTCTTCCGAGATCCGAGCCGACCTCCGTCTGTCAAGTTGCTCCTCGCATTGCATCGATCGTCTCGATCACATCTGCAGATAAATCAGCCCCGACTTCGAGTTGTGTAATCCTTAACTTTAAAGCCTCATTCTCGCATGAGGAGGACCACTTCTTGATCGACCTCATGCAACTTTTGTTTCAGTTCGGTGAAGATGCCGAAATGACATCCATCTTGGCGAACTCGAGTCAACTCGCAGATCGACTCCTCCAAAGGTGTCACTTCTTCATCCTTCTCGGCTAGAGCACCTCGGACTTCTTTCGCCTTTGTTAATAACTCATGATCGAGTCCAAGTATTGAGATGAGGAATGCTAGAAATAAGACAACACACAAGCGCATTTTAACAAGATATGTCTATTATTCAAATGGAAGTTTGTACAAACACGGGATCCTATCGACCGGAAAATCATCCTATTACATTGGGTCCACCGACCTCGTGCTCATTGCCGCCTCTCCGACCCTCCCCCGCTGCCGCCGCCGCCTCCGCCTGGTTGCCGATCTCCGGAAGGACGTCCGAGCTCGGACCGCCGCCTCAGTTTCGACCTCAACTCGGCAAGGAAGGCTCAAGCTCCACGCCTTCATCTTCCTTCAAGATCGAGCCACGGCCTCCGCCGCCGGGAGTGAGGAAGATGCCAAGGCATCCACCACGGAAAAGAGGTCGCCCAGCGATTATGCGAGCATAATTCATGCATACCTCCGGGTTCGACCTCAACCCAACCGTGTTGGGCCTTGTCAAAATCAGGTCTCGCCGCCAACTTCTCGAGGTGGGCACATATCACCGCGGCCTCATCACACTGCCGGTCGGAGATGAAGGAGGAAAAACTCTCCGACTCGATAAGCTCGCCGGGCGAAGGCCCTCAAGATAGGTCTCGCCCGCCAAGCAAGGCGCTTGTCTGCCAGCTTCCTCTCACCGGCAGCCTCCTCGAGCGCTCCACCTCGGCACGGGCCACCGCAGGCCCGTCCTTCTTGAGGGCGCTCGCCGCCATCTTTGCCACTGCCCTTCGCCCGGCTTCGCCTTTGCAAGTTCGACGTCCGCCCGGCAAGATCCAACATGATTCAGGCAGTGACCCTCGGCTTGTCCGCAGCGCCGCCTTTCTCCATGGCCGTATTGCGAGGCGCCTTCAACAACAAGCCCGGCCATGCGGTGCATCTCACCGCCATCGAGGCCGATCCCGAATATGGAACAATTAGCAACACGTAACAACAAACTCACAAGGAGAAAAGTAGCAACTTATACCTTTGGGAAGGATAACTGAGTGTTGGAAGCCGCACCTCGGGCAGAGGTGGCCATGGACCTCGATTTCAGTCGGGCCCGAGGTTGCTCGAGGACCGCCATTAAGTCCCTCAGGGGCGTATGCCCACCACCATGGGTGCTTGGGTGGACTCGCTCGCCTTCTTCCTCGCAGGCTCCTTCGCTCGGATGGTGCGGGCGGCGAGCTCGATACATCGACTTCTCGGTGGGGTCAATCTTCACCGCAATACAAAATGAGAATTTCGTTAGCACGATTTAAATCAACGGGGAAATAAAGATAAGAAGGTTGCCTCACCCAAATCGGACCACGACACGGAGCTTCGACCCATACACACTTAGACCAAAGATTGTTCAAGTCATCCTCGGTATAATCGATCGACAGATCTCACCCATATCGCTCAATGACCTCTCCATAGGCCTGTGGGATTAATTTTCACGCCCTTATTGCTCGAGGCCCCACTCATACTCGGATACCCCTCACCGCAGAAGAAGTATCTATTCGCGGTGGGATACCTTCATGGGAAGCTATTTTAAATTTCAAGCGGTGAAAGATAATACACTCCTCCCATAGACTTGATGCTAAAAACGATCAAGACTTCAAGGAAAACTCCTCGCCTATGTCAGAACAGCCAGCCCTAGCCCAACCGCCGACCTAATAGAATTGGAGGTCAGGTTGGCATATGGGGATTCGAAAGTACTCTTGTAAACTAAGAAAAATAGGCAAAAGGAAATCTAAGCCCGGCTATTAAACTATCTACAAAATGGTGATAAACCCTCCTGAGGGCCATCGCCCTATCATGGGTTTCGCAGCACCACCATGCATCCTCCGATGTGGTATTTCTCCGCAACCACCAAGAGCTCCTCTGTCGTCAAGGTTGATCTCGCCGCACCAATCCTGATGCCATCCCATACCGAAGACACCGGTGAAACCCTAGAACTAAGTCCTATAGATTTACCTAGGCGGTTATGGCATATATAATCCCTTATGTTGGAACTGGACGGCCGTAACCGAAGCCGAACCGAGTTATCGAGCGAGAAGAGGAATGAGAAGGTGAAGAATACATACTTACTTTTTCCGAGCGAGAATTCCGATTTCTTCAACAAAGTGTGAAAGAGAATGGGAATTTCTAAGGTTATGCTCTCGGATTAAAACGTCGAAGGAGAAAGTGAGCAGTTGCCTCTTTTGGACCTATTTATAGGATAAATGGCGCCTAAAATCGCCGCTTCGCTTATCACACGTGCTCATCTACAATTGGATGTGTGACCGACGCCTTGACGCCTGGTGCCCAACCACCGCTGGCGCGTATGACATACTCTATGGAAAAGCAGCATCGCACCGATACATAATGATTACGTCGAGCTCGGACATCGGACTACGCCCATGTCCTCATACCAACAGAAGTATTTCAGGTCCGACCTCGACGTCCCCCTGACATCGGACCTCGACGTCCGCCAGTCTGATCACGTGATTATCTTGAGCTCGGACATCGGGTTACGCCCCATGTCCACCTCGGACCAGCAGAAGTATTTCAGGACGGACCTCGACGTCATTCAAAAAAAAAAAAAAAAAAAAGCAAGAGACAAGAACTTTCAGCGAAACCTTCAGCCAAGCAACATCCCACCTCGGCAAAGCCCATTCTCCGCTTCACCTCGGCACGACTATTCCTTGACTTTTCGGGGGCTATGATAGGATATGGCCCAACCTCTCAGGCCCAATAGCAGGCCCAAACGAGCTGGGCCTAACCTAATGTTGCCCTACTCGGTTACGCCCGAATAACAGTCCCCAAACCCTAATTAAAGGCGGAGTTAAGGACACGATAATGAGGTAACGGTAGAAATCATGGGTAATAACGGTGGAAATCATGGGCAGTTATGGTGGAGATCATGGTCCCGCCAATCAAGGGATTCATGATAAGGTTTACGTTTATGTATAAATAGGAGTTAGATTGAAGGTAAAAGGGTTAGCAAATTATCAATACTAGTAGTTCTTAGAGATACTTGCGTAATCCGATTATAGTAAACATCTTGAGGATCATCTCCTCCGTGGACGAGATCTTATTCTTGATCGAACCACGTAAAAGTCTCTCGTGTTCTTTACTGTTTTCATAAATCTCGCACACTAGATTAGATCTTATTCTTGATCGAACCACGTAAAAGTCTCTCGATTCTTTATCGCTTTCATAAATCTCGCACACTAGATTTATCACTTCAGATAGTTCTATGTAGTCGATTGTTCATATAAATTATTCGAGAGGATTGATCTCTTCATTTCTTGTGATTTAGCATTTTGTTTGTCTAATGTAAATTTGCATGCAAGTAAATTTCTTGAGTTTGTTTGAAGAATTCAGGAGTGGCCTTTATCACCTTTTCACATGTAATGAAAATAATCGACGGACGCATTAATTAATCCCAAAATTTTGTTTTTATTCGAATTCATTTTACATGTCACACATAAATACACGGATATTCAGATATAATTTTTATTTGAATTTAAAAATCATCTAAAGATAGGACTGTAAATGAGCAAACTATTCGTGAGTTATTCGGAGCTCGGCTTGATAAAAGTTTGTTCGAGTTTGTTTAGTGAAGCTCGTTAGCTAAACAAATCAAGATTGAGTATGGTACTATGCGACTCGTTAGCTCGTAAACAAATTCGTTAATAGATTTAGCTTCAAAAAATATAAAATTATTAACTAGATACAATTATTTTCTTTCTATAATTAGTACTTATTGTGTTAACTATTTTTATTTGTTATAAGAAATCAATAAATATATTGTGTTATTGTGAATAAAATAATTTATTTAAAATAAAATAATTAATATTCTAAATATATATCTAAATTTAGAAAGTTGGTTTGGGTTTGATTAAAGCTCGAATAAGCTCGTGAGCTCGAAATATTCGATAAATAAATTTAAAATTCGGCTCGATACTAAACAACCAAGCGTGAAAATGATGATGTTCGATTCAACTCGATTCGATTATACACTTTTCTAAAGGATCAAGCGTGTCAAGAAGCTTCACTCCAATTAATTTTCACACTTTTGGACTAACAGACAGGGAATTAATGTTTTGTCCTCCAACAAATTTCTCATGTACTTCGCCTTTTTATTTTCGTAATATATATTTAATAGAAACTTCGTTCGAAACTACTTTCGACCACACATGAGATCTAGTGTATCTTCCTGGACGACACACGTGTCACAAAATAATTAGGGGGGGTAAGAACCAATCTTATTTCTAATCGTTAGTTATAGGAAAATGAATTGATATCAAATTTGAAATACAGTAAGATTTTATTTTTGGTTAGCCAGCCGACAATTTTTCTAAAAGGACAGGTAAAACAGATCGAATTGACCGGCTTTGAGACTCTTTTATTGTCAATAAATTGCTTTTTTTTTTATATCATGGGAACCCGCAGCTGTTACCTTAGATGTGTATTGGATAAATCTCACGTTCCTATGTAATAAATTGCTTTTTCTCATTACATAAAACACAACTCAGTTAAACTAAACCAATTTAAACCCTAACAAAAAAATTGTTGGAAATCACGCATATATATATATATGTTTATTATATATGTGGTCAAATTACCAGGAAACTACTTTGACCAAGATTTTGAGTGACGTAACGTTTAATTTTGTGAAATTAAACGGCATAGGATCGATCTACGTTCCGAGTAGATGATCGTGGTGTATTCACATTCTCAAATCCGATTTTCGATGAGTGAGAAATAATGGATCAAAGTTTGTCACTTAAACATGGAGTTATGTGATTAAGGGGATAAGCATTGATTAATTAATCCTTATCCCACATTGATTAATGTACCTTCATTAATTGTCTATATAAGTGGTTCATTGAACACTCAAGATAATTATGTGCACAAGTGATGGGTTGGAAAGCCCACGCCGCCGCCGCCGCCCGCCCGCGCCGGCCCGGGTCCGGCCCGGCTCGGTTCGGTTCCGTGGTCCGTGGTCCGTGGATCTTGGATCTTGGCAAGTGGTCTTTGGGCTGTTCTTTGGGCCTGTTCGCTGGCTTGCTTTGTGGGCTCGGGTTCCGTGGCCCATTGCCACTATATTTGGATCAATGTTTGATCGAGCTCGGAGAGACGGAGTTGGTCCGAGGCCCAACTCGTGTTAGCTCGTATGACGATGTAGTTGGTCCGAGGCCCAACTCGTGTAAGCCCAATCCGCTGGGCTCGCTGTGCATTCAAGAGACGTCCGATACGTCCACGAACCCGACGCGCGTTGTCCGTTATTCGTCAGAATCGCTTTAACGCTCCGACATGAAGACTCTGCGGAAACGTGGGCACGTTGTCTCCGTAAATCGTCACAGAACCCTCTCGCATTCAATGGGGACATAACTCCGTAACACCCGACATCAATGCGGTGTTGACTCAAGATACTCCTACATGAGGGGACGACGCCTATAAATAGGACATGTCTCCCGCACTAGTCACCATCGCAAAATCATTCCAAAGATACCCAAGAGCATTCCCCGTGATACATATTTTGTGTCCAAGCTCATCCTCGCCTCCGTCCGGTTCGCCGGAGCTCGTTGGTTCTGCGGTGTCTGCCACCTACGACGCTGTCGTTTCATCTTTGGGACGATACGTCGTAACCGAGAGCACTACCGGGCGATCTCGCCTTGCGGAAGAGGACTCTTGACTCGGCATTAGATTACGGTTATCCGTAATTTTATTCTGCTTTTCTTCTGCTTCAAATTCATTGTTAGTTTTGATCTCCTACCTTCGCTTCACGCCAGTAATACGTCCCAAGCAGAAATCTTGCATCGCTCGCATAAATTTTCCAACAATCGCAAGACGAGATAAGACTTGCCACAAGGAGTTCAGACTTCAAATCGACTTAAACTTTCAAATTAAAACCTTGCTTGGAGATGTCGATGTTCCAAACCCACCCACTGCTTCGCCGCCATCGCCATTGCTGCCGCCGCCATCGCCACTCGCACACGGCTACGCCATGTTTGGTTTGATGCCTTGGTCAACCATTGGACCCATGGGTCGATTGCTGGTTCCACTCCAGTGGTTCAACGCTGGTTCCACTTTTAGTGGTTCCTTCGTTCGACGATCGCACTTTTCGTTGGTCGACCGTTGGATCCATGGGATCTAACACCTGGTGGTTCTCATTCGAGTTCCATGTTCCAAAGACACTTCAAGTGGTGTTGGTGGATCCGGTTTGGGATCGATCTGGCGCTGCTCATACCGCGAGGATGATGCCGCTCACGAGAAGCCGCCAAAGTTTGGAGGATCCGACTTCAAGAGATGGCAGACAAAGATGCCGTTTCACCACGACATTGGGCTTCGCCAACTTGGTGGAAGATGAGCCCACCGCATCGGGTCAAGTGACGGACTTTCACGTCCGAAAGCAAAGATATGATAATCTGGCGACTTGGCGACTATCTTTGTAAAACTTTATACTGGTAGTTTAGAAGATAGTTTGTATAAGGTATATGTCGTTGTAACGACATCCAAATGTATGTGGGACGCGCTAGAAAAGAAGCACCGTAGTGATGATGCGGTACTAAGAAGTTCATTGTAGCCAAATATTTGGACTACAAGATGGTCGATTCCGACCGATCATGGACCAAGTGCAAGAGTTTCAACTCATTGTGCACGAGGTTCAAGTCGAAGGGCACACTATTTCGGACGGTTTTGTCGCCGCCACGTTGATTGAGAAGCTACCGGGGTGGAGAGACTTCAAGGTCTACCT
Organism: Salvia rosmarinus; assembly: GCA_036937905.1. Classification (NCBI taxonomy): domain Eukaryota; kingdom Viridiplantae; phylum Streptophyta; class Magnoliopsida; order Lamiales; family Lamiaceae; genus Salvia; species Salvia rosmarinus. The sequence goes on along the minus strand of CM072816.1, from coordinate 89,769,864 downwards.
TAAGCACAAGCGAAAGGATACGACACTGAAGACTTGATCGTCAAACCGCTAGATCGAGTCGATACGAAGAAACAAGATTTAAAAGTGAAAGGCTCGATCGATGCTAAAGCCAACTGCTGTTGAGAGGCGGTCCTCCAACAAACGTGTTCGTCCCAATGTCAAAGACAAAGGCAAAGGAAGGTGGTTGCCCGTAAATTTGACGGGATCGCATATAATTGTGGCGACATGGCCACACGAGTAAAGACCGTCGAAGCCAAAGAAGAAGAAGGCTAAACAAGTTACCAATGTTGTCGAGAAGGACTTGACAAATGGGACAAGGATGACTTGGCTCTGTGGTGACCAAAGAAGTCAACCACGCCGAGAATCAAGGTGGATGGTTCATCGACATCGGCAAGAATCGCGCACGCGTCTGCGCCGAAAGATGCGTTTCTCCACCTACAAGCTTGTTGAGGGAGGAAGCTCAATATGGGGAACCAAGTCGTCCGAGGTTGTCGGAGTTGGTGATGTGGTGCTCAAGATGTCGTCCGCATTGAGATCACGTTGAAGGATGTTTGCATGTCCCGACATCCGCAAGAATTTGGTGTCGGGCTCTATTCTAGTTAACAAGGGTTTAAACTAGTTTTTGAGTCGGACAAGTTTGTCTCGACTAAGTTTGGGAAGTTCCTTGGTAGGGTTATCTTCATCGGGGTCTTTTCAAATTGAATGTAATGGCCGCTACTGTACCCAAGATTGCTATTAATGAAAATGCATCTACTTCCTCTTACTGACCGAGTGCTTCGATTTATGGCATTGTAGATTAGGACATGTTAATCTAAATGCAATAAAAGATTAGTAAATTTAGATTTACTAAAGTTAAACGGGTTAATACACAAACGAAATGTGAGGTTTGTGTGGAAGCCAAATGACTAAGTTACCGCTTCATCTGGTAGAACGGAGCACTAAGCCTCTAGAACTTATTCACACCGATGTATGTGATTTAAAGTTTGTACAAACTAGAGGTGGTAAAAGTACTTCATCACGCTTATTGATGACCCGTATAAGATATTGTTATCTTTACCTTCTAAGAAGTAAAGACGAGACTATTTAAGCTTTTAAAACTTCAAGAACGGCCGAGAATCAACTAAGTCGTCGAATTAAGACGCTCGAAGTGATAGGGGGAGAATATGTAGTCCGCTTGAGGCATTATGCAATGAAAGTGATATAATACATCAAACGATCGCTCCTTATTCACCTCGCCTAACGGCGTTCGAACGTAAAAATGAACACTTAGGAGATGATGAATGCTTTGTTGATTAGTTATGGTTGCCCAAATTTGTGGGGGAAGCTCGTTGACAAAGAAACTACATACCGAACAAAATTCCACCAAGAGTAAGGATGTCACCCTTATGAGTTGTGGAAAGGAAGAAAGTCATCGCATAAATATCTCAAAGTGTGGGGTGTTTGGCGAAGGTTGAGGTGCTCTTCCTAAACAAGTTACAATTGGACCTAAAACGTCGATTGATCTTTATTGGGTATGCACCGAGCAAAGCAGCGCTTATCGCTTTTTCGATCCACAGTCGAGGTACCGGATATGACCGTGGGGACGACGATTCAATCAAGAAATGCTATATTCTTTGAAAGTGTTTATCCTCAGTAAAGACAAAGATAAAGTGAAGCCACTCTCAGCAATAGAGCGATGGTGAAGCTTTCGAGTTCTAAACCTTGGAGGAAGAACCGATATCGTATAAGCGATCGAGGTTTGATCCGAGGGTCGGAACCGAGACGAGGCGAGAGAGTCGAACGCCAAAGGATTTTGGTCCCGACTATATTGCGCTCATGTTGGACGAATAACCAACGCCGATCAAAGTAGCCTATGCTCGGCCAGACGGGACGCTCGCGAGAGGTCGCTCAAAGTGAGATTGATTCTATTCTCGCAAAACCACACTTGGGTCTTTGGTTGATTTGCGGAAGGTTGTAAGCCCTTAGGATGCAAATGGATCCTTAAAAGAAAGTACAATGCGAGATGGATCAATCGAAAAGTATAAGGTCCGCTTGGTTGTCAAAGGGTTTAAACAAAGAGAGGGTACGATTTCTTCGATACCTATTCACATGTGACGAGGATTACGTCTATTCGGTGCTTCTCGCATTCGCCGCTTGCGCAATCTTGAGATTAATCAAATGGACGTTAAGGCTGACCGCTGAACAGTGACCTCGAGGATGAGGTATATATAGAGCAACCGAAGGGTTTGTAGTACGAGTAGGGTCAGATATCTGAACCGAGCCGAGCCGAACATCGCCAAGCTCGAGCTCGGCTCGTTTAAATTTTATTCGCTCGAGTTCGACCGAGCTTTAAATTGAGCTCGAGCTCGGTTCGTTATAAAATTTTGAGCTCGCGAACCACTCGAATTCGGGTTCGATAACTACTGCTTATGAGATATATTCGAACTCGAGCTCGAACTCTGCTCGTGTTCGACTTTGCTCGTTTCGAGTTCGAACTCGAGCTCAATCGGTTTGATAATGTGTTATTCGAGATCGAACTCGAATTCGAGCTCGAGATACTGATATATATATTTATTTGTTGCTAAATAATTATAATTAACATATATTTTATAATTTATTATTCATTCTAATTATTTAAATATGTATAAATAATCTATTATTTTATACGTTCATGAACATGTTCGTGAACATGTTCGAATAAGGTTCGCGAACATGTTCGAATCAAGGTTCGTGAACATGTTCGAATAAAAGTTCGTGAACATGTTCGCAAACTGGTTCATTTGAGTTCGAACCAAACATGTTCGCGAGCCTACGAGCCGAACATCTCTAAGCTCGAGTTCGGCTCGATAAACTTATCGAGCTCGATTCGAGGCTCGAGTTCGCCTCGCTTACAAAATGATCGAATTTCGAACGAGCTTTTTCGAGCCGAGCTCCGAGTAGCTCACTAACGGTTTGGTTTGTTTACGACCCGAGCACCGGTCAAGAGGCAAGGTATGCAAACCGTGAAGTCTCTATATGGTTTGAAACAAGCGCACAGAATGGCACTTGAAATTTGACAATATAATGTTGGCAAATGGTTTCAAGATCAACGAGTGTGACAAATGTGTCTACGTTAAGAACATTGATAATGGTTATGTTATAGTGTGCCTGTATGTAGATGACATGTTGATCATGGGTAGCAATACTCAAGTCATTAATGACACAAAGCGCATGTTAAAAGAAATTTTGACATGAAAGACATGGGATTAGTGATGTGATTCTCGAATCAAGATTCTAAGAAGATCGACGGAATTATCTCGACACAATCTCACCACGCCGAGAAAGTGCTTAAGAAATTCAACGCGTTTGATGTTTACCGCTAAGACCCAATTCGAGCTCAATGTTCACTTGAGTAAGAACAGGTGAACCCGCTGGACAAGAAGACTATGCTAAGGTCATCGGGTGTTTGATGTATCTTACAAATTGCACCGACCCGACATAGCTTGCGGCCGTGAACAAATTGAGTCGTTATACGAGCAATCCAAGCAAGGAGCATTCGAAGGTTTCAGTGAGAGTTTTGAGGTACTCAAGTATACTCAAAATCACGGGTCGCATTTCACGAGATATCCCCAAGACTTGAAGGCACCGTGATGCTAATTGAATATCCGACACTAAAGATTCACTTTCACAAGTGGGTACGTGTTCACGATTGGGAGGTGCTGTTTCTTGGAGATTCACGAAACAGACGCGTGTATAGCCCGATCCACCATGGAATCGTAATTCATAGCTTTGATAAAGCGGTGAGGAAGCCGAGTGGTCCGTAATTTTTGGAAGATATTCCATGTTGGTCTAAACCGCGCCACCGGTGATGATTCACCGTGATAGCCAAGCCGCTATTGGAAGAGCGAAAAGTGGTTTCAGATAATGGTAAGTCTCGACATATACGTCGGCGACATAATACCGTGAGGCATTTGATCTCAGTGGGGTTATATCAATCGACTATGTAAAGTCAATAGATAATCGCGATCCGTTAACCAAAGGGTCGAACCGGGATCAAATGATCAAGTTGCTAGAGGAATGAGATTAAAATCCACATGTTAAGAACAATCATAGTGGTAACCCAACCATGATGACCTGGAGATCCCAAGAACTTGTTCAATGGGAGAACTAAGCTATAGAGTTCGTGTGTAAACACTCGAGTTAGTCTGTTCCCTAAAAACAAACGAGTGTTGAAAAACTTGCCTAGTGGTGAGGTTGAGTCGTTGACTCTTAATGATTCCTAAGATACCTCGAGGAGGTCGAGTATGGCAAGATACTGGTAAAGAATCACCTATGTAAGCGCGGTGGGGCCGCTTCAAACAAAACACTTATGAATCCAAAGTGGACGTCCATGGCCAAAATGGAATCAAACGTGAGAACGGATGAGGCTGAGGTGTTAAAGTGTTAATACCATTGTCTCAAGGCACGCTGTGGGGAATAGTTCAAGGCATCGTGTCCACTAATCCTATTGTGTACTGATGGTACTAACTATGGAAGGTTCGCTATAAACCACCGTCCAAATATTTTAACATCTCTTGAGGATCGAGTCGTGTTCGCATAAATGCATATGGCTATTTCCACTCATGTGGGGATTGTTGGAAATCACGCATATATATATATATATGTTTATTATATATGTGGTCGAGTCGCTGCGAAGCTACTTTGACCAAGATTTTGAGTGACGTAACGTTTAATTTTGTGAAATTAAACGGCATATGATCGATCTACGCCCGAGTAGATGATCGTGGTGTATTCACATTCTCAAACCGATTTCGGTGAGTGAGAAATAATGGATCAAAGTTTGTCACTTAAACATAGAAGTTATGTGATTAAGGGGATAAGCATGGATTAATTAATCCTTATCCCACATCGATTAATGTACCTTCATTAATTGTCTATATAAGTGGTTCATCAACACTTAGTATAATTATGTGCACAAGTGACGGACCGAAAGCCCACACACGCCGCAGCCGCCGCCCGCCGCCGGGCCGTGCCCGGCGCCCGCCGCCCACGCCGCCGCGCCGTGCTCGCCCGGCCCGCTTCGATTTCGGTTCCGTGGTCCGTGGATCGTGGATCTTGGATCTCGATCTTGGCAATTGGTCTTTGGGTGGTCTTTGGGCCGTTTCTTTGGCCCGTTCGTGGGCTTGCTTCGTGGACCGGGTTCCGTGGCCCATCGCTTCATATTTTGGATCAATGTTTGATCGAGCCCGAGATGGAGTTGGTCTCGAGGCCCAACTCGTGTAGCCTAATCCGTTGGGCCCGCAGACGATGGAGTTGGTCTCGAGGCCCAACTCGTAAGCCCAATCCGCTGGGCTGCTGTGCATTTGAAGAGACGCCCGGATATCGCCCAACGAACCCGACGACGCGCTGTTGTCATTCGTAGTAACCGCTTGTAACGTTCGACATGAAGGCTCTGCGGAAACGTGGGCACGTTGTCTCCGTAAACCGCCGCAGAACCCTCTCGCATTCAATGGGGACATAACTCCGTAACACCCGACATCAATGCGGTGTTGACTCAAAGATGCTTCCCGTGAGGGACGACGCCTATAACAGGACATGTCTCCTCAAAGATTAGTCACCCATCGAAAAGCATTCCCAAGATACCTAAGAGCATTCCTCATACATATTTTGTGTCCAGCTCTGTCCTCGCCTCCGTCAGCCACGGAGTCGTTGGTCTCATGCAGGTCGCCACCCACGAGACGCTGCTTCATCTTTGGGACGATACGCCGTAACCGAGAGCACTATCGGGCGTATCTCGCCTTAAGCGGAAAGAGGACCTCGACCCGGCATTAGATTACTGGTTATCCGTAATTTTTATTCTGCTTTTCTTCCGCTTCAAATTCATTAGTTTTGATCTCCTACCTTCTGCTTCACGTTGTAATACGCCCTATAAAGATCTTGTCACTATTCTCGCATAAATTTTCCAACAAAATCAATTCTTTTATATTCTCTCGTATATATTACTAATATCAGCATCTAAAACATGCTGATATGTTGAATCCATCATCCTGCGAATCAAGTTGGCACAATTTTTTTTTTTGGTCATTAAAAAAAAAATGTTGGCACAAGTTTTTTGTGCTTCTACTTTGGTTATTACTTATCAACAATAATTCTGTCCGAATGCGAAAATTTCATATTTGATTTCACAAAAACTTGTGTGCGCGCGCGCTTACGCGACGCGCCCAAGTTTTTGTGGTTTATTTTATTATTTTATATTTTGTTTATTAATTTATAATTAGGGTGTATTAATTTATAATTAGGATTTATTAATTCATAATTAGGGTTTATTATTCAAAATTAGGGTTTATTATTTTCAATTAGGGTTTATTAATTCAAAATTAAGGTTTATTATTCAAAATTAGGATTTATTAATTCATAATTAGGGTTTATTAATTAACAATTAGGATTATTAATTCAAAGTTAGGGTTTCTTAATTCATAATTAGGGTTTATTATTCAAAATTAGGGTTTATTATTTTCAATTAGGGTTTATTAATTCAAAATTAAGGTTTATTAATTCCAAATAGGGTTTATTAATTCAAAATTAGGGTTTATTAATTCAAAATTAGGGTTTATTAATTCAAAATTAGGATTTATTAATCTATAATTAGGCTTTATTATTCAAAATTAGAGTTTATTAATTTAAAATTAAGATATATTAATTTAAAATTATATTTATTAATTTACAATTAAAATTTATTACATTAATTAATTTTAATTAATTAATTAATTAATTAATTAATTAAGATTAATTAACTACTTAATTAAAATTATTAACTAATTAATTAAATAAGGTGGTCGTACGCGGCCCACCTCATTTGATTTTTTGGTTCAATATCGACCATATGAAATCTCAAAAAAATCCATCGATAAATCATGGATTAAAAAGAAAATTGAAAGTGCGTGGAGAGTGCAAAACGATTTAATTTGGAAGATATGATTGATGGGAAGTGGAGTGGAAAAGACTAAGTCAACCGTCAAGTGTGAACGTGAAAACAAACAACACTCACTCATTCATTCAGATACACTAATAGGCGAAGGCAGAGCATGTTTATGTTCATCATCACTAATCAATTCAACACTTCCATTTTTCTTCCTCCGCAAAATGGCCGCCATCGTAGAGAGCAAGGATTTGTGGCGGCAGGAACCGGACGTCTTCAGCCGCGCCAGCAGTCGTAGAGAGCAAGACGTCGACGACGAGGAGGCGCTACTGTGGGCCGCCATCGAGCGGCTGCCCACGTACAACCGGGTGGGAGGAGCGTCGTGAAGCAGGTTCTTCACGATGGCACCGTCAAAGCCGCCCCAGTCGACGTCAAGAATCTCAGCATGGAGGACTGGCGCCATCTCCGGAGCACCCTTCTTCATGCTGTTGACGAGGAGCAGCACGAGAGGTTTCTCCGTCGCCAGAGGACCCGCGCCGACAGGTCCTCACTTTCATTTCTCATTCTGTGTTTGTGTGTGTTCTTGATCGTGGTTGGCCCGCTTTATGATTTTTTTTTATCCTTTTTTAGCAGAGTGGGGATTGAAATGCCGAAAATAGAAATAAGGTACGAGCATTTGGCGGTGGAGGGAGATGCATGTTGGAAGCAGAGCTCTTCCCACTTTGATTAACGCTACAATGAATTTCATTGAGGTTTTTATGAAATAAATTATTAAGTTTGCATGTTTCTCTTTTAATTTTCTTTGGAGAAGTTAAGTTAGTAATCTTCCTCTAATTTCTGCACAGAGCGTTCTTGGAGTAACGAAGCTCGCCCCTTCCAAGAAGAGAAAGATACACATACTTAAAGATGCCACTGGAATCATCAGACCATCCAGGTATTATAAAATAAAAATAAAAATTTACCTTTTCCAGTTTTTGTTTCACATTGATTCTAGATTTAATATATTTAGAATAGTCACTTTCATATTGCAAAGATAAAAGAATAGTCACAAAAATAAAAATGATATAAAATAGCACATGAATTAGCCTTAATTGAAGACTAAAAAGCATTTTGATCATGAATTGTAGGTAAAATAGGGTCAGTCAAGACTAAGAAGCTTCGTGGTTGTGAATTGTAGACAAAATATGGTCAACTCATAACTAAGAAGCTTCGTAGTTGTAAATGTAGGCAAAATTGGGTCAATTCATGACTAAGAAGCTTCGTGGTTATGAACTATCATAGTAATAAGGGTAAAATTGTGAGACAACTATTTTTTTTATCTTTACAATAGCAAAATGCCTATTTTATTTGTTAACTATCGAGTGTAAGAAATCTATCTTCTTGTTGTTTATATTTAGGATGGCCCTGCTTTTGGGCCCTCCTGGTGCAGGGAAGACTACATTCTTGCTCTCACTTGCTGGGAAGCTTGATCACACTTTAAGGGTATATATATCTATCCATTGCATTGCATCATAAATGGTGGTTTTTGGGTTGTATGATTGCCCCTAGTTGATAACAAGGTCTATGCAGAAATCCGGGATGGTCACGTATTGTGGGCACGAGTTGAGTGAATTTGTTCCTCAAAAGACATGTGCTTATATCAGCCAGCACGATCTTCATCATGGGAGATGACAGTGAGGAGACTCTGGATTTCTCAGCTCGTTGCTTGGGTGTTGGCTCGCTATGACCTGCTAGCAGAGCTCTCGAGGCGTGAGAAAGCGGCCGGAATCAAACCTGATCCTGAGGTTGATGCAATCATGAAGGCCACATCCATCCCTGGCCAGAAAACCAGTTTGGTCACAGATTATGCACTCAAGGTTTGTTACCTTTGTTCCTCGCTCCAACAAGCTTGTTTTTCAAATGTGTGAAATTTTCATTTTAAGAAACTTTTCTGTAATCTCAATTACAGATACTTGGTTTAGATATATGCTCGGATACTCTAGTTGGTGATGACATGAGAAGGGGCATTTCTGGAGGGCAGAAGAAACGTTTGACAACTGGTAAATTTCTCTATAGTAAAATGACATGCTAGGGAAAGTATGAATGTATTGTAACTTAATTCTTGAATTTCTTCTGTTACTTCATACTGTTAGGGGAAATGTTGGTTGGTCCAACAAAAGCCTTTTTCATGGATGACATATCGACTGGATTGGACACCTCCACAACTTTTCAGATTATCAAATACATGAGGCAAATTGTGCACATAATGGATGTAACCATGGTAATTTCTCTGCTGCAACCGGCCCCGGAGACCTACAATCTATTTGATGATGTTATTTTACTATCAGAAGGTCATATCGTCTATCAAGGTCCACGAGAGGCTGTCCTCGACTTCTTTCACCACATGGGGTTCAAATGCCCTGAAAGGAAAGGAGAAGCCGATTTTCTTCAAGAAGTGACATCAAAGAAGGATCAAGAGCAGTATTGGTACAAGAATGACCAACCCTATAGATACATCTCAGCTCGGATTTTGCAGAAGCGTTCAACTTTTCCACATAGGCCAACAGCTTGCTGAGGAGCTCAGAGTTCCATATGATAAGTCCAGAGCTCACCCTGCAGCTTTAGTTAAGGAAAATACGGTATACCCCTTGGGAGATGTTTCGCGCTTGCTTCTCAAGGGAATGGCTGTTGATGAAACGTAACTCTTTCATTTACATATTCAAGACTGTGCAGATCACTGTTATGTCTGTTATAGCATTGACAGTGTTCTTCAGAACAGAGATGCCGTATGGGAGGTTGACGGATGGAGGGAAGTATTTTGGAGCGCTTTTTTTCAGTCTTCTGAATCTGATGTTCAATGGAGTGGCTGAGCTTGCACTGACAGTTATTAGGCTGCCAGTTTTTTTTAAACAAAGAGATTTCTATTTGTATCCGGCTTGGGCGTTTTGTCTACCAATTTGGATATTGAGAATCCCTTTATCTATCATGGAATCTACAATATGGATTGTTCTTACATACTACACCATCGGATTTGCTCCTTCTCCTGGAAGGTAAGACGATAATATTTTTTTTTTCATATTTTTCTTGTCATGATCATCAACAAGCTTACTAGTCCCGATTTTTGAATGTCTCAGGTTTTTCGGACAATTCTTGACATTCTTCAGCATAAATCAGATGGCTCTTGGTCTGTTCCGGTTCATTGCTGCACTAGGAAGAACTCAAGTTGTTGCACACACATTAGGCACATTCAGTTTGTTTGTGGTCTTCATCCTTGGGGGTTTTATAGTGGCGAAAAGTAAGTTTTGTCAACTTGAAAGCCTTCTCAATAGCCAACTGAGTAGCTTATATATGAGAGTAGAAAAAATGTGTTTGATTATTCATTTTTCTCTCTTGATGGCAGATGACTTGGAGCCATGGTTGAAATGGACCTATTATTTTTCTCCGTTGAGCTATGGACAGAATGCCATTGTCATGAACGAGTTTCTTGACAAGAGATGGAGCAGTGTGAGTTTTCACATTATTTCACGAAATTATCATAAAGTCGAGCCTGCTGAATGTTCTTCTCTTTCTTGGTGCAGCCTAATACAGACCCTCGTTTCAATGGAACTACTGTTGGAAAAGTCCTCCTTCATTCGAGGGGATTCTTCACAGAGGAGCGTTGGTTTTGGATTTGTTGTCTTGCACTCCTAGCTTTTTCAGTTCTCTTTAACATTTTGTTTATTGTGGCACTGACTTTCTTAAATCGTAAGTCTTATTCCATCAACTCCATTGTCACCGCTTTGAGTTGGGAGAGAGAGTTTGAATGCGCTCTGGCTAATATTTTCAGCTCTGGGTGATTCCAACACTTTAACATTGGATGATGATGATGATGTTGACAGAAAAAAGAAGGAAGAATCATCTGGACTAAATTCACAAGGCAAGTCCCTGTAATTTCTACTTCATTGCTTTAGTTTTTTTTTTTTAAAGGGAAGGATTGTTTCGTCTATAAGAAATGTAGAAGCTTTTAAGACCTGCCATTATATGTTATATGTAAATTCTGAAATACAAACCAGTTGAGCCTTATAGATGAAATGCAACTTCTTTTTTATCTCATCACTAATTTACCCAAGTCCAAATTTCAGCTTGAGCATTTTTTTAAGATCTTCAGAGTATTGCCCTTTGCAACTTTGCATTCACTTATATTTTTTAAAATATACTTTACAGGAATTGCTAGCACTGTTGATCATACGCATGAAAAAGGGCTGCCCTTCATGCCGCTGTCACTCGTGTTTGATCATATATATTACTATGTAGACATGCCTGCTGTAAGTAGCTTCTATATATACTTCGTTGTTATGTACTTTGGTAACCTATTTCCTTGAGTTTTTATTTTTTTTAACAGGAAATGAAAGCTCAAGGTGTTGAAGATGATCGTCTCCAACTATTACGAGATGTGAGTGGAGCATTCAGACCCGGAGTATTAACAGCAATAGTTGGCGTTAGTGGTGCTGGAAAGACAACCTTAATGGATGTCTTAGCAGGAAGAAAGACCAGCGGATACATCGAGGGAAGCATCAACATTTCTGGCTTCCCCAAAAACCAGGCAACATTTGCTCGGATTAGTGGATATTGTGAGCAGAACGACATTCATTCGCCTAATGTCACAGTTTATGAATCTGTTTTATACTCTGCCTGGTTGCGCCTTCCTGCACAAGTCAAGAAAGACACTCGTGAGGTTGTCTGTGCATTTTCACATCTCTAGACTCAATTTAGTTCTGATCATAATCATTTGACCTTGTTTGATACAGATGTTTGTTGAGGAAGTGATGGAGTTGGTTGAGCTTAACCCCATAAGGAACTCCATAGTGGGGCTTCCTGCAGTTTATGGCCTTTCGACTGAACAAAGGAAGAGACTGACAATCGCTGTGGAGCTGGTCGCCAACCCTTCCATCATCTTCATGGATGAACCAACTTCTGGTCTTGATGCAAGGGCTGCTGCCATTGTTATGCGCACTGTCAGGAATACGGTGGATACAGGAAGAACTGTCGTCTGCACAATTCACCAACCAAGCATAGATATCTTTGAAGCTTTTGATGAAGTATGCAACTTTATTCATTTTACTAGTTTATATTGATCTTTGGGTAATATTTGACCTTGTTGTAGTTGCTCTTGATGGCTCGAGGAGGGAGAGTCATTTACGGTGGAGAACTTGGTAGCCGATCTCACAAGCTGATAGAATACTTTGAAGTGAGCAGCACTATATCCTGCATTTTGTTTCACCAACATTATTTCATTATTTCCATTGAAAGATCACTTAATGTTTATAACGTGTCAGGCTATTCCTGGAGTTCCTAAAATTGAAGATGGTACAATCCAGCAACATGGATGTTGGATATTAGCACTCCAGCAGCTGAACATCAAATTGGAGTTGATTTTGCAGAAATTTATTCCTTATCTTCCCTTTATCAGTCAGTAGTAGAGGAGCTCCAACTTTTGTTTATTATCTATCTGTTTTCAATGTTTCTTAGTTTGTTAAGCCATCAATAAAATCTTGTTTCGTCTTCGTTTACTTTATCAGGAGGAATCAAGAACTTATACAAGAACTCAGTAGCCCTCCACCAGGCGCCAAAGACCTCTATTTTCCTACAAAGTACTCACAATCATTCCTTGAGCAGTGCAAAGCTTGTTTCTGGAAGCACTATTGGTCGTACTGGAGGAACCCCGAGTACAACGCCGTCCGATTCTTCATGACCATCTTGATTGGCCTAGTATTCGGCCTCATCTTCTGGAACAAGGGACAAAAGATGTAAGTCCATATCTCAACATACATTTTCAGCAAGCTTAGTTCTTGAAATGGTAGGAGGAAATTATGTCTTGTTTTAAAACATGGTTTGTGTCAATCTTCGACATTATTATATCTAAGATGATGCCCACATTCTGTATACAGCAAGAAACAGCAGGATCTTCAGAATCTTCTGGGAGCTATCTATGCTGCTGTTCTATTCCTAGGCAACACTAATGGCATTAGTGTGCTTGATGTTGTCTGTATAGAAAGAACAGTTCTGTATCATGAAATGGCAGCTGGCATGTACTCGGCTTTCCTTATGCATTCAAGAGGTATCAATATATACTACATGAATATCCTCTTTCGTGTCTAGACAAGGATCTATATATGTCTGAATTCTTGCAGGTGGCCATAGAGACAATATATGTTGCCATACAAACCATATTTTACACTCTTCTACTCTACTCAATGATTGGATTCCAATGGACTATTAGCAAATTCCTCCTCTTCTACTACTTCATCTTCACATCCTTCATCTACTTCACTCTGTTTGGGATGATGTTCATAGCCCTAACTCCGGGCCTTCAAGTGGGCGCGATAGTGTCATCCTTTTTCCACAGCTTGTGGAACTTGTTCTCCGGTTTCCTCCTCTCCCGGATGGTGAGTCAGCATTCGCCAATGCACTCATTTTCAAGATTCTATCCCCCAAAGAAAATGTTTGTCTGACCAAAAGAAAAATGTTTTTTTTTTTGTTTTTACAGCAAATTCCTATATGGTGGAGGTGGTACTACTGGGGTTCTCCAGTGGCTTGGACAATTTATGGGATTGTTGCTTCACAATTTGGGGATTTGGATTCTGAAATAGAGGTGCCTGGAGTCACTTCTGTCACAGTTAAGACATTCCTCAAACAAAGCTTAGGTTTCGATCATAATTTCTTATCTCTTGTTGTTTTCATGCACTTGGTTTTCATCCTACTATTTGTCTTCATCTTTGCCTTTGGCATCAAGTACCTAAACTACCAAAAGAGATGAAGAGGTATTGTCATCTTCTTTAATTACTACTTCTGTTAGTACTGTATCTTTTTTCTTTTCTTTTTTTTGTAATATTATGTGTACAAGGTTGTTTTAATGTATAATTTCCTTTGAATATAATATTATTTTTAAGAGATGGGTAAAAGTGGCAAAAAATGCAACATGACAACTATTAAGCAATAGCTAATTGTCAAACAACTACGGTACCATTACCAACAATTGATATTCATAGTGGAAAAAAATTGCTCCAAAACTCAGAATTATAATGACAATCGACAAGAATGATATATAATCAACTCATTGTTACACTCGCACATTCCCTTGAAAAAGAAAATGATGCACATGATTGTGCAAGTTCAAACTTTTGCAACACTTGCATTTCTATACAAGGCTAAAAATCCCAAGCATGATCAGGGATTCATGGCTGATTCAGACACCACATTCTTGAAATCAGCAATCGAGGGGGAAAATTACAGACCTGATAATTCCAGAAGCATCTTTAAGCATCTGAATCTTTCTCTTCTTGGCAGGGGCAAGCTTAAGTAGCGCAGAACGCTCTGTTAATAGAGAACCTGAATCAGAATCAGCCATCGAGAAAATCATGTTTAAATACATATTCATCTTGGTTTCGCTTAGCCGAGCTATTCGTAAACGCAACGGTAATTCCTTCTCATCACAAAATCATAGTGTACTTGGCAATATGATGAATTCTTTCAGTCAATTGGAAATTCAAATTCCAGATGCCGTTCCCCCCATTGATCAACAAATTGGCGGGAAAATTGTGAGTCTCAAAACCTAAATGATCTTAAAAGGAAAGAATAGGAACACAAAAAGAGGTTTATGTAAACATGCATACTGAATTTGCAGTTACATAGACAAGGCAATGGGTGACGAGAGAAACGAAATTTCACCAAACTAAACCCCCACCAAGCTATATTTCAGTTTTTTTTTTTCCTTTTTCTTTCTTTCAGTTCGGCTATTTTTTAAGTTTTAGTTTTTTATTTTCGTTAGAAAAAAATTACACCTACACTCCTAAGACCATGTTTATCAACAACCACCTAAAAATCCAACCATCCAACCACTTTAATATTTTATTAATTTCTCTTTCCTAATTTTACTTTAATTTTCATTCAACCACACCACATCCATTTTTTATGGTTTATCAATGACCATCCGACCACCCAACCACTTAATTTTAAATTTATATTTTATTATTTTAATTATACATAATATAATTGATTGTACTTTAAATAAATTACATAAACTATTATTGTTGGAAAATATTGAAAACACAAAACGATAAATTGATATAAAATATAAAAAAAAACTTGGCAAAATACAAAATAAGCAAAGTAAGTCCCTAAGTTACAATAATCTAAATACTAAACCGATAAACATTACATAATAAATATAAGAAAATTACGCAATCAATTACGATCGTTAATTTTTGCCATATATGCTCGATCAAGTCGTAAAGAAGAGGTGTGAGCTTCATTGCGAAGTTGATTCCTAGTTTTCATAAGACGATAGGCTTGCAATCCTATTCGTTAAGAGTCATATCGCCGAATTTTTGCCATATATGCTCGATCAAGTCAAAATCTTGAGAATTGTAATGAGGGTTATTACATTGATCCATAGAAAATATAGAACAAGATAATAAGGGTACAAGTTAAGAAAAAAGAAATTTTAGGTGTGTTAAAATATATCAAGATCGGTCTCTATTTATAGAGAATGAAAAATATAAATTTTGGTATATTTTTATTTTTTATATATATTATACAAAAATTATATCAATTTTATTCATATATACCATTCTAATTTAAACAACAAATAGGATGAAGACAGTGTCTCCACCCTATTGGTTGAAAAAGGAAGAGAGAGAGAGAGACCAAGTGTGGTCTATTTTTATCTTTGATCGAACACTTTGATTTTTTCCATTTCAATTTTTTTTTTAATTACACTTGGTCACCAAGTTGGAAGAATTTGAGCCGATAAAGATGGTCTACATGTCCTAAAAAATTGGAAGTTCTAATGGGGCATATAGTCGAGTAGAAGAAACGGAAAGAAATCAAGAAAGGGAAATTAAGAAGAGAGATAGAGAGAGAATTTTTCATTCTAAGTTTAAAATGACTTGGTTTTTGCAATTTAAATACCACGCGTAGTTTCGCTTGCCGAACGACTTTCCGCTACCAAAAAAGTGGTTCGTCTCTAAACTTAAAAATAAAGACAATTTATAAGGTATGAATTTGTAATTGTCAAAAATATAAAAGCTCCATGGGCCCAAGGTCATGCCGGACGGGCCGATCCGTTACTTTGACAACTATAGCTATCTAGAATGATGCAACTAACAGTTAGCGTGTGTGTGTTGACCTAGTGGTAGAGTAGTTAATGTCCGAGGTCAAAGGTCTCGGGTTCGAGTCCACCGTGACGCAGCCTTTAAAATTTCTGTATTAATTGACCAAAAAAAATGATGCAACTAACAGTTCACAAATTTAGAAAATGAGTTCATTTATATAAGGTGTAATACTCTCTCTGTTTATCAAAAATGTATTATTTGGTAGATGACACGAATTTTAATAAATTTTTATAGATGTTTTTCGAATTGACAAAGGACCCACCATAGATGTTTTTTTAGTGGAAAAATTATGTGTGTGTGTTTTTTTGTAAAATGAATGGTTGTGAGATTGAATAATAAAAATTAATTGTTAGATAGTGTAGTTTTACTAAATAATAAGTAGTTATAAGGTTGAATAATAAAAGTTGAATGTGAGGTAGTATCCCAAAACAAAGTGACACTTTTTGTGGACGTCGAATAAGAAATTGTGACGCTCTTGATGGACGGATGAAGTAATAATCATTGTCGATTTTCTCAATTAGCTAGTAACTTCAATTTTCAGCTCAGATTGAATCTTTTGCCCACAATCTTTTATGTCCCATTGTACGCCACTATAAATTTCGTTATTTTATATTGATTTATTATAATTTAAAAAAAATTATATATGAAACCCTAATTAATATTTATCACTAAAAATTAAAAATTTAAAAAATTATATATCCTAACTTTTACAATCAATCCTAATAATGAAATAATACTTAAAAAGTTAGAAAATATTGGATTAGTGAATCGTAGTTAACTATTTTAAAATTATAACAAAAGATAAGAAATTAATTATACCAAAACATAAGAAATTTAAATTCAACAAAAAGTAGAAAGGTAGAATAGAGAGAGAAAGAAAGAGTTGAATTTGCATCGGGAAGCGAGAGAATTTTGTTGGTCTAAAATCATTTTTAAGTTTTGGGCCCTAAACTTTGGGCTAGATTTTTTTTTTAAAAATATCAAGAATCTCTAATAATAATAATAACAATAATAAATAAATAATATGTTAACGGGTTACACGAATCCGACATGAATTCGATATGAAATTATCGTGTCGACATGAACACGATAAGGCTAAACATTAACCAGTTAATTTCATACATGTTTGTATCATGTTTTCATGTCGTGTGAAAATTATCACCCCAGCCTCTATGGGTTTGAGTCTATCATACCCGGTTTTTCAGTGTGGTTTACCTATCCGATGTGGTTTGCAAGTGGGGTTTACCTAACACGCAATGTAGGTAATGACAACGGATTCCCATATATATATATATATATATATATATATATATATATATATATATATATATATATATAGAGAGAGAGAGAGAGAGAGAGAGAGAGATTCAAATAAGAACCAATTTTAACGTGAGAACTAAGAATCATCAAATTCTTCTGAACAAAATGAATTTGTTATGAAAGTTAATGAAGCCGTTGGAAAGTTACTAATCCAAAATTGAATTTTCACCACGGTTTGAATCCCATGAGTGGCTTAAAATTCCTTTTTGGATTCGATAACTTTCTCAAGCAGATTCATCAAGTTTCACACCCAATTCATCATTTTTGGTTCTCATGTTCTTACAATAAAAGGTTCTCACGTTAACTCACACACACACACACACACACACACACACACACATATATATATATATATATATATATATATATATATATATATATATATATATAGGAAAGAGTTATCGTGAGAACAAAAAATGATGATTTCACTGTAAAAGTTACTGAATCCAAAAAAATGAAATTTTCGCCCCTCATAGGATTTGAACCTGGGTGAAAATTTTTAAATTTTTGAATTCAGTAACTTTTCTAACGGATTCATCAACTTTCATAGCTAATTCATTTGGTTCTTAGTTTTTAGGATAATATATATAGAGTGATGAGTGATCAAATAGTACCCAAGCCTGATTTAGTATGTAGTACTCAATCTTATCCACTCATCTCATAGATCCTATGGTGGAGATTTTTTCGGATTTTTAAAGCTATTTGGCGCTGATTTCGCTACAGTAAGGGTAGATTAGTAATTTGATTTTTTATATGATACAAAAAAAAAATCATGCATGTTTTAAAACAGAAAACTGCATATGTTTGAACACAAAACTGCATACTTGCTAACAGAAAAATACATAAGATTTATTTCTCCAGAAACTACATGCATATAATCATACAGAAAACTGCATTCGATTGAACATAAAAATGCATAATGTTGAACACAAAATACATATGAGATTGATTTCTCCAAAATTTATTATCATGTTTAGATCGATTACTTCTAACTTCATAATTCGAAAGAAAACATATGATCAACAATGAAGAAAACAAATTATCAACAAGATAAGTGTTTGTATATATTGGAGAAGATATAAAGAGACATATCATGAATGAGAAACTTATGATTTTCTTTTTTAAAGAATGCATGTTTGTGTTTAGTCGTATGTATGTTATTATTTTGTAATATGCATATTTTTGTTAGAAAATATACAGACTTATATTTTTTAGTATGCATGTTTACGTTTTATAGAATGCATGTTGACGTTTTGTAGTATGCATTTTTACGTTTTGCAGTATGCATATTTCATTTTCGACAGTAAACTCTTCATTATCATTCTCCGTCGTTTTATCGCTTTTTTTTTCGATTACCGATGAACTTCGCCGTAAACTACTGCCATAACCACCATGTCTCTCAATCCTTCAAAATTCACATCTCTTTTTTTTCACAAAATCTCTCAAATTTCTTCTCAAAATCTTTTTTTTTCTCTCTTTTATCTTTCAAAATATGTTGTCTTATGCTTCACGTCGCTGATGTCGCACCGACAAACAAGATCACCTTTGTCGTTGTTGTCGCACGACAACCGCCGCCATCGTAAAAAAATTCGAAGAAGATGAAGGAAATCGAAGAAGAAGAAGAAGACTAAGTTTTTATTTTTGCTCAATATACCCTTGCGAAAATTAAAAAGATAAATAAATAAAAAAATGATTGACTCGTGTCGACTTGTGGTGCGACCATATGTTCAAAATGTGTGGTCTAGATTGAGTACTATATACTATCTGGGAATCGGGTACAACGAGAACTCAACCCAATATATATATATAAGGGTTGATTATAGAAGGAACCACTTCTATCGATCTAATGGACTATATTGATTTTATTATAAAAACAGGGTTTGACTTTTTTCCTACTGATTTGCTGATTTAATAGACGTAGGGACATTAAGGTAATTTTGGTGAGTCACCCTACCCACAGAAACTACATCAGCCCATGATTTTTCGCATTCCTCATTCAATGTCTCTCTTTCTCTCTCTGCAATATCAATTAATATGTTTTTCATATTTTAAAATCTTGGATATTACATATGCAAAAGGATGTAGAAATGATTGAACATAAATAAACACCATAACATAGTTTATGCACGTGTGCATAAAAGACTATTTTACGTGAACATGTATTTGTGTTCAAAATCAGTGGTTATACTTGGATTTTTATCATGCACAAAAGCTTGGTCTTTGCACATTCAAAACCAATAGTTATGCATGAAATTTCTTGTGCATATCGGTAACACGCTTGTCCACAAAGTTATTTATCTTATGAAGTGATATTTTGTTAATGAATTAATACTAATTTTCATGATTTAATGATCACAAATAGTAAATATGGTCTTTGATCAAACGTAATTTTGAATTGAGCAACATAAACTTGATATGGACTACGTAAACATATAATTCATGTCATTCATCATTTTTTAAAAATTAAGAAGAAACGAAAATACAAATAAACTTGAGAAGAACTAACGTAAACAATATATAATTCATGTCATTCATCAATTTTAAAAATTTATGAAGAAAAAAAATTACAAACCTCATGAGGCAATTAATATTGTACAGTGGAAAAAAATCTGATGTGTAATTAATTAAAAAGATGATTACCGAATAATCAATTGTTAATATAATAAACCAATAACAAATAAGATAAACTAAAATTGGATGCATTAATTATTTATCAAATCCCTTAAATATAGCATATCATCCACTAAGAATAATTAATATGAAAAAAATATCCTCAATATATTATTAACTAATATGCAATAATTATAACTATAATTAAGGACCATAGGATTGGATCAAATCAATGGTTATGATTAGTTCTCATTTCTCAAAATATTTATGGTTCTCATTTGATATATATAGGAGATGAATCAGGTATGAAAGATTAATTTGGTAGGAAATATGAATGAATCTGGGCCTTTAATTCGTTAGATCAATGGTTCAGATTTAATTTCGGTTATACTATAGTTTTGTGTTTTGTGTGCTACGCGGATTCTTGTGCAGGACTAGAACCCTTCTTGTCTATCTTTGCGATGAAAGATGTGCTAAACTAATATATTTAGCATATGTGCTACGAAGAGATGAAATATGTGCTAAACTAACATGTGCAACATAGTAATTCTGATTGTGCTACATAAATATGAAAGATATGCTAGATTCCTATTTCTTATACTTATTTTCATTCTCACACGAATCATCATATATATATATATATATATATATATATAGGATGGTTCTTGTGAGAATGAAAATAAGTGTAGGAAATAGGAATAGATATGTAAGTCTAGCATATCTTTCATATTTGTGTAGCACAATCAGAATTACTATGTTGCACATATTAGTTTATCACATATTTCATCTCTTCATAGCACAAATGCTAAATATATTAGTTTAGCACATCTTTCATTGCAATGTAGCATAAGAAGGATTCTAGTCTTTGACGAGAATCCGCGTAGCACACACAATACAAAAGCGTTGACTATCAAATTAAATCTCAACCATTGATCCGATGAATCAAAGGCAGATTCATTCCTATTTCCTACCAAATTATTCATTCTTACGATCCTTCTCCTATATATATATATATATATATATATATATGTAGGGGTTGGATCGGTGAGAACTCATCTTTTGAGAACTTGAGAACCATGCATGTCGTTGAAGATAATGCAACGGTATAAAGTTGTGTATACGAAACTTTCTAAAATTGTTGAATAACAAAATAATTTTAGAAAGTTTTGGGTATGCACAACTTCTGCCATTTTGTGCATCATCTTCAACGTCTTATCATGGTTCGCAGAGTTCATAAAAAGATGTGATTCTCATTGATCCACTCCCTATATATATATATATATATATATATATATAAGGGTTGGATCCAGGTGAGAACTCATCTTTTGAGAACTTGAGAACTATGCATAAGACGTTGAAGATAATGCACAAAGCAATAAAGTTGTGCATAACGAGAAACTTTCTAAAATTGTTGCACAACAAAATAATTTTAGAAAGTTTTCGTTATGCACAACTTTATACCGCTTTGTGCATCATCTTCAACGTCTTATCATGGTTCGCAGAGTTCGCAAAAGATGTGGTTCTCGTTGATCCACTATATATAGGAGTGGATCAATGAGAACCACATCTTTTTGAACTCTGCGAACCATGCATAAGGCGTTGAAGATGATGCACAAAGCGGTATAAAGTTGTGCATAATGAAACTTTCTAAAATTATTTTGTTGTGCAACAATTTTAGAATATTTTCGTTATTCACAACTTTATAGGTTTTATTCATCAACTTTATACGTTTGTGCATAGTTCTCAGTTCTCATAAAGATGAGTTCTCTGATCCAACCATATATATATATATATATATATATATATATATATATATATATATATATATATAGGAGTGGATTAAATGAGAACCATCTTTTTGCGAACTCTGCGAACCATGCACAAGGCGTTGAAGATGATGCACAAGGCGGTATAAAGTTGTGCATAATAAAACTTTCTAAAATTATTTTGTTGTGCAACAATTTTAGAATGTTTTCGTTATGCACAACGTTATACTTTTTGTGCATCATCTTCAACGTCTTATGCATGGTTCTCAAGTTCTCAAAAAGATGAGTTCTCATCGATCCAACCCCTATATATATATATATAGGAGTGGATCAATGAGAACATCTTTTTGCGAACTCTGCGAACATGCGTAAGGCGTTGAAGATGATGCACAAAGCGGTGTAAAGTTGTGCATAGCCTAAAACTTTCTAAAATTATTTTGTTATTCAACAATTTTAGAAAGTTTTCGTTATGCTAACTTTATACCGCTTTTGCATCATCTTCAACGTCTTATGCATGGTTCGCAGTTCTCAAAAAGATGTGGTTCTCGTTGATCAACTTGAGAATGATGCATAAGGCGTTGAAGATGATGCATAAAGCGTTATAAAGTTGTGCATAACGAAAACTTTCTAAAATTATTTTGTTGTTCAACAATTTTAGAAAGTTTTCGTTATGCACAATTTTATACTGTTTTGTGCATCATCTTCAACGTCTTATGCATGGTTCTCAAGTTCTCAAAAAAGATGAGTTCTCACTAGATCCAACCCCTATATATATATATATATATATATATATATAATCTAGCATATTTTTCATATTTGTGTAGTACAATCAGAATTACTATGTTGCACATGTTAGTTTAGCACATATTTCATCTCTTCGTAGCACATATGCTAAATATATTAGTTTAACACATCTTTCATTGCAGCGTAGCACAAGAAGGATTCTAGTGCTGTACAATAATCCACGTAGCACACAAAACACAAAACTGTAGTACAACCATTGATCCAGCGAATCAAAAGCCCAAATTCATTCATATTTCCTACAAAATTAACCTGTCATACATGATCAATCTCCTATATATATAAGACCGTAGTGTGTGCCTGGTAACATTTGTTTTGTCCCGCTCCGTTTTTTCTTTGAGTTGTACTCTTTAGAATATTCCATATATTATGTTGCATGTTTTCCTTGTTCTTTTATTTCTTTTACCCACCCAAAATTAATAATTAATATTATTATTAATTAGTTTAGATATATACAATCACACATACCTAAATTGAATATGTTTTGTATGCAATGATGCATAATTAATTAGTATAAATTTATACATATTCGCCTAAACCGACACATGATTGATTAGTATATGTAATTTTATGCATATCTATCTACCTATACATACAAATAATGTAGGAGGCTTTAATAATGTATTAATTGTCCTTTGCAACAGTCTAGTAAAGTGGGTAATTCGTGAAGCCAAAGTCAATGTTCCAATTTCACTAACGTTTTTATAGATCATAGTCTATCACATCTGATTTTTCAAATATGATTTACCCATCATGTATGATTTATATACAATTACATAGGAATGTGGTGTCTACCGAATATAACAGATGCAGATTCCTATGAATTTTAAAAAAAAATGTATTAGTTGAAGTTCTAACTAAAACTATTACTATATTAATTTATAAGGCCAAATGAAATTTGAATAACGTATTAATTGAAGTTTGAACTAAAATCCTTTAAATCAAATTTTGAGGCTAATGAACGTATTTTTCTAAATATAATTATAAAGAATGGGGAAAAAGACCTATTCCGATATAAATTCTACGACACCGGGAAAAAGGTATCACTTAGGAACTCTATTGAGCATTGAGATAGAATTTTGAGAAAAGCTGAAAAATCATGGTTTGAGTTTCTCTCTCTAGCAAAAATTCTCTCTCGATTTTTTCCGCTAGCACCTTGCGTCCACCGTCGCCGGTGACCTCCTTCCGGGGTGCTCCGGCCATCGGCTACAAGCTTTGACAACGTGATTCAGCTCGTCTCATCATTGCTCACTTGTTTACCGTTTGCGTTTGGGTGGTGGGCGTTCATCCTCACCGGAAAACAAATCCACCGTGCGCAAGTTCCACCATCGTTCAATTTGATCGTGCAATACTATAATATTCAGGCAAACATCTCTTCCAATTCACTTTTATTTATTTAATTGTGTTTTGTGGCTTGGTTTTTTGTCCTTGTCTGTAAACTACAACATAAGGGTGTTCTCGCCGGAAGTTATTTGTTGCGCCGTTAGGCTGCCAAAATTATTAATTTGTCGTCCAAGTGACCTGACGGGAATTGGCGTGTGTGTGCTATTGATTGCGGCCGAGAAATCGGCAATTATAAGCATTACCGGAATCATCTCGCCGGCGACCTCCGACCAACACTCCGACTATAAACCGCCGGTAAACAAAAGTGGCGCCTCCATATCCAGGTTAGTCGCACACAAGGATCTTTCCTTGTGTGCGAGTTGCCCTAACTTGCCTATTTTAGCTTTTGGTAACATTTCCTTGCATGCATGCTCTTGCCTTTTAAATTATATGGAAATATTACCTTGCTGATCATACAATTCCATATTGCATATTTTATCTTTTGGCAAGTTTATTATTTCCGTATTTGCTTGTCTCCTTCCTTTTTTGGTTATAGCCGTTGGTTTTGGGCCATTGGGCCATGGGTTATTGGGCATTCTTGCTCACAAGAGGAACACATTTAGGCCAGTCTGATGGGCCGTTTATACGTGGGTTGGGCCGTCTGAAAAATGCCCAGCCCATGAGTGATGAGGTTGATCGGGCCGAGATTATGCGTGCCCACATTCTCGGCCACACGCCCTCTACCGAAGATCCATCGGGTGGTGCCGATCTAATTCGCACCTGCCGAGTTAGAGATGCCGAGGTGGACCTGCCGAGAAATAAGCGCCATGGGAGCGCCCAAACACCTGCCGAGGAACCTAGTTCGCATCCTGCCGAAGAAGCTCGGCACCCTGCCGAAGTGCCGCGCTCATCTGCCGAGGTGCCTCGCCGAGCTGCCGAGAACCATCATGCCAATGCTCGGCACCCTACCGAAGTGCCGCGCTCATCTACCGAGGTGCCTCGCCGAGCTACCGAGGACCATCGACCTCCTGCCGAAGTGGTGAAGTGTCTCGCCAACCTTCAAGAGCTTCCGCCATCACCGAAGATTACCCGCCGAGAAGTTCGGTTCGGCCCGCCACCCATCGCGTTCATTTGCCGGCGAGTCTCGACAGCTAAATGGCGCTACGGCCGAGCATACACCGATGAACCTCGGCCTCCGAGGAGCCAATGTCGACACTCATCAAGACCCTTCACCATGGCTAAAGAACGTTGGCAATTTCACGCAACAATTGCCCGTGCGAAAGAAGGACCTCACGCTCTCTAAATTCGAGGTACGTATTATTAACGAGGTCCTTACCTTAGATGCTAATGATTACACCCCCATCTCTCAAGGATGGGGTTTTCCTTGCTTGGATTTTTTGCAGGGAGATTTCCTGGAAAGGACGCCGTTCAAAGATTA
This sequence comes from Salvia rosmarinus, assembly GCA_036937905.1. Lineage (NCBI taxonomy): Eukaryota > Viridiplantae > Streptophyta > Magnoliopsida > Lamiales > Lamiaceae > Salvia > Salvia rosmarinus. The sequence goes on along the minus strand of CM072816.1, from coordinate 89,744,598 downwards.
ACTACGAGATGGACGAGAGCTACCAAGACATCATACCACCCGAATGGGTGGATTGTTTTCCGCTTTGAAACCGAGGATGACATGGAGCAAATAAAGAAGCGGGACCATACTCAATATTTGTATTACGCTTGTCTTGTGCCACTTGCCCATAGAATTTCGTTTTGATTCGCATAGGACTTCAAATTTCCGGTATGGGTATCTCTTCCTAACTTACTTTGGAATTATGGAATCCTAATGCCATAGGTAAGATTGCTTCTATTAATGGGTGAACCCATAGAAGTAGATTATAGGACTTTAGCCAAGAATCATGTTGATGAGCCTCGATTTCATGTCTTAGTAGATGCTTTACGTGAACCTATGCATGCTATTAATCTTAAACTTCATACGGGTAATTTGTTTTCTCAATGCATAAAATTTGATTTTTAACCGAAAATGTGTAAGTCATGTGGTAAACTAGGACATTTGGAATCATCTTGTGAGAAGGCCTTTTTACGACCACGAAGGGTTGATAACCCCCAACGTGGTCCGCTTAATATTGATAATGTTGGTGAAGGAAATTGGCAACGTGCAAGGGGGAGAGATCCAAGACCTCAAGCACGAAATATGCGAGACGGACGAACACCTTACTACATGTACCTGATGGCGAAGACGAAGTGTGTCACGGGCTCAAGGATAAGCAACCTAAGACTCAACCCATCACACTTGGGATTGAAATTAAAAATAAATTAAGCCTTAAATACTCACATCCATTTCGAATCTTCCAATGATACACAACATTTTGAAATTGGACAAACTTCGACCTCTAAAGCCAAACATGACCAAGCCACCGAGAATACACCCAAAGCTACCGAGAATTATCGCCTACATGCCAAATCTTCGACCGAGAAATCTCGGCCACATTCTTCCCCGCATGCCGAGAAATCTCGCAGCCCGTCTGTCGAGAAATCTCGGAACAAGTCGCCCGCACCTACCGAGAACAACCCCTCGGAGGAGTTGCCTCCCTCGACTGAGAACTCTCGGTCTACCGAGACTCCTGAGCCTTCGGCCGAGAATTCTCGAACCCACCCATCACCACATTCCTCGGCCGATACTTCTCGCCTACTCTCGCACACCCAATCTTCACCTACCGAGACACATCTCGAGAGTTCTCGACAGACCCGTCCGAGCCACCCGCCCATTACTCGGCCGAGATTTCTAGATAATTCTTGATCGAAAACCTACAACCCTCAACACCTGTCGAGAATCAACGACAGGAAACCCAGCCCCAAAACCCCCCTACACGTACTACAAACCTCTCTCAACCACCTATTGCAGTGGGACAACGCAAGCTTTTTACCGAGCTAATGGATCCTAACACTGAAAGTACCCGAATTATTCTTGGATTGGAAGCACCTCCGACAATTAACACTGTGTCGGAATCTACGGTACACTCTACATTCTCAAGTTCATTAGATGATTATACTGCAACTAACATTGCAGGTGAGTCCAATGACAGTGAAGATGTAGAAATCCGTACTACCCGCATCACAATGAGCAAATCAAACACAAGCCGTCAAAGCCCTCCCGCCAAGAAGCCGTGAGTCGGTTAGAAATAGAACACGTCGTCGATGATCTTTACGACATGGAATGTCGAGGCCTCGGAAGGCTCAAAAGCAAGGCTGTCATTGCCGACCACGTGTTCAAGCATAAGCTTGATGCCTAGCATTGATCGAGACAAAGCTCACAAAGTCAAGCTCAAGAATTTCGCAAAGCACTTCATTCAATGGAGAGTGTACACAACTTCGACGAGGTTCTGGGGAAGGATTTTAATCATCGGAACCCAAAAGGATTAGAGTTGAGGTCATCGATCGAGAAAACAGTGATACATTCCAATTTCACTTGTTTAATTACTAACACCACTTTGGATGCTCGATTGTCTATGGTTTTGGCGGGTTATACATAGACGGAGCTTTGGGATTCTATGATTATCCATATAGAACCTTCTAAGCCTTCTATTGTCGCGGGAGACTTCAACTGCTTCCTGACCCGGAGGAGAGATTGGAGGTCGAGTTCGCTGAACGAGAGTACAAGGATCACGATACTTGTGCTCTCGTGGGACTCGAGGATTCCTCGGCGGGATGCCACTTACGTGGACCGATACGTGAAGTATTCTAAGATTGATAGAGTCTTAATTAATAATGCTTGGTTGGATGCTAACCTTTTGCAAGGCAAACTTTCTCGCCTAGAGGCACTTTGTCCGATCACCGCCCCGACCGATCACTCTTTGGAGACGAGACTCGGTACCACCGCTCGTTCAAGTTCTTCAACATGTGGATGAAGCACCCGGACATCAAACCACCGCTTGAAGAAAATTGGAGTGAACAAGAGAATGGTCACCACGGTGGATCCCGGATTCAAAGTTGAAGAGGATGCAACACATTTTCAAGGAGTTTAATTTCAAGAGTTCAGCCATCTTACAGGAGGCGAGTATTTCTATTTCTAGCATTGCACGATGTGCAATCGTACTCGATAGTGACCCCATGAATGGGAATTGTTGAACAAGAACTTGGTCTTTGAAGAAGACTAAGTTCTTGGAAGAGATTGAGCGTAGTTTCTTCAAACAAAGAACGAAGAACATGCACATCAACCCTCCGATGATGCACTAAGTTCTTTCACTCTATGGTGAAAAGGAATCACAGCGTAACACCATTTCTTTCTTGTGCGAGATCGGAGGAACCATTCTATGACATGGAGGAAATCATCAAGTCTTTGAGACCTTCTATACCGAGCTCTTGATTGTAAAGGTTCCACAGTGGTTTTGATCCCTTTGTGTTTGAGGAAGGTCCCGGCTTGATGAGCAAGCAGAAGGATATGGTTATGGAGATATCCGAGATGGAGATTAAGAATGCGATGTTCGACATTGCAAGTGAGAAAGCATCAGGACCGGATGGCTACCCTTCAGCCTTCTTCAAAGAGAATTGCGAAATCGTTGGTCAAGATGTAATCTTGGCTGTACGGGAGTTCTTTGAGAAGGGGGTCCTGTTGCGGGAGTTCAATCACTCGATGGTGACTCTCATCCACAAGAAGCATCACAATCCCACCGAAGCTGACTTCAGACCTATTGCGTGCCCCAATGTCGTCTACAAGACCATAACGAAGATCCTGACTGAGAGGATGGCGTCTTTGATGGGAAAGATCATTGACCCAGCGCAGTCTGGGTTTGTGAGAGGACGGAACATCTCGGACAATATCTTCTTGGCTCAGGAGCTGTTCAGAGGCTATGAGAGGAAGCAGATCACCCCGAGATGCATGTTGAAGATTGACCTACAGAAGGCTTATGACTCGATCTCTTGGGAGTTCCTCAGACGGGCATTGGATGGGTTGGGTTTTCACCCATGTTTCAGTTATTGGATCATGACACGCGTCACCTCGGCGACATATACTGGCCATTAATGGAGGGACATGGGTTCATCATCGGGCGTGAGGGCTTAAAGGTGGTAACCCGATGTCACCCACTTTGTTCCTTTGCTGTATGGAGTATCTTTCCAGACTGCTAAAGAAACGAACAAGGGAGTTGGATTTCAATTTCATCCTAAGTGTAGTACTTCAATTATTACACATCTTGCCTTCGCTGATGACTTGTTAATTTTGGCGGGTGACATTGCATCGATGGAGGTCCTTTCGGATGCACTGGAGATTTTGCTACTACATCCGGATCAAGATTAATAATCATAAGTCCTTGATATTTATGGAGGAGTTCGACCATTTGAGAAGCGAGCAATCTTGGATTTGTTCGGCTTCCCACCGGAGAACTCCCGACTAGATATCTTCGCATCCCTCTATCTTCAGGAAGCTAGGAATCACTCGAAGATAGTGGACTAGTGGAAGATAGTGTCTTGTATCCACCGCTGGTCTAATCTTAACTTATCTCTTGCGGGAGACACCGGAATCGATTCGCTCGGTTCTGATGGAGTGGAGTGCTTACGGTTGCGAGTTCTTCCTCTGCCGGCCATCGCCATTGATCGCATCAATACGATGACCGGGAGGTTCACGTGGGTTCACACTAATCATCAAAGAGCTTGGAAAGCCGTTTGTTTACCAAAGGACGAAGGAGGTCTTGGCACAAGAGATCTCGACTTGGAACAAAGCTCTACTAGCAAAGAAATTGTGGAACATCCATACCAAGAAGGACTGTGGATCCGAGTGGATCCATGCAGTACTGACGACAACCACCATATGGGAGTATCCTAATCACATTCGTTTATCTCCTTCTTAAGAATATTCTCATCCTTCGTGATCGCTTTTGCGGGATTGAGGAGGTGATCATGACAGAGCGCAGATCTTCTTAAGAGTGTTTTTGGATCCAGGGACGAGTCTCGCATATCACTACCTCCGGAGAAGGGTGAGAGGCGATGATCGGCACTAAAACGATTTGGAAGACCTACATCCCACCTAAGTTTTCCATCACTGATAAATGCATATTTCACGCGTTCATGATATTTAAAGATGTTTTTAGATCAATAAAGTGCGTTTATGTCTTGGATCTTAATGATTTTATCTATTTTAGAAGATCTTGCTCTTGGGTGTTATTTTGGTGTTTTGTAGGTCTTTGTGTTGAAAATCGAAGCAAGGAACGAAGCACAAGCCAAATCGCGATTCGCCTAGTTTTAGCGACCAGCCTGGCGGTTTGCTAGGCTGGTCGCGAGGTTCATCAAGCGGCGCCCGGCAGCTGACGACCGCGACCTCGTGCGAGCAAGCCCCCGCCGAGAACTCCTCGCCCAATTTGCGCGACCATGGCTAGCGACGCTAGCGAGCCAAGGATGAAACAAGCGGCGCCGGTGACCATGCGAGTGAAGAGTCTTGCCGCTGCGCTTAGCTGGTCGAGTCGAGCTAGCGACCATGAGGACCGGCATACGCGAGAGGCGGTGAGACGCGCAAATTAGGGTTTTCAGCCTTATCTATAAATAGGCAAGAGCCCTTGCGCTCGGATCACACACACGCCCCAGACCTCTTTCATTCAGTTTTTCCTCGGTTTTGTCTTTCTTCGCCCGTTTAGTTCTAGCTTTAATTTGCATTGTTCTTGTTTAGTTCTTCAATTACGTTATCGATCGGAGCGCTTTGTCCGATCGCTGTCGTTGTTTTCCGCTCTTTCGCTTGGGATTGGATTGAGACCGCCATTGTTCATCCAACGCTCATCACAAGTTTTATATATTTAATTTCGCTTTTATGGTTAAATCGCATTTTATTCCGCTTTTTATATCTAGCTAAATTCTATTCTAATCCACAGGGTTTGCATGATTCGATCCTATATGTTGTGATTCCTGCTATTGTTATTTACCTTCCGAGGCATTGATTCATGATTCATGGTGCTTATTTATATGTGTTGATTTCGATCAATCTTCGATGATATCTAGTTGCCGATTAATGACGTAATCTGTATTAATTGTCAATCGATCTTGAATGCATGATACGAATAAGCCTTGAGTCGTAACTGAGATAGGACATTCGTAGGAAGCATATTCTTAGTGATCCATTTGGAGTTACTTATTTTCCTCTAGAGACGTAAATGTGATAGGAAAATTAGTAATCAACTACCACAATGTCGTGAATCAAGTTGTTGGTTATATATGTGATCTTCCATCTTGTCTGATTAAAACGTTAATAACAAGGTGATAAACATCGTTGTGGATAGGATTGGTGCATCCCAAGGGTTAGTCTTTCTTCATAGTTATCTTTTGAGATTTTATCGCTTTATTTTATTTACGCATGGTTATCATCCGCTTGATTAAATTCCGAAGCCCTTAAACCTTTCACCCTTTTACGTGCTTGAATAATGATGAATTATCGTTGAGCTAGCTTCTATGTTTTTTGATACAATCCGTGGATACGAGCATCGCTACCTTCTATATATACGCCTTTACGTGCAGAAAAGGGGCTATCAAATTTGGCACCGCTGTCGGGATTGTTAAGATTGCATAGGAATAATTTGACGATTCGATTTATTAATTCAAGTTATATATTTTATTATTTATTTTTGTCGGTGCTAATTTCTCTCTTTT